>CM072526.1:44770890-45045890 GCA_036898135.1 Oncomelania hupensis | reverse complement strand
TATATATTTTTTTCTTTCTGTAAAGCGCTATGAGCTCTATCGAGGAATGACGCTGTTCAAATGTTTAGTAGTAGTAGTAGTAGTAGTAGTAGTAGTAGTAGTAGTAGTAGTAGTAGTAGTAGTAGTAGCACTACTACTACTAAACTGGTACTACTAATACTACTATATGCGCATTATTCCTAAATGAGACTCAAAGAATGGCGATCTGTAACCACCACACACACTCACATGTTACAGGCACTCCTACATACACAGCAAACACGCATTCATCACTCCTACATACACAGCAAACACGCATTCATCACTCCTACATACACAACAAACACGCATTCATCACTCCTACATACACAGCAAACACGCATTCATCACTCCTACATACACAACAAACACGCATTCATCACTCCTACATACACAGCAAACACGCATTCATCACTCCTACATACACAACAAACACGCATTCATCACTCCTACATACACAACAAACACGCATTCATCACTCCTACATACACAACAAACACGCATTCATCACTCCTACATACACAACAAACACGCATTCATCACTCCTACATACACAACAAACACGCATTCATCACTCCTACATACACAGCAAACACGCATTCATCACTCCTACATACACAACAAACACGCATTCATCACTCCTACATACACAGCAAAACACGCATTCATCACTCCTACATACACAACAAACACGCATTCATCACTCCTACATACACAACAAACACGCATTCATCACTCCTACATACACAGCAAACACGCATTCATCACTCCTACATACACAGCAAACACGCATTCATCACTCCTACATACACAACAAACACGCATTCATCACTCCTACATACACAGCAAACACGCATTCATCACTCCTACATACACAGCAAACACGCATTCATCACTCCTACATACACAGCAAACACGCATTCATCACTCCTACATACACAACAAACACGCATTCATCACTCCTACATACACAGCAAACACGCATTCATCACTCCTACATACACAACAAACACGCATTCATCACTCCTACATACACAGCAAACGCGCATTCATCACTCCTACATACACAACAAACACGCATTCATCACTCCTACATACACAGCAAACACGCATTCATCACTCCTACATACACAGCAAACACGCATTCATCACTCCAACATGTGGTGTTGAGACCAGTCGCTATTCGGAGACGGAAACAGTATTTTCGCGAATTGTTAGATTCGATCCAGTCCAATTGATATAATTAGATATTCATTTTACATTAGACACTTCATCTACGAAAATGAGGGGAAATGGAGAGAGGAAACCGGAGTACTCGGACAAAACCCTAAAATTGTATTTAATAATGAGTGCAATGGATGTTGTTAATTAACACAAAAGATGTCTGCACATGTTGTTATCTGCTGCACTCGCGCAGGGAGCCGTGGGGTGGATAGAGGTGGAAATCTTCACGACTTTCGTGGTGTTGCCGTGGAAATTCCGCATGTGTCTGCTGGCCAGCCTGTCCCTCTCTCTCTGCTTCTGTGTAGAACAGGCCGTCCTGCTCGACTACCTCAGCGTCGACGTCGCTATTGTAAACAAAGGAGTCTTCCTTGCTGAACAGGTCTGGTCGTATGCCTCTGTATTTATAGGTCTGCTGCTGCTGCTTCTGTTGTTGTTGTTGTTGTTGTTGTTGTTGTTGTTGTTGTTGTTGTTGTTGTTGTTGTTCTTCTTCTTCTTCTTCTTCTTCTTCTTCTTCTTCTTCTTCTTCTTCTTCTTCTTCCTGAATCTACGACGTTCGTCCTTTCTGTCCTATTTTTCTTTCTTTCTGACTGTCCTTTTTTATGTCTTTCTTTTTCTTTCCTTTTCTAAGCTTTTCTTTTCTTTTCATTATCATCGTCTTCATTATCATCTTCATCATCATCATCGTCTTCTTCTTCTGATGAGAGAAACAATTTTTTGCCATAGAATGCCATGCAGTTTGTGTTAAAATGTGACGTTAAGACAAATAGAACAGTCATGTTAAATAATTCTCATTCCATTATTTTGGTGATAATTTTTTTATGACAGCGATTTCAAGGAATAAGAGGTAATTAAATAAACCCTATAATGTACCTAACAGCACAACGCTGTTATCATAATGCAAATATATGTTGTGTTGTACTCGTAACATCAACAGCAAAAATATTGGAATTTCCTCCACCACAACAGAAATAAAGTTGGACGTAACAAACCCGATCTACTTCGTCGTTTCCGCCCATGTTTGGGTGCGAACCTTTATGTATGGGATGGGGTGTGGGGAGAGAGAGAGGTGTTGGGTGTTGTGTGGTGTGGTGTGGAGGGAGTTTGAGGGGGGGGGGAGGAGGTTGTGTGTCTATTTGTCTAAATGAGTGTGTCTGTTTGTATGTCTTGCCTGTCAGTGTTTCTAGGGTTGCTCAGAAAACGGGTTGTAATTGATTTCTGGGGAGACCCTACGGAGGCTAATGGCCAATTACGCCTCTGCTTTTATGCGAACGGTTTTAACAAATATTTGCGTTCTGCTCTTAGCAAGCATTTTGATTTTAGTTTTGCTTTGAGGCATAGTGGGGTTTTCCTATCTCTACCGCCTGTGCTGACTGTGCCTTCGTGATCTGCAAGGGTTTTTAGTTTATAATCTCTGACATGTTCAATTATAGGTTCATATGGAAATGGCAATCCTTATATTACAACCAAGAACCAAATGCTAGACTGTTAAAGGTACCTGCTGTTATTTTGCATGTAGCATCCAGTATTGTTGTAATGATAATAATAATGATGTCGGCGACGACGACGATATTGATGTATAACATCCAGTATTGTGATGATGATTCCTCCCCTACACACACCCTCCCCCCCCCTACCGCCTTCCACCCTCTCACCCAGTCGTAATGACGTAACTATCGCATATAATGTCGAATATCTTTAAAACTGCATGATTGCTGCCTGGCAACAAAAAGATTAAAGGAAGTATTTCGAACAGCATCCCTTTCTTCCTTCCTTCCTGTCTTCCCTACTGTCTCTTACCTCTGTCTCTCTGTCTCTCTGTCTCTGTCTCTCTGTGTGTGTGTCTCTCTCTCTGTCTCTCTCTGTCTCTGTCTCTCTCTCTCTCTCTCTCTCTCTCTCGCTCTCTCTCTCTCTCTCTCTCTCTTACCTCCATTTAATTCAAGCTTTTTCTCGTTGTTGCACGTTCTCCATTTTGCAATACACAGTCACAAAATTTCAATTTTTTTTCTAGGTTATTAATACTGAACTTACAATTCTTTGATGCATGATAGATATTAAAGAGACACACATATTTGCATATTTGGTCAACCTCACTCCAATGTCAAAGCCACTGGAGCTGTCCAAAATCAGTTTGTGTAGGTACTTTGAAGTGACCTTGACCCTAAACTATGAGAGGTGTAAAGTCCAAACTTGTTGTATTTAGAGATGATAGATTGATATTTCATATGTGTTCCGTTTTTGCGTTGATCTTGAAGTTTAAGGTAATTTTAAGCCTTGCAAAAACATACAAAAAATAGGTCGTCCTACAGTGGAATAGCTGTTTATTTAACTCATAGTGTGCAACAACATTGGGCTCTTTGATCAAACCTGCATGAGAGTTCACGTAAGGGTCAAGGTCACCCAAGGTCAAGGTCACTGAAGGTCAAGGTCATCCAAAGGTCATTAGTTGTTTTTCTTATTTGTGCCTATTACAACTGTTGTATTGGGTGTCGGATAGCGATGTGGTTGGAGCACTCGCTACTGTGTCGCAAGTTAAGCACCGTCCAGTGCGGTTAGCACTTGGATGGGTGACCGCAAACCGTGAAGCAACAAATAACAACGCCCCCAGTTGACTCAACTGTGACTGAGTACCTACTCTCTTAAGGGCGGGGAAGGTAAAGCAGCGAAGGAGAGAGATGGGCATCACCCTCATTACGCTGGCCCAAGATAAGTGTGATCTCCAACATCACGTTCCCCCTGTGGCCACAAGGCTATGGGACCACCTTTACCTTTACCTTTTTACAACTGTTGCTGTAGTTTATTTGATAGGTCATGAGTGTATTTGGAGCCGAAGGTCAAAGTCATCTCAGAGTCAAGAGCATAGAAAGATCAAAGTCAGTATTACTTTGCATTTTAATGCCATTATTTTATTTCTTTTTAAAATTTCTGGGCACTCATTTTCCTGGTAAATATTGCGAGTTCTATAAGGAGCGTGTGTCATATGGGGTTGCCCTTCTAGTTTAAACTGTAAATTCCCTTTTTAATGTCGTGTTGATCTTCTTAATCCTTGGTCCTCATATTGATTTGCTTTTTGCTTGCCTAGTCTTTAAACATATTGTCAGTATTTTCAGTTGAACTAGTACCGGAAAAATGGCCGTGTGTGTATGGTCAAACTAAAATCAAAATCCGCCGCAAAACTCCTGGGCTTTTTTTTAAATTTCTGCCGTTGGAATGTGTCCCGTCCAATTAATCTGTGCTTTAACTACAGACTACTACTACTACTACTACTACTACTACTACTACTACTACTACTACTACTACTACTACTACTACTACTACTACTACTACTACTACTACTTCTACTGATGATGATAATAATGGAATGATGATGATGGTGGTGGTGTGGGTGATGATAGATGATGATAATGATACAGATGATGATGAGTGTAGTGGTCGATGAGGACGATGGTTGTCGTTGTCTTACATTTTTAAAGTAGAGAAAAGCAGTAGATTGGTTGGGACTCTTCTCTCTCTCTCTCTCTCTCTCTCTCTCTCTCTCTCTCTCTCTCTCTCTCTCTCTCTCTCTCTCTCTCTCTCTCTCTCTCTCTCTCCCTCTCTCTCTCTCTCTCTCTCTCTCTCTCTCTCTCTCTCTCTCTCTCTCTCTCTCTCTCTCTTTTCCTGTATTACACGTATTTATCAATAGTTGATTCTGCAACAAGGCGTATAAAGTTTTCCAACTTTAGTCAGCAAACACTAACTACATAACCTACATACAAGATCGCTTTCGGAAATTCACTCCAAAACAAATCACTCTTTTTACAAGCAGGGGGTAGGAGTGGGAGGGTGAGAGAATGGAAGTTGTGGAAATGGCTGGCTTTGGTGAGGTATCAGCTTTCTCATTAATTAAATCTTTTCTATCCCACATTGACTGAATTGTTCGTTATTGCGGATTTTAT
Organism: Oncomelania hupensis; assembly: GCA_036898135.1. Taxonomy (NCBI): domain Eukaryota; kingdom Metazoa; phylum Mollusca; class Gastropoda; order Littorinimorpha; family Pomatiopsidae; genus Oncomelania; species Oncomelania hupensis. The sequence goes on along the minus strand of CM072526.1, from coordinate 45,040,716 downwards.
TGCTCGGGTTATTATTGATTATTAAGCCTATGTAACCGACGTAGATTTCTGCTACCGGATAACTATGGAGGTTTTAGTGAATAATTCATACCGAAGCTGTTCGTCTTATTGCTCCAACGTATCTGACTTTCATAGGTTATGTCCACTTTACATCCGTCCACCCCCAAATCTGTATGTGTAAAAACTTGAGGTTTAAGCGTTAAGTAAAAATCCTGGGGATTTGGGTACTAAATTGGATAGACCCAACGTTTCCCGGCGTGTCGAAAGAGGCGACTAACAGGGGTGATGTTAGCACGGCATTACTGGGCGAAAGTCTTCTACACAGAAGTCACCGGCCAGGACGGAGGAACCTCACATTACTACAAGTTCAACGACCACGTGCTCGGGGTCAAAGCGAGCCACACTGCCCTCGGGAATTTCGGCTGTGGCCAACAGCCTGGGGAGGATTGGGCCCTGCCAGGTCTTTCTTGACCAAGACACACCGTATGATGAAAAGAACCACTCACTCCATACCGGATCGGTCGTCGCCCGGGTCACCAAGGATCGCGCCTTCCGTTGGCCACCAGGACGGAGGTGATAAGTGTACTACCGAGGGACAACTTAGCAGGATCCGCACGAGAGACAACATCGTCATAGGAACCTGGAATGTCAGGACCCTAAATGCAGAGAAAAAATTAGAAGAACTGGCTTATGAGCTGGATCACTATCGATGGAATATTTTAGGCATCAGCGAACTGCGCTGGAAAGGCCTAGGTGAAACAACGACCGACAAAGGCCACAAGCTTTATTTCAGCGGTAGAGATGACAGGCACGAACACGGCGTTGGATTCTTGGTCCACAAAGACAATATAGCCACTGTCATGGGTTGCCGCTCAGTCTCCAGTAGACTCATGACCATCCGTACAAGAGCAGCCCCTTTCAACATCACCATCATCCAGGACCATGCCCCAACATCAGATTATGACGACAGCAAAGTCGAGGATTTCTGTGAACATCTATAGGCTGTCCTTGACCAAGTACCAAAGAAGGACATAGTGCAAGGCGACTGGAATGCCAAGTTTTGCCCGAGATGCGCACCATAACTTGGGAAACACGTGTGGACCCCACTGCAACAATGAAACAAATGACAGTGGTCTGAGACTCTTGGAGTTTGCCAGATACAACAATCTGATGCTGGCAAACACGCTTGGTCTCCCAAAAAAAATCCAGACGATGGACCTGGCACAGTTCCAGCGGGGAGCATCACAATAAGATTGACTACATCTTGAGAGAGAGTAAACACAACAAAGTGCACCAGACTGAAGTTCAACCTGGACAAACTGCAAGACCCGGATCGGTGGCAGAAATATTGGAGGAAAATTTTCACCATAACTCATATTGGGAGCTGGTGAGGTAGATGTTAACACCTTGACCACCACCTTCAACTCAGCTGTGACAGATGCCGCCACTGAGATCCTTGGCAAGCACCGCACAAAGAAGAAACCGTGGATCACACCTGAACGTTTGGACCTGTGTGATAAACGAAGAGAGATGAAAAAGTTAGCTGATGCCTACCGAAAAATCATCCATTACATCCGAAAAGGCACCTTAACAGCAAAGGAGAACTGGATAGAAGAGCAATGCCATGAAATAGAGTACAACCTGAACAAGAACAACAGCAAGAAGGCCTACCAGACTGTGAAGCGGCTGACAAGTGTTAAACAGCCCAAGGTCTCCACGGTCCAAAGCAAATCTGGCATATGTCTTACAGAAGAACAAGAAGTCTTGGATAGATGGACAGAGTACTGCTCTGATCTTTACAACCACACACCAAACGGAGAACCGTCAGTTCTAGCATGTCCCCAGAACAGAGAAGAGGAAGAAATCCTCCCAATTCTCCGAGAAGACGTTGAGGCAACAGTGCAATCACTGAAGAAGGGGAAGTCAGCGGGAGTGGACAACATACCCGCGGAATTGCTTTAAGCAGGAGGAGAAGCGATGATTGACGCCCTCCACCATTATCTGTAACGAGATCTTGCAAAGTGGGGAGTGACCTACACCATGGACTCAGTCGCTTGTCATCACTCTTCCTACAAAGGGTAACCTTCAGGATTGTGAAAATTACCGCACGATCAGCATCATCAGCCATCCCAACAAGGTCCTCCTGAAAATAATACTCAACAGGTTGAAACCCCAAACTGAACAAATCATAGCTGAAGAACAAGCAACTTGCAAGATTCATGGCAGGGCGAAGTACCACTGAGCAAATTTTCAACCTCAGAATAATATGCGAGAAATACCTACAGCACCAACAACATCATGTACCATGTGTATGTAGACTTCAAGAAGGCATTTGGCCGAGCCTGGCATGCAGCTCTGTGGGCAACCATGAAAGTGTACAACATCAGCCATAACATTATTGAAGTCATCAAAAGCCCGTATGACAAGGCTACCATTGCAGTCCTCCGCAACAGCGCCATCGGGAACTGGTTCAGAACAACAATCGGTGTACGTCAAGGATGCCTACTCTCTCCAACACTCTTCAACATCTTTCTAGAGCGCATCATGTCAGATGCCCTTGCAGATCACGAAGACACAGTCATCATAGTGGGTAGAGCAATCTCCAACCTCCGTTTTGCGGATGACGTACATATATACAGTTAGGCTATAACACACACACCCACACACGTACACACCATTCACTGACATTATTCTCGCAGTGCGTACACCTACTTTAAATGTTCGTGTTTATATTTATTTATTTATTTATTTATTTATTGACATATACATGTTCTGTGTTGCTGTTACAGATAGCAGCCACGTTTTGTTTATTCCTGGGGGCGACAGCATTGGGATACCTGGTCTACCTGTTCTCCGACCGCAAGCAGCGCCGCTCTTACATGGAGACCAAGAAAGCCTACCTCATATCAGCACAGATTGAGAAAGAATACAAAGAACAGGTGAGTCATTTCTTTATTTGTCTTTCTTTTTGTCTGTCCGTTAGTACATGGGGAATCAAGAAGGTCTACTTCATATCAGTATGGATTGAAAAAGAATACTAGGAATAGGTGAGTCATACCTGTATATGTCTCTGTCTGGCTATGGGTCTGTCGGTCTGTTAGTACATAGAGACCAGGAAAAGCCGACACCATTTTACTGAGATTGAGAAAAGGTATACTGAACAAGTGAATACTGTCTTTATGTGTTTGACTGTGGGTTTTGGCTGTGTGACGTTGATTCATTTCTTCTCAGGCCACAAGATAACCAAGCAATACTGTACCTTCGTGAACAATCAGAACGGTCTCGCGGGGAGAGAGGGAGAGAAAGAGGGAGTGTAGGGAGGGAGGGACAGACATGGAGAGGTCAGATAAAAAAAATCTCTCATTCTCCGTTCGTTCCTTCCCCTTCCTTCTTCTTCTTCTTCTTCTTCTTCTTCTTCTTCTCTCTCTCTCTCTCTCTCTCTCTCTCTCTCTCTCTCTCTCTCTCTCTCTCTCTCTCTCTCTCTCTCTCGCTCTTTCTCTCTCTCTTTCTCTTTCTTCCCTTCTCTCTCTCCCCACCTTCTAATTCTCTCTCTGGTGTTTGAATGTTGTTGGTGAATGATTGTTTGTTGATGTGTGTGTGCGTGAGGGGTGGGAGGAGGCGGAAGTGTGCATGTACATGAGGGGATGAAAAGGGGACAAAATGATAAAAGTGATCAGTATTGTGTGATTCGTCCCCAGGGTAGGCCTATCAATCCTTTAAGTAGTGGCCACAGTTGGCGTGCGTTTCACAGTGTATGCATTGGGATATGAGATTTTCCACTGACCGGAAATTTGACGGGTGGCCACACCTTATGAGTTTAGTGGCCACAGCTGGCTTACGTTTTTCGGCTTATCCATTGGGTCTGAGGTGGTTGCGCCATGTTTATCACTGCCCGATTTGAATTTATAAACCTGTGTAGCTGTGTAATTTCAATACCACAAGGCACTTTTTCATGACGTTGTAAGTACTCTTTCTTGCGGTTTGACTATAATATGAAACAACCTTTACTGAGATCGAGGCGAAACAAGTGATATGACGTAGCACCACCAAAGGGTGTGTAGTAGTCCACATTTGTTGTGTGTAATGATGCGTTTGGGAAGGAGGTTAGGTTGATCTCTGAATTCGTGACGCCAAACTCTCGCTTCTGATTGGTCCTCGTAAGCCCGGCTTAATCCATTGTATATATAAGTGTTGTTCTGAACCAGTTTCCGATGGCGCTGTTATGGAGGACTGCACTGGTAGCCTTGTCATACAGGCTTTTGATGACTTCGATCAATGATTCAGAACACCAATTGGTGTGCGTCAAGGATGCCTATTCTCTCCAATACTCTTCAACATCTTCCTAGAGCGCATCATGTCAGATGCCCTTGCAGATCACGAAGGCACAGTCAGCATAGGTAGGGGGGAGAGCGATCTCCAGCCTTCGTTTTGCTGATGACATTGATGGATTGGCTGGAGAGGAACAAGAACTTGAGCAGCTGGTACAGAGGCTTGACACCACCTCCAGAGCCTATGGAATGGAAATAAGTGCAGAGAAGACCAAAATGATGACCAACAACACCAATGGCATCAACATGGACATCAAAGTCCAAGGCCAATCCCTCCACACACTGCATAGCTTTATATTTTTAGGAGCCATTGTATCAGACAATGGGTCCCGACAGGAAGTCCTCTCCAAGATCGCAAAAACAACTGCTGCCCTGGCAAAGTTGAAACCCATTTGGAAAGACAAGACCATCAGTCTGTATTCCAAGGTAAGGCTGCTGCGCTTTCTTGTCATCTCCATCTTTCTATACGCTTGCGAAACATGGACCCTCGCAGCAGATCTACAACGAAGAATACAAGGCACGGAGATGAGGTGCTACAGACGACTTCTGGGTATTTCCTATACCCAGCACATCACCAGCAACGAAGTCCGACAGACCATCACACAAGCCATTGGACAACACGATGGCCTGCTCACAGTGATGAAGAAACGGAAACTCCGCTGGTATGGCCACGTCACCAGATCATCAGGCCTTGCAAAGACCATCCTGCAAGGCACAGTGCGAGGAGGTAGAAGAAGATGGAGACAGAAAAAGATGAGGAGGACAACATTCGAGAATGGACTGGCTTGACACTGAGCGAAGCCATCAGGGTTGCTGAGGACAGATAAAGATGGAGTATGCTGGGTAAACGATCATCTGTGGGGCCCCAACGACCTCAGAGTTACGGGATAGGATACGATAGGATAGGATATTATTATTAATGGACTTATGTGTATAATTATTTGTATGTGAGCCAACCTATCTTATATGAATGTTATGTGTCCTTGCAAGAGTCTGTCGTGTGTGTGTGGGTGCAGGAGAGTTTCTGATTGTTTTGCAACATGTACGATATTGGGTAGTTTGCTATTATAACCTCTTCCTCATCACGTAGTTTAATGGATCCATTGTAATCGTGCTTCTATAGTTGGATGTGATTGTTCGTTGTGTGTATGTAATGTGGATTTGATAATGCTGCCACTGTAATTGCTAATTTTGAGATGAATTAATATTTTAATTCTTGTTCAAGGGTACAGAAATGTAGATTTCACATTTGTTTAATGTATTTTCTCTCACTGTTAACTATAGATATTTTAATGTTATTATATCGTCAACAGTTTTGTTAAATATATTTTTTTATTTTTATAACCAGGTTTTGATCGTCACGAAAAGGGAGGTTAAAACTCTGGACGGGTAGTTCTTGAGTCGTTCCATTAACGGTATCCCTCAGACGTGATGTGGGAAAAACAAATAAAAATCGCGGCCGGGCCTTTACTATCGGTGTCAGTCCAATTCACAAGCTCCGCACGTCATAACTGAAAACGGCCATAACCAACATCATCTACGCTAACGCGCACACACACACACGCACACACACACACACATACACGCGCGCGCGCCCACACGCACACACTTTCACTCACACACACTCATGGACCCTCTCGCTCTCTCTCTCTCTCTCTCTCTCTCTTTCTCTCTCTCTCTCTCTCTCACACCTCCACTCTCTTACACATGTTGAAGGGCTGGGGTAAGAAAAGAACCCCTCGTGGGTTTGGGTGCGTAGTAGAGTGGCAGGTGAGATGAGGAAGGAGGAGTGGAAGATGGGAATAAACAAAGCCACACGGGACAAAAAGTGAGTGCCAAGTAGTACCGGGGTCAGATTTTGTAATTGGTGTCGCGCACCACTAGCAGTAGACAAGGAAAGGACTTGCCGGGGTGGAGTCCAGACACGGTCACTTACCCGTTGGGGTGCCGGGGGTTTCAGTATAAATAGTATCCCCACTTTCTGGAAATTTAGTGCTTTAAATTCCCACTGTCGCTGTCTTCCTCATTTACTCTTTCCCATTCCTGCTCTGTCCTATCACTCTGCTATACTATCTTCTTCTTCGCTAGATCAATGACCTACCTTTTTTTCTTGAAAACTCTTCCTGGACAAGACTCCTTGTTTGTGTATGAGGTCTGTTGGATCAGCTTGGGAGTGTTGGACGCTTTCTGCCGGGTGGTCACTAGGGCTTCCTATGATGTTATTATTTAGCAATATAGGCATTTTATATGTATATGTTTTGTTGATAATTTATAATGATGTTTGTATTCTATTTTGTTTTTGTAACCGGGGGTTCGAGTAGTTGGGGTAAAGCCTCAGCCGTCCCCTGCGTGGGATGTCTTTATTGTAAAGTGACTGGCCGGTGGAGGGCATTCAATTTTCCCACTAGGGTTGTTTCAGCAGATTTTTTATGCGGATCGGGGGTTGTCCGGTCCTGATTTGGCTCGGAAGAGTCCGCTGGACCTAAAGCAACAATCAATCAATCAATCAAATAAAAAACTTCGGCCTTCACGTAACCACTGTAGAGAAGTGGGATTGCTGTCTGCACACTCCACCTGCAGGAGTCCACTGACGTCGTGGAGCGACAAGGGGCCAAGTTGGATTTATAAAAGTTCTCGCTCACCGTGGAGACGGAGGATCCAGTGTCCAGTAGGGCTGGTGTGGTGGTGCCTTCAGCCGCCACCAAGGTTTCGTTGGCAAGTGCCGACCAACTCGTTGGCGTCAAAGCCTTCATGGACCTCGCTGCATTGGGCTGCTGTGAATGGTCTAGTGGTCGCCCCGCACCCCTGACCCGAACTGAAAATCCTGTGGTCGGCGCAGGTGGTCGATTTTCACTCTGCATCCGAGTTTGATGTGGCCTTTTTCCCCCACAACGGTAGCAGACAACTTCGTTCTGGTCAGTGTTGCCACTGCGTCGTCCACCTCGGGCTGAGTTATGTCCTTGGTAACGAGGTGGAGCTCTCGTCGCTCTTGGGTCACTGTTGGGCGTTGACCGTTGTCCAACTGGCTGCTCTGCTTTTGCTGTCCTCTCGCTACGCAGTGTTGCCATCTCTTTTCTCATGATGTCGGACGACAGCTGTTTGACCATGCATGTTTGACTAAGCTTTCTTGAGGGTTTTTCGTTGGCTGATTCTGGGTTACGCTGCATGTCTTTTCTTTCGTCTTGGTAGTTTCGAGTGGACACAAACGCACACATGCACGCGCGCACGCCGCCAGCACACACACACACACCCACACCCACACACACACCCACACACACACATACACACACGCACACACACACACACACACACGACATAACGAGTTATTACAACTTATTTTTCTCTCTTTTTACACATATACATTTGAAACTAATTTTACGCAATACAATGGATGTTAGAGCGTCCGTTCCTGTCATGCGTTCATTAGTTTCGTTATTCTTCCTATTTGGGGAAATCGATCAACGACCTAAATTCAGCCCAACATAATTACAGCGTTCGCTTCCCTACTGGTATTCGTCGCTTTCTTTGCTAATTAGACCTACGTGGGAAGGATTGCTATGGCCGAACGTATTTGACTTCGGTACGAGATTTTTAACTCCCCTCAGTACTCCTATTTGATGAAGTCAGTCTACATCTATATATATAAATTGCTTAGCCGGAAGTCCTTCTTCGCCTATACTGTAAAGTTTGTCTCCTATGGACGCTGATCTGGGCAGGTGCTGGGTGCTGTGAATCGGCCCTTTGTGTGCTCAAAACCCACGAAATCGTTATAGCCGACATTTCCTTACCGAACGTTTAACCGTTTCTGAGATAAATAAATAAACAAAATGTCCACAAACTGCAATAGCCTCATTCCGCGCGCTTCCATTAAAAATCAAATTGAGGTTTCAACATGTTTTCCCATATAGACCAAAAAATTGCTGGATTTTCGTGGAAGCGTCGTTAGCGTAGTTAGTAAAACCATTCGCCTACCGTGCAGGGCGATGCAGGTTCAAATCTCACCCGGCCCCTTACTTTTTTTTTTTTTTTTTTTTTAGTACACTAAAATATGGATATTTTTCTTTTTAATTTAGGCTTTTTACCTTTAATTTATTATTATTATTATACAAACTAATAATAATAATAATAATAATAATAATAATCATAATCATAATCATAATCATAATAATCATAATCATAATTTTTTTTTTACCTTTAATTTATTATTATTATTATTATTATTATTATTATTATTATTATTATTATTATTATTATTATTATTATTATTATTATTATTGTTATTTATAAACTAATTATTATTATTATTATTATTATTATTATTATTATTATTATTATTATTATTATACCTTATATCAAATTTTATTTTAAAACCTTGGTGTTTTTTATGATTTCTATTTGTATTATTCTATATTCAATATTATTATTATTATTATTATTATTATTATTATTATTATTATTATTATTATTATTATTATTACTTATAAACTAATAATAATAATTATTATTATTATTATAACAATTATAATATCTTATATTTTATTTTATTTTAAAACCTTGGTGTTTTTTCTGATTTCTATTTGTATTATTCTATATTCAATATTATTATTATTATTATTATTATTATTATTATTATTATTATTACTACCAAGGATCGGGATGGGGTGGTACGTGTAGGTAAAAGGGGGCTACGGGTAGGTTTAAAGGGGCATGGGTAGGCATAACGGGGATACGGGTATATATAAGGGGGTATGGTGATGGTCGTGTCCGTAAGTCCCCTATACGCTAACGTGTTTGGGGACGTAAATCTAAATACGATACGACGACGACGATACGGTCGATTCCTTTCATCCATACCTGCGAAACGATCAACGGGGAAGTATCAAGGAGGGTACAGGTAGGAACCAAGGGGGTATGGAAGGTATCAAGGGGGTATGGGGAGGTATCAAGTGGGTTCGGGGAGGTATCAAGGGGGGTATGATGAGGCATCATGGGGGGGGGGACGGGGAGATATCAGGGGGGGGGGGGTATGTTGAGGTATCAAGGGGGATATGGGGAGGTATGATCGTCCAAATGAAACTCGCAGACAAAAGTTCTCTCTGTCTACATGTTAAACAGCATCATGTGTACCCTGGCTTGCCAGGGTACAAAAACCACTAGTTGTAAAATAAATGAACATTGATTTCTCTTCCACCTTCTGTCATAGCGGTTTGTTTAGATCGCCGCGCTTTGAGTTCGATTGAAGAAAAAGCGCGTGATTGCTTCCTGCATTTTTATTTTTAATTGACTCGTATGCATAGCTATGTGAGTCGATGTAGTTGTCCCCCCTCCCTCCCTCCCCCTCCCATTCCTCACCCCCTTCACACCCTCTCCCCCCTCCGCCTCCCCTCACACCCCCCAAAAAAAATAAAAATAAAAAATCCAAGTTTTTACAAATCTGTGCGAGATGAGTGCAAAAACGACATTTAAATAAAAGCGTCTGTCTGTCCGACCTCCACTGTCTGTGCGAAACGTGCAAGTGGACTAATAGCTCAGAACCTGTTTCAACTATCACAAGCAAACTTGGTAAGATGGTGTATATTCATGAGACCTCATACATGATCAGTGAATGAATTGCCTCACTTCAAGGTCAAGGTCACAATGTCAACAAATGTTAGTTTTTTTTTTTAATGACGATTTTTGGAAAAAATTTCAAATTTTTTAACTTATGATTCTATAATGACTGAGAGATAACAGTCAGACATTCATACTTTGCAAATTTGGTCAACCTCACCGCATGGTCAAGGTCACTGGAACTGTCCAAAGTCGGTTAGTATAGGTATTTTGAAGTAACCTTGACTCTAAACTATGAGAGTTTAAGTTATAAGACCAAACTTGTATTTAGAGATGATAGATTGACCTTTCATATATATCTTCCGTTTTTCGTTGATCGTGAAGGTCAAGGTCATTTTAGGTCTTGCAAACACCTTTTTAAAAATAGGGCTTCGTATAGTGGAATGGCACTATAATAACCCATAATATACAACAACATTGGGTTATTTAATCATGCATAAGAGATCACGTGAAGGTCAAGGTCACTGAAAATCAAGGTCATCCCTCACTTTTTTTTTAGCGTAATACAACTTTTGCTGTAGGTTATTTTTTTCGCACGTTAACCCTAGTATTTGTAGCCGGAGGTCACGTTCATCTCAAAGTCAAGAGCATAGAAAGATTACGCTTTGTTTTACTTTGCATTTTAATGTTTGATTTCTTTCTTTTTTTCAATCTTTTTATGTTAAATAGTGCAGGTTCCATAAGGAGCATGTGAGTCATATGGGCTTATCCTTTCTAGTTATTTTGAATGGTTGAAGCTCAATTTTAAATTGTTATATTTGATTACCTGTTTGTACGTCCATGCGTGAGAATGAAGTGGTCTACAATTTCATGTCGGTGAAGAAAATTATAATTATCAAGTGAAAATTTTAATTATTATTATGTGATAGTTACAATTTTCGGTTTGGGCACATTTTCAGGCGGACTGCTAGAGCCAAAACTGAATATTAAACAGGATCACGCGATGATGATAATAGTGATGAAACTCTCTAAGGGATGTATCGTTTGTGGTTTATTTGTTTTGCAGAAACGGTTACTACTATCAGTGCTACCCAAACACGTGGCAGAGGAGATGCTAAAGGACTTCGGGGTGCAAGACGCCGGGGGACAGTTTAGGAAAATTTACATGAGCCGGCATGAACATATCAGGTGCGTGCTTTGCTGGTCTTTCGTTTTAGCTTTTTGACTCACATGCATAGCAGTGTGAGTCTATGTACACAACCACCACCACAACTCCCCCATCCCCCTATCCAACTCCCCCCCCCCACTCCCACCCCCCAGCCACCCAAAGCAAAAAAAAACCAAAAAAAAAACTTTTTGCCTTTTTGTGCGAGATGAGTCCTCCTAAATAGTCCAAAAATGGTATCGAAAAAAAAAAAGTCCGTCCATCCGTCTGTCTGTCCGGTTACCGCCGTCTGTCTGGACAAAAACTTTAAAAGTGGCGAAGTACTGAGAATCTATTTCAGCTATCACAACCAATCTTGGAAAGATGATGTGTACTCATGAGACCTTAAACTACCCTAAACTATGAGAGATGTAAAGTCCAAACTTGTTGTATTTAGAGATGATAGATTGATCTTTTATATTTGTTCCATTTTGGCGTGGGTCTTGAAGGTCAAGGTCATTTTATGGGATAGGATAGGATAGAGAATGTGAGTCATAGGGGCTTTGATTTTACTCTCACGATTAAGCTTATTTCACAAATCACAGGAATTCTTTTTTTTTTAAGTTATGAAAGGAAACAAAGAAAAAAAATAATTGCTTCTTTTGCTTTTTGACCATCCGTTTATTTAAAGGGCCTCAATCCGAAACCATTTTGTAGTATTTTGGCGAAAACTATAGCCCTATGACCTTTGACCCTATTTGTGAATGAACCACGGCGCTTCAAAAGGCTGTCTTTGGTGCCTGGGATAGGATAAGGTTTGTTGTATCGACCTAAAAGGAAACCTTTCCTGGCGACGTATTTATGGGTCTTCCTCTTACTGGCGCTGGTAGATGCTATTTTTAGCTCAAGAGTGATGACTAGCGGTTGCTATGAATAGGCACAAAACATACGTACGGACTTTATTGATTTAAAAATAACTATCATTTGGAAAGATGTTTTTTTCTTTCATTTCTTTTATTTGTGTGTGGGTGCGCGCGTGTGTGTGTATATGTGTGTGCGTACACAAAAGGCTTGAAATGGGTGACTGACCTTGCTTTTTATGCAGAGAATGGGTTTGTGTATTAGTCACCCACTTGTTTTTTCCAGCCACCCACTTTTTTTTAAGTGCGCGGGAGTGTTCTTTTAGTGCATGGGAGTGCAGTTGCTGTGCATGAGAGTGTTTTAAGTACAAGGGAGTGCTCTATCCGGGACGGAGAAAATCCTGTCACTTTTCGGGAAAATGTTGAAGAAAGTTCGACCTGTTTCGTTGCCTGTAGGAAACGAACTAGGGCAACTTTTGAGACGGATAGGGCCAATTTTGCATTAGTTTCTTACATTTTTAGAAGAAATTTGCGTTCTTTCCGTCAGAAAACCACTTTCCGATTCCTACATTTTTAATAAAACCCAGTTTTGTTGTTCAACACACTAGTGTGTGTGCGTGTGTGTGTGGCTTGTACGCCTGTTTTTACTTTTAACCGAAAGAAGGAGTGTAAAGGACAGATAATCAGATAGAAAGGAAAGTTTGTGTGTTGTTCCTTTCTTTTTTCTTTATTTATATTTTTCCTTTCTTTCTTTCATACTTTCTTTCTGTATTTCTTTTAGATAATAATGGGGTCAAACACACACACGCACACACACACCCACACACACACACACACACAAACACAAGGAAAACATGGGAGAAAAAAATCAGATAGAAAGAAAGTGGCAAATTATGGTCTTCTTTTGTTTGATAACTGGTGTAAACAAAACAATTATTGGGTAAACTGACTCATTAATAATGAAACAAACACCGATTTAGAGGAATAATAGACCCAGCGTGTGAGTGATTCTTCAGAATTGTGTCCTGAATCCAGTTACATTGCTTGACCATGTTGGAAGCGAATGCTGGTTTAAAAGAGTGCTTTGGCTTTCAGCATTATTACCAAACGATAGTGTCTTTTACAATTTTATTATCATGGTGTGTGTGGGGGGGGGGGGGGGGAAGGGAGGGGGGATATGTGCGTGTGTGGTTTTTTTTGCGAAATAAAGATTTGGCCATTTACATTGATTTTACATCCAAACTGAAACAAAACATATGGAGCTTTGTTTTTGTATAGTTAGGAACCTCCTCCTTATCCCCCCTCTCTCTCTCTCTCTCTCTCTCTCTCTCTCTCTCTCTCTCTCTCCTTCTTCTACTCCTTCTTCTTTCTGTAGAGAAGTGGATGTTTTTGATTTGATGTTTTATTTTCGTGGATCCTGCGTTCTCTGTCCACAGCATTCTGTTTGCAGATATTGTGGGCTTCACGGCCATCTCGTCCAGCGTCACCGCGGCCCAGCTGGTCTCCATTCTCAACCAGCTGTTTGCCAGCTTCGACCATCTGGCGAATGTAAGTTCCGCCGTCTGGAAAACGTAAGGTCTGTCATCTGACAACCGTTAAGTTCTGCTACCCGAGGTGCAGTTATATGAACGGGTATACGAAAGGAATTGTAAACTTACACTTGTATAACTCTATATAAGGTAGGGGTGTAATTCACATTTACATCTGTTCATAAAACTGCCCTCTGGTGCAACTTCTGAGTGGATGCCAGATCTTGAAAGTCTGTCTGACAAATATTTAAGCTTGAGATCAGATGTTCTGTTTCCTGTTACGTTATTTAATCTTGAATGGAATGGTAAAAAGATTAGGTGTTTGGTTGAGTGTGTGGTTTTGTGAGTTTGTGTGTGTGGGGGGGGGGAGAGGAGGAGGGATGGATGGATGGGTGGGTGTAACAGTGAGTTTAATTAAAAATTGCAATGTTGTCAACTGAAATCTTGTCGTATAATAGGCCATTTTATAAGCGATGCTCAAACCGGACCGCTATACTTTGAATTTTAGGAATCCCGTTGTGACATCGTCAAAGTTCCTATTACCCTATTTGGACTGGGAGCATTCTGATTGGTCGACGCATTACAAAATTCGACGCATGCGCACAGTGCTATCGCAGTCTTAGTAAGGATTAGGGTTAGGGTTAGGGTTACAACGCCTAAGAACATAGTGAAAATAAGTTACCCGGAACTTTGACGATGTTACACCGTCAAAACAAACAACTGTGCCTGCTATATACACTTTCACAGCGGTTGCTGTTTTTTTATAATAAACCTTGACGCAAATAATTATAGGCACATACAAAGAAATTAACGCATCGAATCAAACCCGTACATTTGTTAGAGAAGTTCCCCCCTCCCCCCCCCCTCCCCAGTTAGGCAACAATCACTGTACTGTGAATGTAAAAACGATCCATGTAATGTCCTTGACGTGGGAAGGATTGCAGGAAAGGAGAGAGAGAGAGGCAGAGAGAGAGAGAGAGGCAGAGAGAGAGAGAGAGAGACAAAGACTAAACTTCATTCATTTGTGTGTGTGTGTGTGTGTATGTGTAGGTGTGTGTGTGTGTGTGTGTGTGTGTGTGTGTGTGTGTGTGTGTGTGTGTGTGTGTGTAAAGAAAGTGACTGTTGGCGAGTCCCTATCATTCAGCTTCTCCAATCCCTTTTCTTGAGGCGAGACAACGATTTCCAGTGTTTTGCGCAAGCTTTGTTGTCTTTAGTTTATTAACCAATTCATTGTAGAGAAATGGGGAAGAAAAAAAATCAATGTGGACATCCGGGCATAAATTGGCCATTGTCACGTTTTGGGGTTAGTGTGGCGAATGGGTATTTAGCTTCTTCTGCTTCCGGTGGTAATAATAATAATGATCGAGGGAAACGGAAACAATATATATACACGCGTGCGCTTGCTCTCTCCCTCTCTCTCTCCCCCCCCCCTCTCTCTCTCTCTCTCTCTCTCTCTCTCTTTTTCTCTCTCTCACCTCTCTCTCTCCCTCTCTCCCTCCCTCTCCCTCCCTCTCTCTCTCTCTCTCTCTCTCTCTCTCTCTCTCTCTCTCTCTCTCTCTCTCCCTCATTCTCTCTCTCTCAAGCACCTGCCCCTCTCCGTCTCCCGTCAGACACACACAAAAACTCTCACGGTCACACATACACGCACTACACACACACATTATGTTTATGGCAAATTATCGGTGTAGTCTCTTGTTATTTGCTTGTAAGCTTACTCCGTTGTCTGGCCGTTAGAGGATGCGCCCAAGTGCTGCAAGAGGCCGCTGATCGGGCGGCTGTAGTTGGCTCCTATATCGATCAGCGCCTTGAGCAGCCGTTGAGCTGGAAATGCGCTATATAAGACTTCTGTGACATCAGCTGTTGTAATATGTGTGTAAAATCAATATGAAATTTTTGTTTACAAAAATTAATTTGTATTTTGTATTGTATATTCTTATATATGTGAAGTAGTCAGTGTTTGTGGAATATGGTTTTAATTACACGTAGCTTTGTTTTATTCCATCAGCAAATCATGTCTTGTCTTTATTGCTCATGGTTGATATAACGAAAGTGATCTTGAGCCTTTATTGTACGAAATACATTAAATTGAAATATTTTGGACAGTGTAACTATCAAAGCGGACTGTTATTGACTAGTCTATTCTTTGGGTTTCTTCCACAGAAATACCACCAACAGAGGATAAAGATTTTAGGAGACTGCTATTACTGTATTTGTGGCATCATGCCCAAACGAAGTGACCACGCCGTCCTCTCAGTTCACATGGGTCTGGCCATGGTCGACGCCATTAGGTAAGGATTGAAAGGTTGGTCCGCGAAGGTCGATTAGTGAGACTGGGATTCGTTAGGAATGTTTGGTTGCTTGTGATGGGTAATGAGAAAGAGGGTGCTGGTATATTTTATTTTATTTATTTATTTATTTATTTAATCGTTCTTATATAGCGCTTTTCCAGCTCTAGAGCTGCTCAAGGCGCTGGCCGATACAGGATCTAACTCAAGCCGCCCGAGACGCCCACCCGCAGCCTATGGGCGCATGGTCAGACGCCCGGACAACTGAGCACAATCTTGGGCAGCCAGGGATGGGGGAGAAGGACCTAGGTGCATGCTGGGTGTGTTCTTGTCACCGGCACTCACCCGTCTAGGACATGAGCGTCAGGATCTTTAAAGTCCGTTATGATGGAATGTATGCGGCACAGACCAGACCTCGGTTTATACTCTCATCCGAAGGTATAGTGGCTGTGATGAAGGTGGCAAATGTGATGATGTTTATGAATTATTATGTAATGTCGAAAAGGAGATTTCAGTGACGACGACGACGACGACGATGATGATGATGATGATGATGATGATGATGATGATGATTGATGATGATGATGATGATGATTGATGATGATGATGATGATGATGATGATGATTGATTGATGATTGATTGATGGATGATTGATGGATGATTGATGATGATGATTGATGGATGATTGATGATGATTGATGATGATTGATGATGATGATTGATGATGATGATGATGATGATGATGATGATGATGATGATTGATGATGATTGATGGATGATTGATGGATGATTGATGGATGATTGATGATGATGATGATGATGATGATGATGATGATGATGATGATGATGATGATGATGATGATGATGATGATGATGATGATGATGATGATGAATGTTGTTGTTGTTTTCTTTTAGGGAGGTGCGGAACAAGACGGGCAAAGACGTCAACATGAGGGTGGGAATACATACGGGGTCGGTGCTGGGCGGCGTGTTGGGACAGACACAGTGGCAGTACGACGTCCTGGGCAAGGAGGTCACGCTAGCCAACCACATGGAAAGCGGAGGTCTGCCCGCGTGAGTTGGCCTACCTGTATTCATTATTTTGGCTTAAACGAAATTGTATTATTGACGAGACAGGGCAAAGAAAACAGGGTAGCCACGCACAGGCTTAAAAGGCAAATGCTACCCTTTTTGACAAATTATAACAATTATAGCTGTATTTCGGTTTGTTTTCTCTGCTAGTCCTTTCTCTCTGTGCTGCCTGTGTGCTTTTTTACAGTGGACAATTTCAGTTCTAGCGATATCTGTATTTTTGTGTATCTGTTGGCTAGGCCGTTTACCTATGTCTTTGTACTTTAGACAGTGTACAAATTCAGCTATCCCGGTATCTGTATGTTGTTTTGTACGTCTATTCTTCCGTTTCTCTCTTGTCTTGGTACTTTGACAGTGTACAAACCCAGCTTTGGAGTACAAGCCTTTACATATTCATACAAGCTGCCAGCTGTCTCCAGACGACCAACAAAAACGCAAGCTCCTTACTTCCTGAGATTAGTGACCTTTGACGAGCTGGACAAACTAAACAGCGCACAACTTTACCCCGGTCACCCAACTGTAAATGGGTACCTGGTTCTATATTCTAGAACCGGGAAAAGATAAAGCAGTGAGGTGTAGGAGCTGGGTATCGCTTTCAATGGGCTTTCCCTGAGGAAAGAGAGATTCCATATTTTCAAAGATTTTTAAACCTGTACCTTAATTTCATTTCTCATGTTTGAGAAAATAACGTTTTCTTAATTTTCAATCTTACCAAGATGGGCACCGCCATACAAAGGCTTTCCCTGAGAAAAGAGAGATACCATATGTCAAAATGGGTTGTACAGTGAACTTGTACCTTAATTTCTCATGTTTGAGATTTAATCTTGAATCTTAACAAGATTTGCACGGCCATAAAAAAAGGGTTTTCCTGAGAAAAGAGAGCTTCCCTTCTCACTCTCTTCCCCCTTTCACTTCCCCCCCCCCCCTCCCTTATTGTAACGGAGGGTTTTTGTTGTACTTAATTAAATATTTATTTATATATACTACGTTTAATCTAATGTGTGAGTGTGGCTGTCTGACGCTCAGTATAAAGGTGTGTGTTCTATCTCTGTTTACTTTAACTTCTCATCCTTCACCTCACACGTGCTTACAGGCAAGGACAAAGTCTACACAGTTATTTCTCTTTGCCCTTCTGTTACACTATTTCTCATTCAATCATCAACATACACATTAAATCATTCACGTATACATTAAATCGTTCACGTACACATTAAATCATACAGTTCTTTTCATATAACCGATTCACGTAGATAATAAGTTCACACAGTTAATTCACTAAGTGGCGTATGGGCTACTTTCACAAGTCAGCCTAGCAGAAGTCGTTGTCCCTTTCTTGAGACGTCACTCGACTCTATCTTTTGCATTAGCATCGACACAGATAATGACTTCATTCGATGACTTGAGTTGACGGAGATTTCTGATCATCCACAATAATCTTACTGACAGTACTCACGGATAGATTCCGAGCACTCCCGGCGTGGAATTACCAGCCGACGATGGAGTTAAAGCCACATCCAGAGGACTCTGCAGGTGTCCTCGTAGCATAGATCCGGAGGTTCACTTCGGCACCGTTGTTGCACGTCTGCACCAGTGATGATACTCGAAGGAGAGATAAGGCGTTGATGGTGTCCACATCCGGTCACGTGAACGATGTCATACGGACAGCGCCATCAGCCGCATATCAGGGGTTTTCCGCTCCGTACCGGTCCCGCTGTATTCTAGATACAGCTATAGTATATCCTAGCAGAATCAGGCTTTCTTAGAGCACCCACGAATACGTCCGCTCAACTCGGCTGATATGTCATCTCTGAGCTAACAACAGCTCACAAAACTAAATTATCATTTCGTTCGTAAATAACGCAGTGACTTCATAACGTCTTCTTACACAAACGTGTACGAAACGCGTTCGTTACCATAAGACTGAAGGGTTTTGCGGTAAACGTATGAGCTATATGCGTATCAAGCTAATGGTTTTATTTGTGAACAGTCGGGTACACATATCGGAGACGACGAAGTCCTTGCTGCATGGGGAGTTTGAACTGGAACCCGGCTACGGCTACGAAAGGGACGACTATCTCAGACTGCACGGCGTGAAATCATATCTCATCAAGTCAGTCATCAAGCCGGTAAGCATCATCGTCGTCGTAATCGCCATTACCATCGTCATATTCGTCGCCATCGTCGTCGTCTTCGTCGTCATCATGATCATCATCATGATCATCATCATCATCATCATCATCATCATCATCATCATCATCATCATCATCATCATCACCATCTTCTTCTTCTTCTTCTTCTTCTTCTTCTTCTTCTTCTTCTTCTTCTTCTTTTCTCCTTTTTTTTGTTTTCTTTCTTTCTTTCTTTCTTCTTCTTCTTCTTCTTCTTCTTCTTCTTCTTCTTCTTCTTCTTCTTCTTCTTCTTCTTGTTTTCTTTCTTTCTTTCTTTCTTTCTTTCTTCTTCTTCTTCTTCTTCTTCTTCTTCTTCTTCTTCTTCTTCTTCTTCTTCTTCTTCTTCTTCTTCTTCTTCCTCTTCTTCTTCTTCTTCATCTTCAATGACACATATCTCAACTGATCCATTATCAAGGCAATAGACGATCGTTGTCGGTGTCGTCGCCGTTATCAGCATTTGCAACATTAGCATCGTTATTATTATTATCATCGTCATCATCATCACCGTCATCGTCATCATCATCATATCAACATCATCATCGTTTCATCATCGTCATCATCATATCAACATCATCATCGTATCATCATCATCATCATTCTGATATAACAGTCTAATTTTTGGTGATATTGTTATTATCTGCACTTCGAGCTGATATGTCATTAGGAAAATGCGCAATTTAAATACAATTATTATTATTATTATTATTATTATTATTATTATTATTATTATTATTATTATTATTATTATTATTATTATTATTATTATTATTATCGTCGTTGTCGGTGCAATCATCGTCGGGCGTAATGCTTCATGCGTAAAGCCTAGATCGGTTGGTTAGTTGGTGGATTGAAAAGTGATTCAATGGAATATATGTTCGAGGACAGTTTCCGCAAGGAACTCTGGACGAGAACGTGAACGGAGTAAAAGAGACCTTGCCAACGAATCTGCAGGGCACCGCCACGTTGGTACGTACCCCTTTTATAAGAGAGACGTACCGGAAGGGGCAGAGAGAGAGAGAGAGAGAGAGAGAGAGAGAGAGAGAGAGAGGAGAGGAGAGAGAGAGGAGAGAGAGAGAGAGAGAGAGAAATAGAAAATTAATAATAATAATAATAATAATAATAATAATAATAATAATAATAATAATAATAATAATAATAATGTTGAGAGAGAGAGAGAGAGAAAGAAAGAAAGAAAGAAAGAAAGTGAGAGAGAGACAGAAAGAGAGATAGAGAAAAAAAATTTTATAATAATAATTTTGAGAGAGAGAAAGAAAGAGAGAGAGGGAGAGAGAGAGCAGTTCGCTTTAAAATCCTTAAAAATGAAAGAAATTGCGTATGAAGAAGGGAGCGGGTAGCTTTACCGAGCTCTAGTCTGAACGCATTCCATCGCACGGACTGTAAAGATCCTGACGCTCATGCCCTGGACGGTTGAGTGCCAGCTTCATAAATACACCAGCAGGCAATAGGTCCTTCCTTCCCATTCTTTGTCGTCCAGGATTAGGCGTGCTTAGCTGTCTGGGCCTACGTCAGCAAGAGGGCGCATCGAGTGGCTTGAGTTGGATCCTGTATCGGCCAGCAACCTTGAGTCGTTCTTGAACTGGTGAAGAACTATTCAATAAGATTGAAGGGTTTAACTCTTGCGGTGCTGCAACTTTTTGTGGAGTTTGCTATGAAGGCTATTTAGTATTATTACTCAAGCCCCGTTTCCTAAAGCCCGACTACTCACTCCAGGTGTCCTACACAGCTTTCTGTATTTCCATACGTATCTGCAAAATTACTTTGAAATAATCTTGAATCAGAGCAGGTCAAATGTAGATCGGTCTGTCGGGTCTGTCGGTCAGTCCTTTGTAGCTCGCCATTTCTCAAGAACCACTGAAACCAACATTATTTTGTCGGTCCATACTTCGTAGTAACATCACCAGGGTTTGGGACCAGCTTCCCGTGTCATCGTTTTTGTTCTCTTTCAAAAGTGGAGGCCACTGGAGTCTTGGCTATGTACACGCCTTTCGTAGCACTGAAATTGCATTGTGAAGTTACGTATAAGGTTGCTGAGTTCTGATTGTTGGAGTGTGCTCGGTAGCTCAGTCCATTTTGTTCCCGCCTATAAAATAAGATACTCTGGTTACTGTGGGTTCGGGCTCTGAATAGAATAGATCCAACGTTTCCCGCAGAGTCGTAAGAGGCGACTAACAGGGGTGATGTCAGCACGACGTCACTGGGCGAAAATCTACACAGAAGTCACCGGCCAGGACGGAGGAACCTCACGTTACTACAGATTCAACGACCACGTGCTGGGGGCCAAGGCGAGCCACACTGTACTCGTGGAGTTTGGCTGTGGCCAACAGCCTGGAGAAGATTGGGCCCTGCCAGGTCTTTCTTGCCCAAAGACACACCGTGTGATGACAGTGTGATGAAGGTTTGATGAAAAGAACCACTCACTCCATAACGGATCGGTCGTCGCCCGAGTCACAAAGGACCTTCCGTTGACCACCAGGACTGAGGTGATAAGTGTGCTACTGATGGACAACTTAGCAGGATCCGCACGAGAGACAACATCGTCATAGGAACCTGGATTGACAGGACCCTAACTGCGGAGGAAAAATTATAAAAACTGGCCCACGAGCTGGACCACTATCGATGGAACATTTTAGGGATCAGCGAACTGCGCTGGAAAGGCCTAGGTGAAACAACGACCGACAAAAACCAAAAGCATTATTTCAGCGGGAGAGATGACAGGCACGAACACGGCGTTGAATTCTTGGTTTACAGAGACATTCTAGCGGCTGTCATGGGTTTCCGCCCAGTCTCCAGTTTACTAATTACCATCCGTCTGAGAGCTGTCCCTTTCAACATCACCATAATCCAGGCCTATGACCCAACAACAGAATATGGCGACAGCGAAGTCTGAGGATTTCTTTGAACATCTACACGCTGTTCTTTACCAAGTGCTAAAGAAGGACAAAGTCATAGTGCAATTCGACTGGAATGTCCAAGATGCGCATCACAACATGGACCCCACTGCAACAGCGAGACAAATGACAGGGGTCTGAGACTCTTAGAATTTGCCAGATACAAAAATCTAATGCTGGCAATCACGCTTGGTCTCCACAAAAAATCCCGACGATGGACGTGGCACAGTCCCAGTGGAGAGCATCACAATCAGATTGACTACATCATAATGAAGATACGCTTCAGATCAAGCATCAACATTGGCAGGACACGCACTTTTTTGCAGGAGCAGACATTGGAAGTGAAGACGATCTCGTGATGATGTCCTTCAAACTCCACTTGAATAGCAAACACAACAAAGTGCACCAGACGGAAGTTTCTACCTGGACAAACTGCAAGACTCAGAGGTGGCAGAAATAGTTCAAGCCACAATTGGAGGGAAATTTGCCCCACTGCTCATTTTGGAAGCCGATGAAGTAGATGTCAATACCATGACCACCACCTTCAACTCATTTGTGACAGATGCCGCCACTGAGATCCTTGGCAAGCCCAAAGAAGAAACCATGGATCACACCTAAACTTTTGGACCTGTGTGATAAACGAAAAGAGCTGAAAAAGAAAAAGAACTCCTAACAGTTAGCTGATGCCAACCGAAAAATCAACAATGACATCCGAAAAGGCCTGCGCACAACAAATAAGAACTGGATAGAAGAGCAATGCCAGGAAATAGAGAACAGTCTAAACAAGAACAACAGCAAGAAGACCTACCAGACTGTGAAGCGGCTGACAAGTGTTAAACAGCCCAAGGTCTCCACCATCCAAAGCCAATCTGGTGGTATATGTCTTACAGAAGACCAAGAGGTCTTGGATAGATGGACTGAGTACTGCTGTGACCTTTACAACCACACCCCAAACGGAGACCCATCAGTTCTATCATGTCCACCAGAACAGAGAAGAGGACGAAATCTGGTAGGTGGAGTGCCTTCAGTGTTACTACTGGAGTTGTTGCAGCAGATCTTTTATGCGTATCAAGGGTGAGTCCTCTTTCAGCCAAGTTGTGGTCTTGATTTTGTGGTCCTAATTAGGCTCTTTGTAGTCCGCTGGACCCTGTAATCAATGAATAACTAACTCACTGCTCAGGGCGCAGGCGCATACAGGATCTAACTCAAGCCACCCTAGGAGCCCACTATAGTTAATCTTTTCGATAGTATTGGTCTTCACTTAGTATTTGTAATACGTTTGTATTGACTCACATCCATAGCAATGCGAGTCTGTGTAATCACCCCCCCCCCCCCCCACCCCCCACCCCTTTCCTCACACCAGCCCTCCCCCCCCCCCCCCCCCTCAGATAAAAAATTCAGATTTTTGCAAATATGTACTAGATGAGTCCTAAATAGTCCAAAAATGACATGTTAAAAAAAAAGTGTTTTTCCGTCTGTCTGTCCCCCGTCCGTCTGCAAAACTTGCAAGTGGATTAATACCTCAGTACCTATTTCAACTGTTACAACCAACTTGGCAGGATGGTGTATATCTATGACACCTCATAAATGATCAGTGAAAGAATGACTTTACTTCAAGGTCAAGGTCACAGGGTCAACAAATGGTAGTCAAAACCTGAGTATTTTTCACAAAATTTCTGGTTTTTTTCTGTTTTTAATATTGAACTAATGATTGATGCATGATAGATGCCAGTCAAACTCCAATGTTATGCACATTTGGTCAATCTCACCCCAAGGTCAAGGTCACTGGGGCTGTCCAAATTCGGTTAGTATTGGTATTGGAACTTTGAAGTGACCTTGGCCCTATGCTGTAAGAGATCTAAAGTCCAAATTTGTTATACTTATTAAAGATGATAGATTGATCTTTCATATATATTCCGTTTTTGCGCTGATCTTGAAGGTCGAGGTGATTTTAGGCCTTACAAAAACATTTTTAAAATAGGTCATCGTTCAGTGGAATAGTTGTATATTTAACTCTTGTATGCAACAACATTGCGTTATTTTATCTTACCTTAGCATCAGAGGTCACGTGAAGGTCAAGATCATCACAATGTCAATGTCATTGAAGTCAAGGTCATCTCAAGGCCACCATTTTTTGGCATAATACAACTTTTACTGTACTTTATTTGATAGTACATGAGTGTATTTGGAGCCAGAGGTCAAGGTCATCTCATGGTCAAGAGCATTGAAAAATCAAAGTCTGTATTACTTTGCATTTTAATGCCACCGTTTCATTCTGTTTTTTTCTGGGCACTCATTGTCATGTTAAATAGTGCATGTACCATAAGGAGCTTGTGAGTCACATGGACTTTGCCCTTCTAGGTATCATCATCATCATTATCATCATCATCATCAAATTAGTAGTAGTAGTAGTATCATCATCATCATCGTCAACATCATCATTATCATCATCATCATTATCATCATCATCATCATCATCATCATCATCATCATCATCGCTATTTCATTTAGAACTGTTTTACTTTTAGTTGTTGTTTTACCTGGGTGCTTTTTAAAACGGGAGAGTGTGTGTGTGTGTGTGCGCGCGCGCTCGCGTGTGTGTGTGTGTGTGTGTGTGTGTGTGTGTGTGTGTGTGTGTGTGTGTGTGTACTTTACACGGCGTTATTTGGACAAACCAGTGAACATCTACATAACGTGTTTTGATAGGCTCCTTGTTTTGACGTCAAACCAATGATCCGGTGGGGTTAGGGCTGTGTTACGGTAAGGGTTAGGGCTAGTGTTAGGACACTTACAAGTACTTAAAAGGAGGGACGTAATATGACTTATATTGCCAATATTGTATGTGGCGGAGGGACGTAATATGACTTATATTACCAATATTGTATGTGGCGTTTTAGGAAAGGCATAATAACACAACAAGTATGTGCGTGTGTGTATGTGTGTGTGCGTATGCGCCTGCGTGTGTGTATGTGAATGTGTGTGTTTTTGTGTGTTTGCGTGCGGTAATACATTGGAATGGTTGCCATGGTGTGTCACTGCTGTAAATCCATTCTGGCGCTGCTCTCAGGACCCCTCAGAAGCTGAGTGGGTGGCAGCAGGCCTGGTGACAAGTTTGACGGAAGGCGACGAGAGAGAGCGACTGAAGGAGCAGCTGATGGAGGACCAGAAGTATCGGTCAGTATCAGTGGTCATCAGCACTAAGGGCAAGAGTTGAGGGTGGGTAGGGGGGCAGGAGAGAGAGATTGGTCATCAGCACTAGAGAGAGAGAGAGAGAGAGAGAGAGAGAGAGAGAGAGAGAGAAGGGCAAGAGTTGAGGGTGGGTAGGGGGAAAGAGAGAGAGAATGGTCATCAGCACTAGAGAGAGAGAGAGAGAGAGAGTGAGAGAGACACTTTTGACACTTTGAGATTTAATTGTTAAGGCCACCAGCCCATCACAATGGTAGGCATCACATACAATATAAAATAATCTTTAAATAATCTTTAAAATAAAAGGACAATATTAAATACATATCATTTACAAGTTTCATAAAAAAATGTTTCGAAAAAGCATTCGCATCATATCACGCATGAAGGTAAATTTCGATAACATACAACATTGCAGTTAAAAACACATTCAGTGTAAATTTTTCTTTCTAATAGCAATTGCTTTGTAAATAAAGTACGCAACATTTCTAATAATTGTTTGATTTTGGCTGGACATAAGCAGTACAAATCTGGATAAGCATGGCTGCCTTGTAAACTTCAACGGAATAAGATCATCCCGAATGTCTGTGTATTTGGGACAAACCAGTAACATATGCATTTCAGTCTCTTGAACATTTGGACAAAAAGGACAATTAACATCTATTAGACGATCCTTTCTAAATTCAACAAAGTGTGCATTCAACGGTGACATTCCAATTCTAAACCTAATAATTGCTTTCCTTACTGCAATATTTCTAATTAAATTTAAGTATTCACCGCAAACCACTTCACGTTTGAAACAGGAATATACATAGTAAAAAACATGGTCGTCTAGCGCAGAACTCCAATCTTGTTTAAAACAATCAACAAGTCTTTGTTTAAATTCAAAAATAAACAGTTTTACATTTCCAACACCCTGTGTTTCCCAGACAACTCCAAAACCAAACCTGAACAATACGTTTCGAACTTTGCAAGCCCATGTAGTATAATTCTGTTGCTGCAGATACAGTAACATATTGTATGCTTTCTTCGAAAATCTGTGATTTCCAAGCATAGTCAGTCTAAGCCAAAATTTCACACATCTTGTGTATGTCATAACATGCAAGGGATATCGCCCTGTTTCACCATATATCAAGTGTCTTGGAGATTTGGTGCTAACTCCCAGAAAACGTTTTATTGCTGACAAGTGAACCCTTTCAATACATTCCTGGTCAGCAGTTAAACCCCATATTTCTGATCCGTATGTTAAAATTGGCTGAATTTGTGAATCAAAAAGTGCAAAAAAGACTTTGGGTGAAAATTCTCCAAGTGACCAAAGTAACTTCATGATGGCTGAAACGCCCTTCCTTGCTCGTTCAGCTAAATCCTTAAAAGTATAGGAAAATGTTAATTTGGTAGACATGAAAATCCCTAAATATTTGTACATATTAACAATTTTCAAAACTCGTCCATCAAAAAACCACTGTTCTCTCTCGCCCAAAAATCCTCCATTACGGAATACAATAATATTCGATTTGTCCAAGTTAACAGAGAGTGAGAGAGAGAGAAAGAGAGAGAGAGAGAGAAAGAGATAAAAGAAATAAATTCCGTAGTTTTTGTGCCTATTAATAGCAACAGCCGTTGGCTAGCCACACAACATTCTGTAGCTAAAAATAGCAGACCAGAGGCGTAAAAAAAAATTGCTGGTAATGTTTGTCAGTTTAGGTTGATAAAATAGACCCTACCCTACTCCAGACAACCAAAGACGCATTGTTCAAGTCTCGTGGTTCACTTAGAACTAGGGTCAAAGTTCACACGGCTTTCATTGGGATGTACCGTTAACACTTTGGAAAATCGCTCCTTGCCAGAACCCAAATTGAAGATTCAAACTGTAGCGGTTGATTTGAGCAACGAAAAACCACGTCATCATTGTGTAAAGGGATAACAATGCGAATGTTGTAGTAAACCCGTTTTCCACAAAAATAAACTAAAGCTTTCGATGTGGGACCTTTGAAGCAATAATATTGCAGGCAGGTTTCGAAGCTGCGGACTTTTTTTATTTTTTTTTTTATTTGACGGGACTAGGAAGCCGAAAAACACCCAAAAATGAGATTTGTGCCTCATCGTAGATAACACGCTGGGACTAGATCTTCAGAGTGCCGGGTATATTCGTCATATCACGTTGCTGGACTCTGACAAAGCTCAAAGCCTTAGGACTGTGAAAGATTGCCTCCATTTTTTGTAGGAAATCTTCATTGGCGTAGAACCTTTCGTTGACATATGTTTTAAAATAAAAGTTCCAGAATGTTCCAGAAACACTTGAGTTATATTCCTTTAAATCTACAATTCCAATTTGCTTCAATTATTTTTTTTAAAATGTTTTTAAGTTGCTATGGTGAATTGGGAGGGGAATGGGGACAAGGAGAGGGCGGAGGAGAGGGGGGAAGGGGAGGGAGGAAGGGGAGGGGGGGGGGGGAAAGGGCTTTTAAATGCGTGTTTTACACATACGCTTATACATGTTTGGAAAGCAAGATTGAAGGACACAAACGGACCAAATGAAAAGATTCTCTGTTCATTTATTTCGTAACAACAAAAGCAACAAGAAAACACGCTTCGTCAGGAGTTACAATCAAACTGAGGTCTAAAATCCCATTGACAACAAATACATTGTATACCGCACTGAACAACTTCATACGTGAGCAGCGTCATCTTATTTCGCTTGTGTTTGTAGTTGATTCTCTTGCCTGTGTGGGTGCGAGTGGCTGTGCGACTGGACTGCAGATCATCGGGCCATCACGGCGGCAGAGTAAAAGTCTCGCTCGATGCACATTAACCAGTGTCATGAGCGGCTCTAGACGGATGTGAGAAAGGAGAAGAGTCAGGGCGTAATTGACGAACTGTGCTACGTTCAGTACAACGTTGTGGTAAATTTAACGGTTTTTTAGTTGTGTAATAAAGTTTTCGAAATGCGTGTGGGTGTGTGTGTGTGTTTGTGTGTGTGGGTGTGTGTGGGTGTGTTCAGGTCGCTGATGAACCAGATGAATTTCTTCACGTCCCAGTTCCACGACCCTGAGGTAGAGCAGCGCTACCAGGAAAGGCAGGAGCGCTTTGGCGGCGCAAGCATGGCAGCCTTATGCTTCGTCCATCTTCTGGGGTCTGCGGCCAAGCTCATCGTTTTACCCAGGTATCCTTACTATAAAGTTCACACATTTCAGCGTCGCCCATCTTTTTGAAAATTCATTGCGAGTGTTGCCCTCACCCCATAATAAAACAAGGTTAAAACCAAAACATGACCTGTTTCAAAAAGTATGTTTTGATCTAAGTCGATTCTCGTGCAATGTTGGCGTCAAAACATGGACGGCACTGGGCATGCCACGCCTTCTGACCACAACTTCAGACAAACTCGGAAACTTTCTACGTCACAATCCCTCATATCTCCCCAAAGGCCCGATCGGCTGCGGGACTGCTGGATGGATGTACAATCCAGTCCCGGTCAATACTACTAAGTACTGTATACCTCTTTTTTTTTTTTGCTTGTTTTTTTTCCCTTCAGAATGACCATGACCTTGATAGCGTGCAGTGTGGCTCAAATGATCCTGGTCTTCATGGCTCTCACTTCTTCTGTCGTCTTGCTCATGTCGGTGAGTGCCTGTTCCTGCCGTTGTCGCCTTCGTCATCTTTTATTACCGTCATTGTCATCATTGTTTGTGTGTGGTAGGGGAGAAGGTACGGAGAGGGTGGATCGAGGAGGAGAGGGTAACAGATGCGCTGTGTTTGTGTGCACGGGTGTGGATTGGGGTAGATGAGCGGTTTGCGAGAAAGTGAGCCATGTGTGTGTGTGTGTGTGTGTGTGTGTGTGTGTGTGTGTGTGAGTTTGTGTAGGTGAACGTGTGAAGTAGCACGAATGGGGAAGGAAATTTACCTTTTCTCGCACCAAATGGGGGTAATTTCGTCTTTACCCATTTGTCTCCCGTTCCCCATTTGTCGCTAAGTGCGCCGGAGTGCTCTTTTAGTGCATAGGAGTGCAGTTGTAGTGCATGAGAGTGTTTTAAGTACACAGGAGTGCACTATCCGGGACGGAGAAAATACGGTGAATTTTCGGAAAAGTTTGAAGCAAAACTCGACCTATTTCGTCGCCTATAGGAGACGAACTAGGTCAACTCTTTAGACGGAAAGAACCAATTTTGACTTAGATTCTTACATTTCTAGAAGAAATTTGCGTTCTTTCCGTCAAAAAAGGGCTTTCTGACTCCTACATTCTAAAGTTACCCCATTTGTGACCTATACAAGAGTGTGTGAGTGTGTGCGTGAACGTGAGTTGTGTGTATATGTGTGAGTGAGTGAGTTTGTGTGTGTGTGTAAGCATGCGTGAGTGCGTTTGAGAGAGAGAGAGAGAGAGAGCGAGCTGGGTGTGAGTGTAAATGTGTAAGATGGAATGTTTTATTTTATTGATTAAAATTTGTTTTTAATTCGTGCATGTGTGTTTAGGTTTGAGAAGCCGTTTTTTTTTTTTTTTTACATTTTATTGTCCGATTTTAATTGTGAAATTCTGGCCCAGCCTACCCCCTGAAGGCGTAGTTGGAGCACGTGGCGCGCCAAAGCCCAACCTACCCCACATTAATTGTGTTTTTGACATTTGTATTTCGTACATTGTTTTTATTGGTGGTGGCCATTTTGTTATGTTCCACCAGTGCCGTAGTTGTTGCTAAAGTAAGGGATTGATGTACTGTATGTCAATGATAATGAATTATTTTCCTTGTTTACAGCCTGACCAGGACTCTGTAAGACTTGTCATCTCTTTAGGGTGTACATTCAGTGTGTGGGTTTAAGTGTAGGTAGCAATGTCAATGTTAGGTGTATGCCTATAATCCAAGCAGACAAATGTCTAATATATTTGAAATATTGTGTTACAAAATATGCACAAGTCTCTGTTTGAAGGGAGTTGCAAGAACTTCACACGTTCCACTGTTTGAAGAGCACTATAAGGATTTCCCATGTCCTTATAATATTCTTCAGACAGAACGTGTGAAATCCTTATAGTGTTCTTCAGAGTACTATAAGGATTTCACAGGTTCTTTTGGGAAAATGCTATAAGGATTTCACATGCTGTGCTTGTTCGGGCAAAATAATTTGAACCAATGCCCTAGCATATCGTTGTCATAGTATTTTAAAATTTAGAATTTAGAATTAAGTCGTTCTTGTACAACGCTTTTCCAGATCAAGGCGCTCCCGAAGCAAGGTCTAACTCAAGCCGCCCAAAGGGCGCACTTGCTGCCTTGGGGCGCATAGGAAACTCTGATGGCTTCAGTGGCAGGGTAGGCCGTGCATTGGAGGGGTAGATGTTTATAGACAAAAATATAAGGACCTAGATTTGTGCGCTAATTTTTTGACTCCCGTGCCTAGCAATGTGAGTCTATGTACGCAACCAAAAACGACAACTAAAAAAAAATACCGATTTTTGCTAATCTGTTCGAGATAAGTCTAAACTAGTCCAAAAATGACATTGCAAACAAATGTACATTTTTCCGTCTGTCTGTCTGTCTGTCTGTCTATCTGTCTGTCTGTCTGTCTGTCCGCCGCCCGCCGTCTGTCTGTGCAAAACTTGCTAGTAGATTAATATCTCAGAACCTATTTCAGCTATTACAACCAAACTTGATAAGATGGTGTATACCCATGAGACATCATACCTGATCAGTGAATGAATGACTTCACTTCAAGATCAGGGTCTCAAGGTAAACAAATTTTAATCAAAAAATGAAATTTTTCACAAAATTTGAATGTTTTTTCTAGGTTATTAATATTGAACTTATGATTCTTTGAGACATGATAAATCTCAATGAGACACACATACTATACAAATTTGGTCATCCTCACTCCAAGGTTAAAAAAGTCACTGGAGCTGTCCAAAATCGGTTGGTATAGATACTTTAAAGTGACCTTGACCCTAAACTATGATAGATATATAATCCAAACTTGTTGTATTTAGAGACGATAAATCTATCTTTCATATATGTTTCGTTATTAGGCATTGCAAAAAAACATACAAAAAATGGGTCATCGTACAGTGGAATGGTTGTTGATTTGATCAGACGTAAGGGTCAAGTTCATCCCAAAAAAAAGTTTTTTTTGTTTTTTGTTGTTGTCTTTTTTTGTTTTTGGCATAATATAGGTTGTGCTGTATTTTACTTGATAGTACATGAGTGTATTTGGAGCTGAAGGTCAAGGTCATCTCAAGGTCAAGAGTATACAAGAGCGTCATAGTCGGTATTACTTTGCATTTTAATGCCACTATTTTATTTGATTTTGTCTTTTTTCTGGGCACTCATTTTTTGGGTAAATATTGCGCGTTCCATTAGGAGCGTGTGAGTCATATGGGCTTTGCGCTTCTAGTTTTATTATAAGATGTTAGCCCCTAGGTTGTAAACTTTATTGCACCTGGCCTCTGGGTCGATTTTAAAACTCTTTTTTTCTTTATTCTTTATAAGATGCCAGACTAAAACCGTAAGTTGTAAATTGCAAGTTTAAAACAAAACAAAAAAATTAATTTAAAAAGCTGATTTACAACAGAACAAACTTTTGTAAGAGTAAGCAATACTGAATCTATAATTCACTGTATATTTTGGAGAGGGGAGGGAGGGCGGTTGTATATTTTAATTTGAAATTTCTGTATTGTTTTGTTTGTTTTTTCATTATTATTATATTGTTCCGTACAACCCCTATCACTTTCAGGACCCTCTACCAGACAACACTGTAAGATGTATTGCGTCTTGGTTTTCTCTTCTAATTCTTCTTTTTAACGTTAGTTTAGGATGTGTGTGCTTCTATGTACAGCTTTCGCTGTAGTCTAGCGAGCTGTTGTTGAAGCTTGCTTCTGTAACATTATGGGAGAAAGTAAATTCATTACTATTACGCGTATCTTTTATAATATTTCATTTTTTATTGGTTTTATTTTATTTTGTATTGTATTGATGTATTCATTAATTTTTTTTTACATGTATTTACTTACGTATTTTATTTTATTGTATTTCATTTTTATTCTATTCTATTGCATTTTTGTAGGCCTATGTATTTATTTTATATTTTAACTTTTATTAGTCATTTTGCACGTGTGAATGTTAAACTTATTTTAAGCATGTAGATCTAATGTAATAGTGTAATTGTTTTACCCTTGTGCAACCTTCGATGACTTAATAACCCCAAGAACGTGTACTGCCGTTTATACAGGCAGTTACAGAAGTACATAATACACAGTCAAACCAGCATGCCAGTGGGGAAGTACAAACTAAGAGTTTTAAATGACTACACAGTGATATACATAGTTGAAATACTACTTCAAACAAAATTCAAGATACCTTCATGGACGAAAATAACGCTTCAGTGTTGCGGTTACCGTGAACGCACTAACAACGGAACTAACCTCTCTTTTCTCACTTTCTATGACCTTCTTTGTGAGCATAGGTTGGTGAAGTGGGCGGTTTAAAAAAAAGAAAACCCAATCAGTTGCGATTTCCGCAGGCACTCGATGTAAGCGAATAGAGTTTTATTTTTCATGTTTTTTAATTGTTGTTTTTATATTTAATCCAGCTGTGCTTCTTTTTTTTTCTTTAAAAAAATTAATTTTTCGTTATTAAAATTGTATTTAAATTTAAAAGCTTGTATTCTTTTACTGATTTATAGAACAACGCACTTTTTGCTGGCCGTGCTATGCACACGCTTTTCATTTCTTTTTTTACACCTTTTATTTTTTACCACGCTGTCATTATTATTTGACTTGATTTGTCAGAGATCCTAAATAGATTTTACTCGTTGAAAACAATTTAATACATTATAGTATTATATTAGCAGGAGTGAGTCAGAGCTCGCTGCGTCCAATGAAATAATTATTTCTTAACCGATATTTGACTACCATTTTTGTGATGACAATAGCGTAGAATTTAATGTGTACACTTTCAGAAATTTCTAGTAGTTGCATTTAGTTTCAGCGATGAGTCAGTTAAATCGGATGAAATAGTATTTCTTTACAGATATTCGATAATCACTTTACTGATTAGCGTAGCCTTTAGGTTTAGTTGTCAGAAATTCAAGTAATCGCATTTAGCAAACATACATCCATATTTTCTTGAAGATTTGCCTTGTTGCTCGCGGGCCTATTACAATTTATTATTCTGATTTAGATTTGAGTCGTTGAGCTACCAGTCAGTATAGGTAGTTTCAATCTATAGTTAAAACCCTGCATGTAAAGGAATGCAGTGCAGTTAAAGACTATGAACGTTCGTGGTCTTGGGTATAATAATAATAATAATAATAATAATAATAATAATAATAATAATAATAATAATAATAATAATAATAATAATAATATTAATAATTATAAACATGACTCCCTCACTATAGCTCATAGCACTTTACAGAAAAAAGAAAAAAATAATTAATTGATTATTAATTGTAAACAAAAACAGAAAGAAAAAATTATTATTATTATTATTATTATTATTATTATTATTATTATTATTATTATTATTATTATTATTAACAACTGTGACTCTCTCACAGCGGTGCTTGTTGCCTCGGTTCATGTTGAACCTTGGCTTTTACCTGGAGAAGAACCGCGTACCCAGACAACTGTGGGGTGTGTGTGCAGTACTGGTGCTTATCCTTGCTGACATTGTCATGATTGTAAGTCACTTTTTGTGATACGTGTAAGTCACTTTCATCACGAGTTTTGTCACGAATGTAAGTCACTTTTGTCATCAGTGTATGTCACTTTTTGTCATCAGTGTACGTCAACAAGGAATCTATATTTCCTTTTATCAGACTTGGTCTGTTGGCACATCGTCATCGTGATCATCATACAGTGTCAAGACAGTTGTTTCCATTTTTATGCCCTGAAATGCGGAGGAGGTGGGAGCAGGGTGTGGGAGGGGTGGGGGAGGGTGACTCAGATACCCAGACAGACGCGCAGTCCATCCCTCCACCCTCTATGTCTTTTACTGAGATAAACTCATGGACTGTAAAGATCCTGACGCCCATTACCGAACCGGGTGAGTGCCCAGCTGCATAAACACACCCAGCATGCTCTGGATCCTTTCTCCTGCCTTCCCCTCCCCTCCCCCCCCCCCTTCACCCTCCCCCCACCCCCGTCCCCTCCATTCCCTAACCCTCTTTGACCTCTGCTTTCACGTTGTGATTGAAGTCTTATGGATTTACGCACATAGTGTGCTTGCGTGCTGCAGCTGCAGTGCGACCTGGACGAGGCCAAGAGCGCTCTGGCAGGGAGCAGGGTCAACAGCACAGCCTTTGTATACCATCATTCGAGCCACGCCACCTGCCCCAACCCGGCCTACTTCGTCCACACCGCACACTTGGTCCTGCTAGGCATCTCTTCGCTGGTGCGTTATTTACTGCACTGATCTGTGGTCCATCCACTGCTAATACTATGTATTCCATGGGGGTGGTGCGGCGATGATAATGATGATGATGATGGTGTTGATGGGGATGATGATGGTGGGTAAGGGGCAGCATATTTTCATTTGTTATTGTGTGTGTGTGTTACACGGTTATGTATCAATGGTTGATTCAGCCCCGATGGTTGAATCTTGATAAGTGTAACTCGAATTCGTTTATCCACGCAGCATGTTCACTTAGCAACAAGGCAGGAGTCGTCGTATAAAGTTTTTTTCAACTTTATTTAAGCAAACATTAACAACTGCATACGAGATCGCTTTCCGAAAATAGCTACAACAATCATCCCAATATCGTCTCTACAATTGGACAGTGCATTACTTATATAGCCTCTCTATAATCGAGAACAAGTTCGAACATTCCAGCATGACGCAATAACACCCAATCAAAATAAAACTCGGCACCGGGACTATGCACTGCTTTACGCCATACAATGTTTAGATTCGACCCGTAAGGTTTAGAAGCTTCGATCGATAGTAAACAAGTAATTCCAAAAAATTATCAACAATATCGACCGACGAAAATTCTCAACATTATACAAAGCTTCTTCTAGCGACAACTCAAAATCAAATAAAATGTAAATACATTGCATGCTTTTGAAAACAAAATGATCGGATCTATCGTGCGAGTCTCAATCGTAACAGTGGGATGTTTTAGAAACTACCAAGTGTGACCTAATACAAAAATAAAAAGTTTTTTTATTTATTTTGCGACTGCTAGTTTAAAAGCGTAAGGACAGGCAGCACGACTTCAATCTAAACTATTCTTTAAAGTCCCTGTATTTTTTTCCGGATTTATTGTTGGAAAAGTTGTACTGTTTCGTGTGCCTATTTTTTAGTAGTCTAAAACTTTTGTGTTTTGTCAGAAGCTCTGATAGACTATTTCCGATTTGGACTATGCTAGAAGTACTTGTATTGCTTATGTTCATAAAGGTTATTCTACCGGCAGATTAGAATGAGATGATGATGCTGATGATAATGACGACGACGACGATATTCCACTGTTGAGTGTGTGTGTGTGTGTGTTTGTAATTACAGGTCCATATTATGCACATGATCAAGCTGTGTCT
Organism: Oncomelania hupensis; assembly: GCA_036898135.1. Lineage (NCBI taxonomy): Eukaryota > Metazoa > Mollusca > Gastropoda > Littorinimorpha > Pomatiopsidae > Oncomelania > Oncomelania hupensis. The sequence goes on along the minus strand of CM072526.1, from coordinate 45,005,157 downwards.
AATAGTGGTGGCCACACTATTCTACTGCCTACTGTTCATGTATTCTCACAGCTCTCTCTTCGACTACTTTGACTATGTCGTGTTGTAAGTTACAAATACAATAACAAATTAAGCATAAAAACTGAATACAATTTAAGGCCACAATTTTGTCATCATCGTCATCATCATCCTCACCATCATCATTATCAAAATAATAATAACTGCAATAATAATAGCAGCAGCAACAACAAGACAACATCAACAACAATAATAATAACTACAATAATAAAAAAAAAAAAAAAAAAAAAATAATAATAATAATAATAATAATAATTATCGCACACATACGATGATGATGATGATGATGATGATGATGATGATGATGATGATGATGATGATGCTAAGACGACGAAGATAAACAAATAATAATAATAATAATAATAATAATAATAATAATAATAATAATAATAATAATAATAATAATAATAATAATAATAATAATAATAATAATTATCACATGCATGACGACGACGATAATGATGACGATGATTGCTATTTCTGTGGTCAGAGGGGACAGATTAGAGGACCATGTGGAGTCCAAGTACCAGCTTAGCATACAGCTCATCAGTGCAGCTTTGGCTATCATTATCCTCAACAGGAAGGTCAGTCTGCTCCTTGATCTCACTCATTTCACACCCCAGTAGGCAGATATATCGACATCGTTTGCATTGTTGACTCGCATGCAGCAATATTAGTCTAAGTACTAGCCCAAAATAAAATTTCATTCTTTTTTTTTCTTCTTCTTTCTTTTTCTAAGGGTTCTAAATATTGGAGGGCGGGGGAGTGAGTGGTTGGGGGAAGGGAGGAAAGATAATTCAAAAGAAACAAATTTTGTCCGTCCACTCTTTTCTTTCTTTCCTTTATTTTATTTTTTAATTATTATTTTGGGGGTTGTTTTCTTTGCATACTATTATTCGCCCATGCGGGCCCGATCCGGGCTGCCTTCTTCGCAAAAGCGCGGCAGCCACAGGGTAGTGCCATCCATAACAAGGGTGTCTAGTACCTTGTTCTTGCATACAACCTGCACTCGGAGTAGGCCAAACCTCCTCTGATGAGACCTGTGGTTAAGGTCCAAACGCGCACGGAGAACCAGGCTTTATAAATGCATTTGTACTACATTTGCACATGGCATTGAAAGCCAGCATGTCGCCTTTCGTGTTCATCTTTGAGAGCAGCAGTATTACGTTTCTTGCTGGGTGTGTGGGGTAGTTTTCTGGTTGTTGCCTTTGTTTCTTTGTTGGGTTTGGTTTTGTATGTTGTATTCACCCGTCTAGGACATGAGGGTCAGGCTCTTTATGCCTGCGTGCATAGACTAAACCTTGGTCTATACTCTCATTCGAAGAAGTAACGGCATTGTAGTGGGCGAGCAAAAGAGACGTGCTTTCGGTATGCTATGAACGATGGTCGGACTTCGTCGTTTGTGATATGCTGGGTATAGGAAATGCTCAAAAGTCTTCTGTAGCACCTCAGCTCCATGCTTTGTATTCTTCGTTGTAGATCTGTTATGAGGGTTCATGTTTCGCAAGCATATAGGACGATGGAGATGAAAAGGGAGCGCAGCAGCCTTACCTTGGAGCTAGTGTAGACTAATGGTCCTGTCTTTCGACGGGCTTCACCCTTGTCAGGGGAGCAGTTGTTTGTGCGATCCTGGAGAGGACTTTCTTTCGGGACGCATTGTCTGATTCAATGGCTCGTAAATATTTGAAGCTATGCACTGTATTGAAAGATTGGCCTTGGACTTTGATGTCCGTGTAGATTCCATTGGTGTTGTTGGTCATCATTTCGGTCTTTTCTGCACTTATTTCCATTCCATAGGCTCTGGAGGTGATGTCAAGCCTCTGTACCAGCTGTTCAAGTTCTTGTTTTTCTCCAGCCAATCCATCTATGTCGTCCGCAAAACGGAGATTGGAGATTGCTCTACCCCATGTGTTGACTGTGCCTTCGTGGTCTGTAAGGGCATCCGACATGTTGCGCTCTAGGAAGATTTTGATTAGTGCTGGAGAGAGTGGGTTTCTTGACGTATACCGATTGTTGTTCTGAACCAGTTTCAGATGGCGCTGTTGTGGAGGACTGCACTGGTAGCCTTGTCAATCAGGCTTTTGATGACGTCAATAATGTTAGGGCTGATGTGGTACACTCTCATTGTTGCCCACAAAGCTGCATGTTAGATTCGGTCAAACGCTTTTTTGAAGTCTACAAACACATTATATAGATGTTGTTTGTGATGTTGGTATTTCTCGCAGATTGTTCTGAGGTGGACAATAGGGAGGGAAATTTGCCTTACTGCTCAGTTTAGGAGCTGGTGAAGTAGATGTCAACACCATGACCACCACCTTTGACGCGAAACGAAACGCTCGCGAGTATTTTATTTTCCAAGTGCAAATTGTTATATAGAGTGCCTGTGGTAGATTTAGAAATATGACGTCAATTTTGCTGCGTGTCAATCGCCATTTTTTGTATTCCTGGAAAAGAATAAAATGGACGATTTTTATCGATAATTCTTTTGTGTGAAAGATTGTGATTAATGCCAATAATAAAATTTTAGGGAAAGCAAAGAGGTTGTGAACTATTAATTTTATAAAATATAATATTTGAAGTGATAGTTACTTTTTTGCGTTGTGAAGTTTTCATTGGTTGTTATAATGATAAAAGTATGGTAGCCTTGGTGAAATGGAATTGAGGCGAAATCGGTTAGGAAAACTGTCAATCAGTTGGGAGAGAGATCTAGACTGGACAGGGAGGATTCTACCCAAGCTCCGAGGCAACTTATTCTGTGGGGTGCCAACGACAGTTTAGCTGGAGGCTGAATGATGTCTGATGTGGTTGGGCCAGGAAAATGAGTTGTTCCTCAGCGTTTGATCAGCTTTAGCTGAATTCTGGCACCGTAGGGTGTATTTTTGTGGTATTATTCGTCTTGGATCTCCGTGACGATGTCATCTTCGAGACTGGCACTGGATTCTTCTCTGACGTCTTGCTCATGATCGGGGTGACTGATTCTACGATGGAACTGTACGTCAACGAGGGCTACAGAAGTCACTGGTGGGTCACGGACAGCCATTAGATCTAACGGCGACATCGAAGTCAAGTTCCAGCTCTTATGAACTTTTCCACCAACTCATCTAAACCCGGATTCTTCATTTGTTAACATCTACAACAAGGACGAAAATCAGAGATAAGTGGAAGTAAAAGAACATTTATTTTCGGTAACCACGACGGAAAGTATCGCCAAATTATCGTTCCGATTTCGAAGAAAAATGAACGGAATATAATAAAATAATCGAACTTGGAAAAACGTGTTATGTGTTTGTGAAGTGTTGGAAGGAAATGGTGTACCTTAGTTTTTTTTTTTATTGAAATAAAACCATGTTCTGGGGTAAGTCATGAAAGTCAAGGAAGTCCTCCATCAGTAGTGATCACCCAGTAACACCCAGTTTTGCGACATTCTGGGTTCATCGTCCGGGATTAGAATTTTTGGGAAATTCTGGGGGTAACGAGCCATTCATTTTTTTTTATGTCAGAGGTGCACCATTAATCCAATACTTTACAAATTCAACACTTCAGCGATTATGAAAACTTGCTTCAAGTTGTGGTTACCTTGATGTTATCCTTGCACGTCTGCATGAGCATGATTAGAGAGCAGTATAGGTAAAATATTGTTTTATGTTGTTGCTAGTCATTGCTTACATAAAATGTGCATTATATCTGCTAACATGTTAGTGCATCAGTGGTTTCATATTGTATGAGAGCCCAGCTGTGCAAGTATCTTCAGGGAAATCATCTCGTTTGAAATTATTTATTCTGGCGGTTTAACAGTGAAGACTGGTATTATCCGTAGTAGGATTAAAGATATTTGGGGTATAAGTTTTACTTTTCCAAAATTTCAAACCTTTGATTGCAAAGTTTGCAATAGCTGTTGTACGTAGGTACTAGTGTTTTGGTCGAAGGTATACTTAGACTGAACAGTTTCTGCAACCTATGACGTTTATTATCCTGATGGAGAATGTAGGGTAAAGTATCGGTCATAGTTTGAAAGTAAGTTTTCCAGCTTAAACTTTAAGTAAGTTGGATGTTCCGAAAACATTGTCTAGTTTCAGTGTTGTTCGAAGACAGGCTAGAGGTTAGGTATTGATCGGTGAAGCGGTAAACCTAAATTAGCTCTGTGTTGCTTAGTCTGGTCAAACCTCTAACCAAGAATTTTTTCTAGTTGAGGGTCTGAAAGTCAGATTCGGTAGTGTCCGATTGACAGTTTAACCAATTGTGGTAATTGGTAGTGCTGGTTAGTAAATGTGGGTCTAGTTAGACGTTTTACTTAACCAGGAGACTAAGCGTGGATGATAATCTGGAAGGTAGTGGATTATCGTCGGTGATCGTGTTGTTAGTGTATAACCGTTCACGTAAGGATAGCTGTGACAGAATAGCCGTTTGGGGCTAGAGCGCAGGCGTATCCGTTGTAAGTACTTTAACCTTTGGAAAGGTGAGTACGTTTGAGGCCTAAATAGTCTGTGGTTTTATCTACCAGGGTTACGTGTAGTAAAACAGGATTAGTTTAGGGAAAGTTTGGCTAGGAGGATGCCGAGGCAGCAACCAGTTCAAATGGAGATTGAGTCTCCGCTGCTAGCCTACAAGCAGGATGGGATCATCCTGGGTCTGACAGATAAGGATCTGGCAGAGTATGTGGAAAAGATAAGAAAAGAAGAGGAAGGGAAAGCTGAGAGGATCCGAAAGGAAGATGAAGAGAAAGCGGAGAGGATCCGGAAGGAGAAGGAAGAGAAAGCTGAGAGGATAAGGGACGAAGAGAAAGCGGAGAGGATCCGAAAGGAAGAGGAAGAGAAAGCAGAGAGGATAAGGGAGGAAGAGAAAGCCGAAAGGATGCGGCAGGAGCAACGGGAGGACCAGCTCCGACGTGAAGAACGAGAAGAGCGCATTATGAGAGAAGAAAGGGAGGCCAAGGCAAAATTGGAACAAATGGCCATGCAGAACGAGTTTGAGTTGAGAAGGGCGCAAGAGTGGACTGCAGATGATGGGGACCAAAATCAAAATTTTTATCCGGAGCCGAGGACAGCGAGGAGCGGTTTGAATGTAAATGTACCTTATTTGGATGATAAGGACGATGTAGAGGTCTACCTGAAACAGTTTGAACGTATCGCTACGTTGTCAGGTTGGCACAAGGATGAGTGGGCGATAAGACTGTCTGGTCAATTACGAGGCCAAGCGCGGCAGGTCTACACTGAGATGTCTGATGAGGAGATTATGGACTACGACATGGTCAAGGCTGCGATCATGAGGCGTTTCCAACTGACCGCTGAAACATATCGAAAAAGGTTCAAAGAATTCAAGCGGGGCAGTCATGAAGGCATCAGGGAGTGTAGGAACAGGATGGGGATGTATTTGGACAGATGGGTGGATTTGTCTGAGAAAGAAGGAAAATCAGGTGAGCTGAAAGATTTAATCCTCATGGACAAAATGTTGGAGATAGTGTCTCAAGAGGAGGCAAAATTTATTAGGGAGAGAAACCCTACGTGTGTGGACGAAGTGGTGGTCCATGCTCAAACGTTTGAAGATGCGCAGAATGCTGGAGGTCCGATTGCAACGAGGCGGCCCATTGGACCCAGTGCTAGAATGGATAACCGTCCCAGGGTTAACCAGCAAACGCAGAATTCGAACATGGGACAACGACGTAGTGGAGGGGTGAGTGGTCAAGTGACAGGTCCTGGCAACGCGGGTGCGTCAGGAATGAACAAGTCTCAGCAAAACTTCAAGGGATGTTTTCGATGCGGAGGCCCACATTTGATGAGGGATTGCCAAAAGGCAAATGTGAATAGAAACAGACCAAACTCAAACCTAGCGTCAGCTGTTGTGAATGCGGTCAACGTGACCCAGGAACAGAAACCGTGTAATCGATGTAGTGAAGACGGCTATGAACCGAACTGTGAGTTGAAAGTGGATGGAATAAAGGCTCAAGGTATTAGGGATACAGGGGCCAGTAGCATATTGGTGGATTCAAGTTTAGTTTCCCCAAGCAAGTATACGGGTGAATACCAGAACGTGACACTTGCAGATTCATCCAAGCGAAAGAAAGTGCCCATTGCTGTGGTGCATTTGGAAACTCCGTTTTTCGTTGGAGAAACGCGTGTTTTGGTTTTGAAGACGCTTGTGCATCAAGTTCTGATAGGAAATAGCAGAAAGATGACAGACGGGACTGAGGTCAAAGTTCCATTGTTTCCGTTGGTAGAGCAACTGGAGGAACGAGTTGTAGCACCGGTACAAACCAGGTTGCAAGAGAAGCAACAAGCACAAGCAAAGCCATGGATTCCTAAGCAGATTGACTTAGGGCAAGTACGTCCTGAAGATCTTTCTAGAGAACAGAAGGCAGACCCGACTTTAGGAAAGATTCGGGAAAGGGCAGAGCTAGGGCTCAAGCAAGAAACCCACTACGAGTGGAAGAAAGACATTTTGTACAGAGTTTACATGAGTGAAGGGAAACCATGTAGACAAGTGGTAGTGCCAGAACGGTACCGATCAGATGTGCTCAAATTGGCTCATGATACGCCGATGGCGGGACATCAAGGAGTACGCCGAACTCGCGACCGGATATGGCGTGATTTCTATTGGCCGGGTATCTGTGGTGACGTCAAACGTTATTGTGCGTCATGTGACGTGTGTCAGAGGAGTGTATGTGTGTTTATCAGTTTATAGTCCCCTCTCTTCCCGTAAGGATTTTCAGAGAGGAGACTAGGTTGTTATTTCTAATGCCTGTACTTGTAGTTTGTATAATTTTGACGTCAGGGTTTTAAGTTTCGTCATGCATGACGAAAAGTTTTGATATGTTGTTTTAGTTCGTTGTTGGCAGTGACTGAGTCGTGTGTCTGTTTGTCCTACCGTCAATTGTTTTATTGTAGTTCGCAAAATAGGATAAACAATGTTGGTGGATTTCTACTTCACCATGCCAGAAGGGACAAAAGTGTTTTGACATCGGCAGGGTGTGCGACGCTGGTTTCCCAAACTCCACCAATCTATGTACATTGGACACCAAACAGTCGTTCAGCACCCGGACTCGGGACCTGCCGTCCCGAACTCACATGCAATCCTAGAAACAAAAAGTGTTATTACAAAGCACGGCAGCTTTACGAGAGGACAGATGGACTGTGCGAGGACGGTTTGATCTGTGACCCCAGCACGCAATTATGTAAGTTGTTGTTCGGCGCCAGATGCCATCCGGGAGCGGAAGCACTATGTGCCGACGGGTTGAGCTGCTGTTCTACTAAACATCCTTTTACTTGTGCTAAAGGTTACTGGCTACTCTTCAAAGAAGGAATATGTTTGCGCATAACATTATTAACTGATTTTCTGACCCACGTATGCTGCTTTTGGTTGGCCTGATCTACAGGAATGTGAAGACATCGTTTCCATTGGTCTTCTGTCCGACTAACAGTTTCGTTTCGACGATGGACGCCTGACCAATGTGTGGTAGTCAGATACAGATAACATTTCGTTTTGATTATACGGAACTATGACCTTTGAAGTGATACTTGTTGTGTTTTCTGAGGAGTCGTTGTTGTCAGTGTTTGTGTGTGTGTGGAGGGAATGAATATACAAACTAACATTTTATCATTTAGTTTCGTTGGGGATTATATGAGTGTGTGCGTGTGAATGTTTAGAACACCATCTTTGACAATTTGGCGAGCCTGTATAGTGCTATAGCTAATATATATACAAAATATAATATATATACAAATATATATACAATATAATATATATACAAAATCTATAACTTTGAATCTTGACAATTTTGAAAATTGCAAGCTTTCTTGCGGTACCTCCCTGTAGGCAAATAATAACGTGCTGGGGTCACAGATCAAACCGTCCTCGCACAGTCCATCTGTCCTCTCGTAAAGCTGCCGTGCTTTGTAATAATGTCAGAGGAGCACGAGGAAGGGAGCCACGAGGAAGGTTCCGATGAAAAGCATGCCGCTTATCAGCACACCTTTCGAGCGAGTTGGGGTAGATATCATTGGTCCGATACTACCAGCGTCCAGCAGAGGTCATCGATACATATTGACCATGGTTGACTATGCCACGCGGTATGTGGAAGCGACACCTCTGAAGGATATTAGGGCAGAGACAGTGAGCGAGGCGCTGTGGGTCTATTGGACCAGGATGGGAATTCCTAAGGAAGTGATCACAGATAGGGGTACCCAATTCACCAGCGAAATCATGGAGAGAGTAAACAAGCTTCTCAACGTAAAGGGGATCCATACTACACCCTTTCACCCGCAAACAAATGGTTTGACAGAGAAGTTTAATGCTACACTCAAGGACATGATGAAGAGACTTTGTCAAGAACAGCCCAAAGACTGGGACAAGTTTTTGCCAGCGTTATTATTTGCCTACAGGGAGGTACCGCAAGAAAGCTTACAATTTTCGCCTTTTGAACTGTTGTATGGGCGTGAAGTACGAGGGCCTATGCAGGTTTTACGTCAGGTGTGGACGAACGAGGATGCGGGAGAGGAAGTGCGATCCACGATTAGTCATATCACGGATCTCACGAACAAAATCGAGAAAACTTGTGAAATTGCCAAGAACAACCTCAGCAAGGCAGCGCTCAGGTATACGAAGGCGTACGACAGGAAGGCCAAAGACAGAAAATTTGAGGTCGGGGACAAAGTTTTGCTTTTGTTGCCCGCAAAACACAACAAGCTGCAGCTAACGTGGAAAGTCCTTATGCAGTTGTGGAGAAAGTGGGCAGCTGCAACTACAGAATCAAGATAAGGGGACATGAAAAACTGCTACATGCGAATTTGCTGAAATTGTACGTCGAACGTGACGGGAAGCAAACAGGAACGGATGAAGCACAGCCAAACGCGGTGGTTATGGAGACAGATGAGGAGGAAGTGTGCGTTGTGGTTGACGATGTGTACGATGAATAGATGGGAGCACTAGGCATAGATCGTTTTCCCATGCTTACATTGCACGCAAAAGAAGGTCCCAGAGACGTGAAGATCAACCCTGAGTTGGACGAGCACAAACAGGCTGAAATCGTGTCTATTTGCGACAGGAGAGAAAATGTGCTTAAAGATATCCCAGGGAAATGTAAAATCGAAGAATGTGAATTCAAACTTACATCACAAGAGCCAGTGCATGTGAAGCAATACCCACTACCATTTGCGCAGGTAGAAACAGTGAAAAAGGAGGTCATTGACATGTTGGAGTTGGGGGTCATAGAACCAACAGTGTCGCCTTACAATAGTCCGATTGTGTTGGCGAAGAGGAAGGATGGTGAAATACGTTTCTGTATTGACTATAGAAGCCTCAACAAGCAGGTAGAGTTCGATTCGGAACCTATTCCTGATGTGCCACAAATCTTTGCAAAATTGCAGAAAGCACGCTATTTGTCAAAGATAGATTTGACGAAAGGGTATTGGCAGATACCAGTCAAAGAAGAGGATAAACCGAAAACGGCGTTTAGTACACCCATGGGACAGTACTGTTTCGCTTATCTGCCATTCGGAATCAAGACTGCGAGTTCAGTGTTGTCTCCTCTCTGAAAATCCTTATCGGGAAGAGAGGGGACTATAAACTGATTAAAAAAAAAAAAAGACTGCGAGTTCTATTTTCACTCGTATGATGCGCAAGTTACTTGAACCTCTGAAGCGTGATGATATTGAACATTTCATTGATGACATCATCATTGCCACTGAAACATGGGAACAGCATGTAGAGGCCATTGATGCTGTGTTGAAAAGGTTGGAGGAGGCAGGTCTTACAGCGAAACCCTCTTAAGTGCTACTTTGGTTTCGGGAAGTTAGACTATTTGGGTCATCATGTGGGTGGAGGCACAGTCATGCCTGATGATGACAAAACAGAGAAAATCAGGTCAGCCAGCAGACCGATCACAAAGAAGGAAGTCAGAGCATTCTTAGGACTAGTAGGGTTCTACAGGAAATACATCAGCAACTATGCGGAAATCAGCGCTCCGTTGACTGATTTGACAAAGAAAGGTCTACCAGAAAAAGTGGCCTGGGATGAAAACTGTGAAGCAGCATTCGTTAAACTCAAAGATTGCTTGGTAAGCAAACCAGTGTTATTGCTACCTGACGTCAGCAAGCCATTTACTCTGAGGAGTGACGCATCAGATGTTGCAGTGGGAGCAGTTTTACTGCAAGATCAAGGGCAAGGGTTACAGCCAGTAGCCTATGCAAGCAAGAAGCTTAACCGTGCAGAGAAAAACTACTCGACCATCGAAAAGGAGTGTTTGGGAGTGGTATGGGCTGTCAAGAAGTTTGAACAGTACCTGTATTCAACACATTTCACTTTGGAGACGGACCACCAACCACTCACATATTTGCAGAAAACCAAGACTGAGAATGGTCGGCTGATGAGGTGGGCTCTCCAGCTGCAACAATATTCTTTCACAGTCAAAGTTATCAAAGGGAAAGACAATGTTGGCGCAGACTATTTGAGTCGATTGCACTTGTAAAAGAATAGCTTAAACATGGATGTTTCAGCTCAAGAGGAGGGGCGTAATGTCGCGAAACGAAACGCTCGCGAGTATTTTATTTTCCAAGTGCAAATTGTTATATAGAGTGCCTGTGGTAGATTTAGAAATATGACGTCAATTTTGCTGCGTGTCAATCGCCATTTTTTGTATTCCTGGAAAAGAATAAAATGGACGATTTTTATCGATAATTCTTTTGTGTGAAAGATTGTGATTAATGCCAATAATAAAATTTTAGGGAAAGCAAAGAGGTTGTGAACTATTAATTTTATAAAATATAATATTTGAAGTGATAGTTACTTTTTTGCGTTGTGAAGTTTTCATTGGTTGTTATAATGATAAAAGTATGGTAGCCTTGGTGAAATGGAATTGAGGCGAAATCGGTTAGGAAAACTGTCAATCAGTTGGGAGAGAGATCTAGACTGGACAGGGAGGATTCTACCCAAGCTCCGAGGCAACTTATTCTGTGGGGTGCCAAAGACAGTTTAGCTGGAGGCTGAATGATGTCTGATGTGGTTGGGCCAGGAAAATGAGTTGTTCCTCAGCGTTTGATCAGCTTTAGCTGAATTCTGGCACCGTAGGGTGTATTTTTGTGGTATTATTCGTCTTGGATCTCCGTGACGATGTCATCTTCGAGACTGGCACTGGATTCTTCTCTGACGTCTTGCTCATGATCGGGGTGACTGATTCTACAATGGAACTGTACGTCAACGAGGGCTACAGAAGTCACTGGTGGGTCACGGACAGCCATTAGATCTAACGGCGACATCGACGTCAAGTTCCAGCTCTTATGAACTTTTCCACCAACTCATCTATACCCGGATTCTTCATTTGTTAACATCTACAACAAGGACGAAAATCAGAGATAAGTGGAAGTAAAAGAACATTTATTTTCGGTAACCACGACGGAAAGTATCGCCAAATTATCGTTCCGATTTCGAAGAAAAATGAACGGAATATAATAAAATAATCGAACTTGGAAAAACGTGTTATGTGTTTGTGAAGTGTTGGAAGGAAATAGTGTACCTTGAGTTTTTTTTATTGAAATAAAACCATGTTCTGGGGTAAGTCATGAAAGTCAAGGAAGTCCTTCATCAGTAGTGATCACCCAGTAACACCCAGTTTTGCGACAACCTTCAACTCAGCTGTGACAGATGCCGCCACTGAGATCCTTTGAAAGCACTGTCCAAAGAAGAAACCGTGGATCACGCCTGAACTTTTGGACCGGTGCGACAAACGAAGAGAGATGAAAAAGAAAAAGAACACATCACAGGAAGCTGATGCCTACCGAAAAATCAACAATGGCATCCGAAAAGGCATGCACACAGTAAAGGAGAACTGGATTGAAGATCAATGCCAAGAAATAGAGAACAGTCTAAACAAGAACAACAGCAAAAAGGCCTACCAGATTGTGAAACAGCTGACAGGTGTTAAACAGTCCAAGGTATCCACGATCCAAAGCAAGTCTGGCATATGCCTTACAGAAGAACAAGACGCCTTGGATAGGTGGACCGAGTACTGCTCTGACCTTTACAACCACACACCAAATGAAGACCCATCAGTTCTATCATGTCTCCAGAACAGAGAAGAAGAAGAAATCCTCCCAATTCTCCGAGAAGACGTTGAGGAAGCAGTGCAATCGCTGAAGGAGAGGAGGTCAGCGGGAGTGGACCACATACCTGCGGAATTGTTTCAAGCAGAAGGCGAAGCGATGGATGATGCCCTCACCATTATCTGATACAATATCTGGCAGAGTGGGAAGTGGCCTACACCTTGGACTTAGAGTGTCATCACTCTTCAAAAAAAAAAGGTCACTTTCAGGAGTGTGAAAAGTACCGCCACATCAACCTCATAAGCCATCCCAGCAAGGACATCCTGAACAAAATACTAAACAGGTTGAAACCCCAAGCTGAACAAATCATAGCTGAAGAACAAGAAGGATTCAGGGCATGGCGATGTACCACTGAACAGTTTCTGGATATGCAAAACCAAAATTATAAGTGTATAAATTAATAATAATAACATGTTTGGTCATCTCTCTCTCTCTCCCTCTCCCTCTCTCTCTCTCTCTCTCTCTCTCTCACTCTCACTCTCTCTCTCTCTCACTCTCTCTCTCTCTCTCTAATTATTTTATGTTAATTAGTTTGCTTGTTCTGCACTGTTTATTAAGGGCTAGCTGTGAGATAAGTCCATAGGACCTAATGCTAATATCCTATTAAAGGTTTCGATTTCGACTTCTCTCTCTCTCTCTCTCTCTCTCTCTCTCTCTCTCTCTCTCTCTCTCTCTCTCTCTCTCTCACTCTCTCTCTCTCAATTTTTTAGCCTTCATCTTATATTCACATGCATAGCTATGTGAGTCTATGTACTTCCCCCCCCCCCCTTCCAGGAAATTAATTCCAGGTTTTTACAGATCTGTGCAATATGAGTCATAAAGAGTCAAAAACTTGATCGTTAATAAAATGTCCGTCCATCTGTTCGCCGTGCATCGTCCGCCGTTGGTCTGTGCAAAATTTGCAAGTGGATTAATATCTTGGAATCTATGTTAACTTTCACAACCAAACTTGGTAGGATTGTGTATACCCATGAGACCGCATAAATGATCAGTGAATGAACGGCTTCACTTTAAGGTCAAGCTCAAAGGGCCAACAAATGTTAGTCAAAAAAATGACAATTTTAAACAAAATTTGACTTTCTATTTCTAGGTTATTAATATTGAACTTACGAGTCTTTGATGCATGATACAGTACATATCAAGGAGACACACATACTGTACAAATTTGGTCAACCTCACTCCAAGGTCAGGGTCACTGGAGCTGTCCAGCATCGGTTTGTATAGGTACTCTGAAGTGACCTTGACCCTAAACTATGAGATGAAGTTCAAACTTATATTTAGAGATAATAGATTGATCTTCCATAAATATTCCGTTTTTGCGTGGATCTTTAAGGTCAGTGTCATTTTAGACCTTGCAAAATCACCAAAAAATAAGACATTGGGTTATTTGTTCAGACTTGCATGAGAGGTCACATAAAGGTCAAGGTGATGTCAAGGTCACTGAAGGTCAGTGTCATCCCAAGGTCACCGTGTGGATTTGTTTGTGTGGCATAATAACGCTTTTGCACTACATTATTTGATAGTACATGAGTATGTTTGGAGCCGGTGGTCAATGTGGTCTCAAGGTCAAGAGCATAGAAAGATCAAAGTCGGTATTACTTTGCCTTTTAATGCCACCGTTTCATGTTGTTGTTTTTTTTTGGGGGGGCACCCATTTTCATGTGAACTATTGCCAGTCCTATAAGGAGCATGTGAGTCATATGCCCTTCTAGTTTTTCAGTCGGGGTTTACCCACTAGGCTAGTCAGGCCCTTAACAGCGCAGCTGAAAGTGAAGTGGCCAGTGTGTTACACTCATTCGATGTTCGTGTTTTTCTATCAGTATCTGATTCAGCCCCGATGCTTGAAATCCTGATAGGTGTAACTCTGATTCGTTTATCCACGCAGCCTGTCCAATCATCAACAAGTCAGGAGTCGTCGTATGAAGTTTTCAAACTTTATTCAGCGTTCATCAACACCTGCATACAATCGCCTTTTCACTCTCAACTTTTTACTTTCCAACTCACTATAAACCCAACAGAGCATCGAATATATAGTTTTTCTCTACTCCAGAACACGGTGGAACGATCGAGTATGACGCACTACAACCAATCCAATGAAACTTCGTCATCACTGACTTACGTCATAAACATTCTTTCTGTCCCAGAATGTTCTCAAATATCCCGAAACTTCGATCGATAGTAAACAAGCAGATCTAGAGTATTCTCCAATAATATCGACTAACAAAAATTACCAACGCTACACAAAGCTTCTTCTAACAACAACGCAAACTCAAATCAAAGGTAAATACACTCTATTATTGAATACTTTGCAAAACGAAACGTTTAGATCTATCGTGCGCGTTTCAGACATACTATCCTTCGCGTTTCAACGTAACACGGTGCAACGTATCCTGGTTTCCTTGCTCTTTTTCTTTGCTTCACCTGTGTGTGTGAACCAAGCGAACCTGTGTATTTTTTACAGACCGCCGCCATTTTGAGGTTGACTGGAGATTTGGGGAAAGCACGCATATAGCATCCTTTTTTATTGTGTTTTTTTTTTCATTACCCTGAGTCACTGCGACCCTACTCATTCGGATGATGAGAGTATACACCGAGGTCTAGTGTGTGCACGCACACATTATATCGCACGGACTTTTAAAGATTCCTGACGCTCATGTCCCGGACGGGTGGCGAGCTGCACAAGTACACCCGACAAGCACTAGGTCCTGTTCCCATCCCCGGTCGCTCAGGGTTGTGCTCAGTGGTCTGGGCGTCAGACTATGCGCCCAAAGGTAGGAAGTGGGCGGCTTGAGTTTGATCCTGTCTCGGCCGGCGCCTTGAGCAGCACTTGAGTTGGAAAAGCGCTATAAATAAAAATATATTATAGTAGTAGTAGTAGTAGTAGTAGTAGTGGTAGTATTTTATTTCTTCTTCTTCTTCTTCTTCTTCTTCTTCTTCTTCTTCTTCTTCTTCTGCTTCTTCTGCTTCTTCTTCCCCATTTCGTTGTTGTTATTATTATTATTATTATTATTATTATTATTATTATTATTATTATTATTATTATTATTATTATTATTTTTATTATTATTATTATTTTATTTCTTCTTCTTCTTCTTCTTCTTCTTCTTCTTCTTCTTCTTCTTCTTATTATTATTATTATTATTATTATTATTATTATTATTATTATTATTATTATTTCTTCTTCTTCTTCTTCTTCTTCTTCTTCTTCTTCTTCTTATTATTATTATTATTATTATTATTATTATTATTATTATTATAATTATTATTATTATTATTTACAGATGGTGGAGATATCACGGCGGTTGTTCCTGCTGAGGGACGAGTCAGATAAGCAGACGTCGCGTGTGTCTGACCTGCGCCACAAAAACGAGGCACTCGTCTACAACATTCTGCCCGTCCACGTGGCCAAGGACTTCATCGGGGACAAGAAGGAGCATACGGTACGTACATTATTATGGTCTGTGCACTTAGGGACAGGGCAACATATTTCTTCACCACTGTGAGCAGGTCGTCGTGTTGTCCAATGGCTTGTGTGATGGTCTGTCAGACTTCGTCGTTGGTGATGTGCTGGGTATAGAAAATGCCCAGAAGTCTTCTGTAGCACCTCATCTCCATGCTTTGTATTCTTCGTTGTAGGTCTGCTTTGAGGGTCCATGTTTCGCTAGCGTATAGGAAGATGGAGGTGACAAGGGAGCGCTGCAGCCTTACCTTGGAATGTAGACTGATGGTCTTGTCTTTCCAAATGGGCTTCAATTTTCAGTCCAAATATGTCACGTCACCCGGATGGGATCAGTGACTTCAGCTCAAACAGCGAGGAAAGGGATTGAAACTCAAACTAAAACTCAAACACAAAAAAAACAGATGAACAGTTAACTCTTTTATTCAACACACATACACACAGGAATATGGGAAATCTAACCCTACCTCAACCCTTAACCGGTCCCCACAACCCCAACAATTAACAATCATTTACCTCCCTTGACTAATTCGTAACCCCTTAAACATTGGTCACGAAGTGCCAACACAACCCAAGATATAACAGTATGAAAATAAAGATGAAGTATTACAACAGATGGCTTATGTATACAACCAATAAGATTTGAAAGAAATGAATTTAATTAATATCAAACCCTTTACATAAACCAGCACAATTGATCATTATTCATTTCTAAAGGTGCGGTCTGACGAGAAGTGAAACAGAAGCAAAACAGCTAGTAAAACACGAAAAATAGTAGTTTTGACGATGTTTATCGTGTGACTAGACCTAAAGCATAACAGCAGCAAAGCGCCGAAGTGAAGCAAAGCCGATGCTTTCAGTGTTTGAGCGTGCTCTAAAATTTTGGTTTCTTTCGCTGAAGCATTTGATTGCCAGCCAATCAGAAGAGCCGACGTACGAAAACGAGGTTGTTATCATTTCAGCGATCATGGCGGCATCAAAAGCTACTGGGCCATTAGCAAATCTGAAACAAGACGTTACGTTTATTCTCATCGATCTAATTCAAAGCCACGAGGCATTTTGGAATGTTAGAAGTCAAAATTACAGAAACCAAACCCTGAAAAAGGCCTCATGGACTTCTGTGAGGGTCAATCTGACGAAAAAAAACTGGGATCGTATGCAACTTATTGCTCATTGCTTCCACGCAGACTGCTTATGCAAAACTTCTTATCTGTTACGTTGAAACGAACGAAAGTGTGTCTAAAGCGCGCACGATAGATCTAATCGTTTCGTTTTGCAAAGTATTCAATAATGGAGTTTATTTACCTTTGATTTGAGTTGGCACTGTTGTTAGGAGAGGCTTTGTATAACGTTGATAATTTGCGTTAGTCGATATTATTTGAGAATCTTCTGGATATGCGTGTTTACTCTTGATAGAATTTTCCCGATGGATATCGAAGGTCGTGAATGTTCCCGGAAGTAGAGAAAATGTGTAATGACGTAAGCCAGTGATGACGATCTTTAGTTCGATTGGTGGCAGTACGTCATTTCTACCATGTACCATATTGTTCCAGAAAAGAGAGAGGTTATTTAATCCTGTGCCGAGTCGCTGTTGAGACAGTAAAGTTGTTGATAGTGATCTGGAGAGTTGCTGTGAAAGTTGTTGAGTTGAATTGAGAATTGTATGCAGTTGTTGATGTGTGCTGAATAAAAGCGGAAAACTTCATACGTGGACTTTGTGACTTGTATGCTGTTTGGACGGGCTGTGTGAATAAACGAATCTGAGTTACACCCTATCAGGAATTCAAGCATCGGGGCTGAATCGGATACTGATAGAAAACACCAACATCAAACTGAGTGTAACATTATCGTGTGACCGGTTCATAAAACAAAGCATTATAAACGCACTTATTTTTAGATGCTTCTAGAAGCAGATGCTTTGCTTTGTTTACCGCTTTGCTTCTGTTTCACTTCACGTCAGACAGCACCTTAAGCTTAACTATGTCATCTGGAATCAGTAACACAAGTCTTTTGCTTATTCACCACTAAATTCTAGAAAAATCACTACACTGTCTTCAAAGTACTAGCACAGTCCAAAATAGAATAAGTCCTTGATCATGTCCTTCAACGAATTCTGTGAAAAATCACTGTATTAAACGTTTATTAAGTGTTTAGTATTTTTTTATGTGCGTGTAATGTTGTATGTTTGTGCGTGTGCGAAGCCCTGAGTACCGCAACCCCAAGCAGCAGCGGTCATGCGCGCAAGCAGTCTTGCAGCCTCAAGGTAGTAGGGGTCATGCAGCACCAAGGTAGCAAAGGTCACCCAGCGCCTAACAGCCGCAATTTCTCAGCTTCTCGGATCGGTTCAGAACATCGTTGAACCACAGCACGGCACCATACAACACTAGCATGGAAGCAACAGCAAACAAGCAAGCAGGCCCAATCTGGTCGACATAATAACTCATCTTACTAGACTACCTATATGCAATGTAAACATAACATGGGAAATAACTCCTTCCGTCATCTGACCTGTTTATTTATGCATTACAAACAATTAATAATTCTTCTATAATTTATATACCTTTGCATGAACGTGATTATTATACAAATGCATTATAATTCCATTCCTAATAAAAAAATCTTGATTCATCCTCTCTCTCATATTCGTCACTCCTCTACCATACTATCATACATCATCACCCTTGACCTCATTCTTGCAACCACCTCAACAACATTATTCCATTATACATTTCCACACAAGAAAATCATATAAGACAATAGTTAACAAAATACTCCTTTCCCCCTCATCCATCATCATTCATCCTCGTACGCATGCTCAGAGTGTACAGCCACTACAAGAACTAGAATGCTGGGCACCACTCACCTTCAGTCCTCGGCCTGTGATGGTACAGACAACACAACACAACACACCACACAGTCTGTATGAGAGTCGATGGTTTGTTACTGTTGACCTAAGTATGATCCCAGGACATCCTAATATCAACGAAGATACTTAGGCCTTGGGCGGGCTCTAATAGAAGAGCACACACTCTTAGAGACCCACTTTACACGGACTCACACAGAAATTGTGGCAGTGAGGTCTGTCCTACACACACTGTTATGAAATTACTTATTCACGACAGTTGCACCACAGCACACTGGTCATTCTTGCCCTTTTTAAGGTACAAGACATCGGGTGTTTCTAACACAAAACACAACCCTTATAAAAGGACTCTACACCTATTCCATAAATAGTGGCAGTCACAATTATCAACTTGCCGTCTGATCATAATCAGTACCAACTTGACTCTGACTCTACACCGCTTCACCCAGCCCACAATTCAAGGCACAGAACTCCGTTCAAGCTTCTAGCAGCTACCGAGCTTACGTAAAACACGAGATTCTTTTAATTACTATATTATCCACTACGCAATACATCGTGCGGACCCATACTTTCCGCACAACACTCTCATAGATATGAAACTGTAAACTATATACATTCTGACACAGCATATATTTAGCGTGTAATAAACTCGTGTCGTCACACCAGGGATGCAGTTGTTTGTGCGATCCTGGAGAGGACTTCCTGTCGGGACCCATTGTCTGATACAATGGCTCCTAAATATTTGAAGCTATGCACTGTGTTGAGAGATTGGCCTTGGACTTCGATGTCCATGTTGATGCCATTAGTGTTGTTGGTCATCATTTTGGTCTTTTCGGCACTTATTTCCATTTCATAGGCTCTGGAGGTGGTGTCAAGCCTCTGTACCAGCTCCAAGTTCTTGTTCTTCTCCATCTAATCCATCAATCTCAAAACGGAGGTCGGAGATTGCTCTACCCCACATATGCTGAATGTGCCTTCGTGATCTGCAAGGGCATCTGACATGATGCACTCTAGGAAGATGTTGAAGAGTGTTGGAGAGAGTAGGCACACCGATCAGGGTTTTTCTATCACTCCCTTAAACCTTGCAGCAATTGCATCTATTAGGATTTATTCCCCACGCCTTATTCTATACTCCAGCCCCGTTTTCCAAAGGGAGGCTGCCTACTCCTCAAGTTTTGGACTAATTCTAAAACTGGTACCTTGAAAAAGGTTGTGACGCGGTCAAATGGCTGGATGAAAGGCCAGGAGATAAAACCTTCGGAGAAACCTCCTTCAGTGGGCTAACTTATTGACAGGTAAAAAGGTTTACAGGCGACCGAACTTGTTTTATTACTTTTTTTTTTTTTACTGGCCCCTGTTCTGCCTATTGTAGGACCTGTACAGCCACGCCTACGAGGAGACGGCGGTGATGTTCGCGGCCTGCCCCAATTTCCACGACTTCTACAGCGAGAGCGCCATCAACAACGAGGGCCTGGAATGCCTGCGCTTCCTCAACGAGATCATCTCCGACTACGACGAGCTACTCCGGAAGCCGCAGTTCAAGGCCATCACCAAGGTAACAGCGACGCTGACGGGCTGCGTCCTCGGGGATTTAAACACAAACGTGGGATTTGATGCCTGATGGCAAGACAATGTATCTCCCTAAATCAACAGAATGAATGCCCGTTTAGGTCACGGCCATGGAAAATGGAACTGGTGTTCACCCCTTACTTCATGACCACATGAAAAATGGGAATGTTGTTGTTGTTGTTGTTGTTGTTGTTGTTCCTGTGGTTGTTGTTGTTGTTTTTGTTCACCCGCTTTATTTGCTGTGGAGAAAGCATGCAGCACCCATGATAACAAGAGTAAAAATTGACTGCAGGATTTTGTAAACAACTGCCCACCGAACGTTTTTTTAGAAACCTTTTATGTTGGTAAAGAAGATCCTTGATAAAAGACAGGTCTGCAACTGTTTCGGCCTTAGGATCTCTTTAGGGAGTGGAGGAAATAAGCTGTCATGACTTTGGGGGCCGGGCGCTGTACCAAGCGGTAGACCGGAGGAGGGTGGGGGTGGGGTTGGAGGAGGAGAGGATGGAATGGGTCGACTTCCTCTGCATAATATTTCTTCTTCGCTTGAAATAATTTCAATTCTTTTTTTTTTTTGTGGGGGGGGGGGGGGGATGGGGGGGTGAGGGTGGGGGTGTTGTCATTACAGGAAAATTACCAAAAATGATATATATATCGGGGGATGGGTTGGCGAGGGGGTAATGCTACCGCTCCTGTGCAATAAAATAAGATTACAGTAAAAGCTTCTGTGACTTGTCACCACTGTTTCATTGTCAATAAGTCTCATGAACCTGCTATGCAAATTGTCTCCATGTGCCTAGCTGCATGAGAGCAACTACAGATAGCAAAGGGGCGCTCGTGGTATACATAACGTTGTCCTTAGCGGTTTGGGGAAAGGAAACAAAAATCCTCGATGTCTGACGTCAATGATGGGAATAACTGTGATTATTGTTGTGGCTGTTGTGAAGATCAAGACGGTGGGACCCACTTACATGGCCGCCAGCGGTATGAACGGCGCTTACGACTCCATACCTAAGGTAGGAGGGTAGAGAAAGAGAGAGAGAGAGAGAGAGAGAGAGAGAGAGAGAGAGAGAGAGAGAGAGAGACGGGAGGGGGAGGGGGAGGGGGTGAGTAAGAGAGGGAGGGAGCGAGAATTGTTGTGATGGGTGGGTTTGTG
This sequence comes from Oncomelania hupensis, assembly GCA_036898135.1. Taxonomy (NCBI): domain Eukaryota; kingdom Metazoa; phylum Mollusca; class Gastropoda; order Littorinimorpha; family Pomatiopsidae; genus Oncomelania; species Oncomelania hupensis. The sequence continues at coordinate 44,983,969 of CM072526.1, read as the reverse complement.
TGGGTGAATGAGAGAAATGATGATTGATTGATTGATGATGATGACTGATGAGGAGAAAGTGTTTAAGTGTGTGTTTGTGGTGTATATAATGTGTGAAATTATGTGTGGGTTGTTGTAGTTGTGTGGTGCTGAATATTTGTTTTAGTATTTACTCTGTTTTAATTTTCCTAATGGTATTTACACTTTGTCTCTTTACGTGACGTGTTTTTGATTGCAGATTTATTGAAATTCATGTCATTGTACGTTGCGTGAGACTGAATGGATGTTGCGCTTGGAGCAGACTTCATAGGTTTGGTACTGAGCGTTATAAAATAAATGATGACGATGGTGATGATGATGACGATGTAAGAAGAAGGGGGCTTGTAAGGCTTTTTATCCAAGAAATTTATGGTAGAACCACGAGAGAGGGAAGGTGCATGCATGCATGTGTGTGTGTGTGTGTGTGTGTGTGTGTGGGTGGGGGTGTGTGTGTGTGTGTGCCTGAGCGAGCGTGTTTTTGGGCAGCGGCTGTAAGCGAGGACACTCTTTTTGGAAAGGAGAAAGGAAAAGTTTGTAAAGCAACGACAGCGATGAGGACAAGGAAAATGCTGCTGCTAACGACGATGTGCGTGTGATTGTTATGTGTGCAGACGACAGTAACGGAAAGGTGGCAGCACTTGGATGACTTGGTACAGTTCGCCTTGGCTATGAAGAAAGAGCTCACCCACATCAATACAGAATCCTTCAACAACTTCATTCTGAGGATAGGTAACCTATTGAACTTCCTTGTCGGTTTTACCGCTAGTGCACCAGCTTCTTTTGCATGCGGCTGGGGCGACATAACGTTGAAGATGAAAAAAACAAAAGCCTTATAATCGTAACAAGCATTACAGCAGAGCTTTAAAAAAAAAAGAACAAACAAAAAAAGAAATATCCGCCGCCCTTGGTTCTCTTCCAAGATGCGTTTGCCTGTTGAACGACGGCTGCTGCCGATGGCTAGTAAAACAACCGATTCCTATCTGGATCTGTATTCAGATTAGCAAGTGCCCGATACAAAAACACGCCCAACAAAGCACTAGTGGGTCCTATTCACCCTAGAATGTGCTCAGGATGCATCCAGTTATTGAATATACCAATGTAGATCTGAGTGATTACGTTTTGTGGTTGGTACGACAGGGATAAACCACGGGCCGCTGATAGCAGGGGTGATCGGGGCCCAGAAACCCCATTACGACATCTGGGGTAACACCGTCAACGTGGCCAGTCGCATGGAGTCCACTGGAATATCCGGTAAAATTCAGGTACACACACTACGAATACGTTACGAATACTTTTATTATCTGTATAGATCGGGAAATTCTGTTGTGGTGTCAACATACTACGCACAATGACTTACACATTGGCGAAATACCTAAACATTTGAAAAGACTTGCTTGGGGAACAATATAGCTTGGGCACAATATAGCAATCACAAACTGCAATCCGCGCTGAGCAAACTATACAAGGCCTGGGGAGAGAGATTTACTGGGCATTAGCGCACTTTGCAGTGCACAGAGCAGCTCAAGGCTCAGTGAACAGATTTACAGGTGACAGATGGGGATTTGAACCTCAGGCACTCACACGCAGCATGTTTGTGTTCAGCATCATTTCTCGTACCAGAGCGGCACACTTGAGTGACACCCAGATACAGGCGCGTGTGTATGTGCGTACGTGCGTGTATGTGTGTGCGTGCATGTGCACTTGAATAAGCGCACAAATGGGTAGCAGACCTTTTCTTTCTTAGTAACAAATGGGTTTATTTGCTTGGAACCCACTTTTTTTTCCAGGACCCCACTTTTTTCGAAGTGCGCGGGAGTGCTCTTTTAGTGCATGGGAGTGCAGTTGTAGTGCATGAGAGTGTTTTAAGTACACGGGAGTGCTCTATCCGGGACGGAGAAAATACAGTCAATTTTCGGAGAAATTTTGAAGAGAATTCGACCTATAGGAGACGAACTAGGTCAACTTTTTAGACGGAAAGAGCCAATTTTGCATTAGATTCTTACATTTCTAGAAGAGGTTTGCGCTCTTTCCGTCAAAAAATCACTTTCCGATTCCTACATTCTTAAATAAACCCAGTTGTGATGTATTGCAAATATGTATGTGTGTGTGTGTGTGTTTTACTGATTTAAATTATTTAATTGCAGATTTATTGAAATGTATGTAATTGTACGTTGTGCGAGAAAGTTGTTGTGCTAAGAGCAGACTTCCAATGGTTGGTATTGCACGTTATAGATATAGATATATAGATATATATATATATATATATATATATATATATATATATATATATATATATATATATATATATATATATATATATATATATATATATATATATATATATATATATATATATATATAGATAGATAGATAGATATGTTTGTGTGGTGTAGAAGATTAAATTGAGTGTTTTGTTCAGCCGTATTGGCAATAATATAATAAGGCTTTTATTATATTTTTAGGATCATTTGTAGTCATAGGTTGCATGACAAAAATTGTACATTCATATTTATATTTGTAAAATTAACATTAGCTAATCATTTTAAATGTTGAAATGGTCTCGAAATGTTTGATATATTGGTTTTAAACCCTGTCGGAGAGCTGTGTTGCTAAAAATCAAATTCTCATTTGTCTCTCTCTGTATCGCAGTATGCCTCCGTTTGAAAAAAAAAAAGCACGTTGAGAACTAATGTTAATCATGGCAATATAGGCCTAAGAATGTGTGTGTGTGTGTGTGTGCGTGCGTGTGTGTGTGTGTGGGGGGGGGGGGGGTGTGCAGAGAGGATGCATGAAGTGAGGATGGGAGGGGATGGTGAGGGTGAAGTGAAAACTCGCAGTGGAAACATTCAACCTCCAACCAGCTGATGCCTGAAGTTCTGACTGTTGTATTGGTTGATTCATTTGTTGACTGATGGATTGCTGGCAGGTAGTGGAGTCCACGGCGATCATTCTGGAAGAGTTCGGCTACTACTTCTCCCGTCGTGGCTTGGTGAAGGTCAAAGGCAAAGGCGAACTGATGACCTACTTCCTGGAAGGACAGAACAAGGACGTATGCATATTACCCAACGAAGTTCCCAATGCGTGACGTCACTTGCTTTTAGTGACGTAAGCATGGAGCATGACGTGACATTATTTCTAGACATTATTATTTGGGTATCAGTTTACTTTGTTGTTACTTCTTGGTGTTGTTGCTTTGTACGGTTACATTTATTTGTTTTGGTGTACTCGTTTCCCCCCCTTCAATAATGCCATTGGATGCAGTCAATCAAACGTTTCAAAATATATAACATTCCATTTCATTTAGTACTAGTGTACTAGCGGTCCCCTGCCTTTTGCCCCATGTTGGAGTGTAACTGTGTTGGATGTGTGTTTGTTGTGTATATGTGAGAGCGTGTGCAACAGGTGAGACTGTGCCCCCTTCTGATTGGTGAATTGGGAGGAAAGCGCGCCATTTTCCTTTTATTATTATTATTATTATTATTATTATTATTATTATTATTATTATTATTATTATTATTATTATTATTATTGTTAATATTATTGTTCTATTATTATTATTATTATTCTATTATTATTATGATAATTATTATCATTATTATTATTGTTTTATTATTATTGTTGATAATATTCTATTATTATTATTATTATTATTATTATTATTATTATTATTATTATTATTATTATTATTGTTCTATTAATATTATTATTATTATTATTATTATTATTCTATTATTATTATTATTATTGTTCTATTATTATTATTAATATTATTATTATTATTGTTATATATTTATTATTATTTTTATTGTTCTATTATTATTATTATTATTATTATTATTATTATTATTGTTGTTGTTGGTGTTCTATTATTATTATTAATATTATTATTATTATTATTATTATTATTATTATTATTATTGTTATTATTAATATTATTATTATTATTAATATTATTATTGTTGTTGTTATTATTATTATTTTTATAGATTCCAGGAGAACGATGATGATACTAATGATAAATAATTAGTAATATTATATTAATGTGTGACTGCCATTTATGATGGGATTTTAGACAATGAACGTCATCCGCCAATTGTTAGTCACACCTAAATAACCAGTGTGACATCAGTGAATGAGTGGCCAATTGTTAGTCATATCTAAATAACCAGTGTGACATCAGTGAATCAGTGGTCTATGGGGCTTTCCTCATGGAATTTGTGACACCCATGTGGGAAATGGACACCGCGAATATGGATGATCTTGCACAGTTGTACTTTTAGTATCGCTAACTTTAGCTGATTAGATGCATGGACTATTTCGATTAAACTGGCTGAAGTATGCTCAGAGTCATATACCTATCTTATTTATTTACACTGTTTTGAAACCTATTTCCAATGTCAGAAGCAGTGAATGAGATTTTGTACACTTTCAGCACGATCTTCGTGGATGAAGCGCCTTACAAGTCTCGTCAACGTGAATTTTGTTTCATCCTCTCAGAACATTTTCGTTGGGAGGAGGAAGGGTGGGGGGTGGGAGGGGAAGGAAACACGTTATGTGCATGATGTGAATTGTTGACGGAATGTTGTTGTTGCTTTTTGGTTTTGGTTTGGTTTATTTGTTTGGTTTGCTAAGTGTTAGGTAAACATGTTTAATGAAGCCGTACTAGGATTGTGAATACTCCTCCTCTTTGAAAGTGCTTGATAGTTATTTCTAAATTGTAGGTAGGACCGACTGTGGAACATTACTGTTTAGCACCGCCGTCGTTAAACTGCCAATACTCACTAACAAACACGCACTAGCTCTTGTTTCTCTCTTGTCCTGGTTGGCGCTGCCCCCATTTCGCCCGCATCAATGACTAACGCAATCCAACTATCCAACAACAACAACTACAACAAAAACATGCACGCAGACCAGCACCGCTAACGACGCCAACGACTTTAAGGCTGGCCTTTCTTTCTACGTTAGAAATGGTGGGTTTGGTTCTATGGCCTGGCCTATTACGACGTCGTGGGTAGAAAACTGCCTGTGTACTATGGTGGTCTGCGTGCAGGGGAGGGTCGGCCCCTATCTGGAACCTCAGACTCAGGAGGGCGAGGACACTCTCAGCCTGCTGCGGATGCAAAGCCGACGACGCGTGTTCTCCAGCAAGTGCTCGAATTTTACCACGACCGATTCTGTCCTGGGCTCGCCGTCCCCGGAAAACGCCGTATCCGAGAACCCGTTAGTCTCCACAGACAGCCCGACAGGCCTGCGTGTCCCGGACAACGCGTTGGCCGAAGCGCGGGCGCCGTTAGGCCCTGTAGGAAGGGCCACGAACGTGCCTACCTCGTCCCACCTGCTGCTGGCGTCACAGGGGTCTGCGCTCATGTTGCCAGCGTCTTCGCAAAACAGCAAGCTGTCGCTGGACGATGAGCTCTTCCCCTCTCTATCATCCAGATCCAGCATGGTGATGGATGACACGCTGAACACCAACGTCTTCGATATTGTGGTCAAGAGATTTCCCAGCCAATTGTGATGGTGACACCAGCCAACCCATACTCTCGTCACCTGTGTGGTAGAGAAGTCATGTAACACATGCTGTGTGCTATAGACGACAGCTCAACATCGTGTTCTCAGCATGAGGGACAATTTAGGAGTATTCACTAGAGAAAATCAACCCCCCTGCGTCTTCTGTAGGGAAAAATCAAGTCTGTCTCTAGTATTAATGATTTAGTCACCCTTGCAGAGATTTTGGTGTCTAAACGAGTGGTATGTGTGTTTGGTATTTGTAATGTTAATGTCGCGACTGAAGGAGAAAATGCAAGAGGTCGTCATCTATAGTCATGATTTTGGTTACACTTGCGTATATGTTTGTGTCAGAAAACAAATTAATGGCTTTGTATGTTGTTTTCTTTTACTTACATGCATAGCAAAATGAGTCTATGTCCTCACCATCATCATCACCCCTCTCCTACCCCTCCCCCCCCCAAATCCAGATTTTTGCAAATCTGTTCGAGATGGGTCCTAAATAGTCCAAAAATTGCATTTTAAAAAAATGTCCGTCCGTCTGTCGTCCGCCTGTGCAAAACTTGCAAAAGGATTAATTTATCAGAATCTTTTTAAATTGTCACAACCAAACTTGGTAAGGTAGTGCATACCTACATAAATGATCAGTGAATGAATAACTTCACTTCAAGGTCAAGGGCACAGAATCAACAAATCTTAGTTTTAAAAAATGATAATGTTTCAAAAAATTTTACATTTCTTCTCCGTTATTAATATTGAACTTATGATTCTTTGATTCGTGATAGGTATTAATGAGATACACATACTGTGCAGATTTGATCTACCTCACTTCAAGTTCAAGGTCAGTGTCCCAGGGTCAACAAAGCTAAGTTAAAAAATAACAATATTTCACAAAAAATCAAATCTTTGTAGTTTTTTTAATATTTAACGTATCATTCTTTGATTCATGATAGCTATTAATGACATACATACTGTGAAAATTTGGTCAACCTCACTTTAAGGTCAAGGTCACTGGAGCTTTCCAAAGTCGGTTAGTATATGTACTTTGAAGTGATCTTGACCCTAAACTGTGAGAGCTGTAAAGCCCAAACATGTTGTATTTAGAGATGATAGATTGATCTTTAATATTTGTTTTGTTTTTGCATTTGATCTTGAAGGTCAAGGTAATTTTAGGCCTTGTAAAAGCATACAAAAAAATAAGTCATCGTATAGTGGAATGGCTATTTAACCCATAGTATGCAACAACAATGGGTAATTTGATCAGACATGCATGAGAAGTAAGGTGAGGGTCAAGTTCAAGGTCACTGATGGTCAAAGTCATCCCAAGGTAACCGTTTTTGGTGTATAATACAAGTTTTGCTGTAGTTTATTAGATAGTACATTAGTGTATTAGGAGCCGGAAGTCAAGGTCCTCTCAAGGTCAAGAGCATAGAGAGATCAAAGTCGTTACGGTATTGTATTTTAATGCCACCGTTTCATTTTTTTCTTCTTCTGGGCACTCGTTTTCATGTTAAGTATCATGCGAGTCATACTGGCTTTGCCCTTCTAGTTAGTGTTGTATGTTGTAATGTTAATGTTCTTGAGAGAAGGTTCCTTTGTTGTAATGGTAATGTTCTTGAGTAAAGGTTCCTTTGTTGTAATGTTAATGTTCTTGCGTGAAGGTTCTTTTGTATTGTGTTGTTTGCTTTGCTGTTGTATATTGTCCGCGATATGCTGAACGAGATTGGACATTCTGTGGCCATTGCGCTGTGATGAAAGACTGAGAGAGAAATGTGGCGCTTCAAGTTTAACGCAGTTTACTCTTATCTTGTGTGACGCTGTACAATGCTGCTACAATGGTTGGATGGAGAAAATGTCACAATTTGGGGACACACGCAGCACCGGTGCTGCAATGCATGTACGGATTAAATGTCGTCATTGTTTACCCTTGAAAGCTTATTTGCTTTGTTAATATATGAGGGAAGATTTTCCTGGTACCTATAGTGGGAGGAGCATTTTCTACAGCGATACGCATGCCGAAACCATAAGCCAAGTCAGCAAAATACTGTTTGACTTCGGTGTAACATCTACTGTTTTATTGGCACTGTATGAAAATCAAGGATGTCATGAAATGAGGGATCAGAGACTTGTTTCTTGTTTACTTTTAAAATTCATGTGCAGTTTTTTTTTCATTGCTGAAAAAACGTTTCTTTGATATCAAAACAAACGAACATGCATGCACCTATTTTATGGAACTCTGGTGTCTGTTTTCTTTCTCTCGCTCGCCTGTTGGTTTTATCTTTGTGTGATGAGTATGCAGCGCAGTGAACAGTCATTTTGAATGATAAATAAATTGTAGATACAATTTCTCAAACTTTTGTGTGGACTTACATTGACAAAATGTCATACTGTGCTTGGAAGTAATTTGACAGCGAACAAGACCTGGATGATTGCATACACAACATAGAATTTATTCCAAGTGAATATCACACATGGAATTTGCTGCCATGTTGGTAAAAACACACACGCACGCACACTCGCACACACACACACACACACACTGTTACACTGGTTGTTGGTGTTTTTTTTTTTTATCAGTAGTTGATTCAGCCCCGATGCTTGAATCCTGATGTGTAACTCGGATTCGTTTATCCACGCAACATGTTCACTCAGCAACAAGGCAGGAGTCATATGAAGTTTTCCAACTTTATTCAGCGTACATCAACTGCATACAATCGCTCAATCATTACATTACATTACATGGTACGGTTATTGCTTTAGGTCCAGCGGACTCTTCCGAGCCAAAATCGCTCAATCGCTTTTTCCACTTTTTTTTCAAAATGTTAGACACAGAGCTGCTTACTGTCCCTGAGGGGCCGGAAATGTCCCTGATAATTTCGAAATTGTATGGTTGTCCCGATTTTCCGATTTATGAAAGTGCGTCCCGGAAAATCGTCTCTGCTGAATGCACACGTGTTTCGGTACATTTGTACTCATTGTGCCGTACATAAGAACTGCTATTTTCCCGCCAATGTTTGTTCTCGGTAAGGTGCCGAAGCTGTATGTTTTTCTTGCAGGATTTGAAGAGTGCCTATTATAGGTCTCTTCAGCCTTCCATCTAATTGAATTGCAGTTAAACCTGTAAATAGTGTAAATATCGTAAGTTTAAGTTTATATTTATTTTGACATTTATTATGGTCTTGGTTCATAAAATAAATGTCCCTGGTATTCAAGCCATGTCCCTGATTTTTATTTGACGTGTCCCTGAAACTGACAAGTGAGGGTAGGCAGCCCTGCTTATATAGTTTTTCTATAATCTAGAGAACGTTCGAACATTCCAGCGTGACGCTATTACAGCCAATCACAATAAAATTTATCAGAACTGTCTTACGTCATATAACCTCGCCTAGGCCAGAAGAATCTCTCGGCTACCAGTAGATCTATTTAGATGCTTCGATCGATAGTAAACAAGCAACCCCAGAAAATTCTTCAGTAATATCGACCAACGAAAATTATCAACATTATACAAAGCTTCTTCCAACTACAACGCAAAACCAAATCAAAGGTAGCCTAAATACACTTTGTTATTGCATGCTTTGCAAAACAAAACGATCGGATCTATCGTACGCGTCTCACACGTACTATCGTGCGCGTCTCAAACGTAACACACACGGGCGCGTATACACACGTACACACACGCACACACACACACCTGGTCTAACGTTTTTAAGAAGTGTGGAGATTCCCAATATATAAAAAAAAAAGTTTCCAAAAAATAAATAAATAAAAATTATATCCCGTTTTTCGGTGTAAGGGAAGTAATTCATGACTGCTTGAACCGGTTGCTTCCCTTAGTTCGGACTGACGAACAAGGTTTATCCAGTCCTATTGCACGAGCTTTACAGCGAATCACCATCATGCACACTGCGTAACTGAGACTCGACGAGTACCTATCACAAGACAGGGGCGGATTATGGGGGGTTTCCCAGTTGCACGGAAACCCCCCCCCCTCGGCGGTAAAAAAAAAAAAAAAAAAAAAAAAAAAGACGTTCTCTCTCTCTCTTTCTCTCTCTCTCTCTCTCTGTCTCTCTCTCTGTCTCTCTCTGTCTCTGTCTCTGTCTCTCTCTCTCTCTCTCTCTCTCTCTCTCTCTCTCTCTCTCTCTCTCTCTGTCTCTCTCTCTCTCTAAACCTTGAACAAGAATGTGCCGTTGGTAAAACGAGCGATGCAAAATCTCTCTGAATTTGTCGTGGATGAAGAAAATCGCAGCAACTTCAACGCCCTCATCCGCTTTCGCATCGAATCTCGTGATACAGTTGTTCAGCAACATTTAGAATCCTCTCATTCTGGCACAGGTCATACATTACATTACATGGTTATTGCTTTAGGTCCAGCGAACTCTTCCGAGCCAAATCAGGACCAGAAGGCACAGGTCATGCTATATACATCAGCAAGACCACACAAAACAACATCATAGAGTTGATTGGTGACTACATCAGGGACAAGTTGCTGGCAGAAGCCAAAAAGGCAAAACATTTCTCTCTCCTTGCTGATGAAGTATGTGACACAGCCAACTGGGAGCAGCTTGCGATTGTCTTGCGCTTTGTGGAGTTTCTAGCTTTTGTTCCTTGTGAACGAATCACAGGTGAACCACTCACAGAAAATATCCTTGGTTGCCTTGAAGAATGGGGTCTGCACCTTGAAGATATCAGGGGACAGGGGTATGATGGTGGTTCAAACATAGCTGCCAAATTCAAAGGGGTACAGGCTAGGATCACTCAGCTGAATAAAAAGGCTATTTACTTTCATTGTGCCGCACATTGCAGCGCTACTTGGAGCAAATCTTGGAAGCTTGTGACATCACCAACAAGCGAAAACTTGTAGACTTATGTCGGACCCGATGGATTGAAACGCACAATGCGTTTGAAACCCTGACTAACCTGTTCACATACGTGTACCGTTGCTTGGGTGACATGGAGAACTGGGACAGTGACACTCTGACTAAGTGCCGAGGACTAAGAGCAGCATCCACAAGCAGTGCTTTCATGGTGTCTTTTGTGGTCACAAGAAACTGTCTCAGATACCTTAAACCTCTCTCAGTGAACCTGCAGAAGAAAACACGGGACATCGTCGAAGCGTATGCTGCTATTGAAGGGCCAGCCAGTGCTCTTGCTGATCTTCGAGGCAACCTGGATGACGTCTTTACAACTTGGTTAACTCAGGCAGTGGAGCTTGCAGAAAGTGTCCATGAAAATGTGACAATGCCGAGGACAGCATGTGGACAGACACTCAGACAAAATCAGCCAGCAGACACACCAGAACAGTACTTCAGATGCAGCATAGCAGCACCTTTCTTGGACCACCTTATGTCCGAATTCAGCAGTCGCTTCAAAAATACTGAGTTAGTCCAAGATGGACTACTGCTCGTCGCAGACCAAGCTGCTGGTGTTGAGAATGCATGCAAGGTTCCTGAGGGCATTACATGTCTAGCAGGCATGTGGGCATCTGACCTGCCAGATCCTCTAGAAGTTCCAGCAGAGTTCCACCGCTGGTGCGTCAAGTGAAAAGGACAGACATCACAACCACGCCCTTCAACAGTTGCTGCCTCTCTACTGCACTGCAACATAAACTTCTTCCCTAACCTCCATGTCTTCGACTGCATGCAACGCTTCCCGTCACCACTGCTGAGTGTGAGAGGTCGATCAGTGGGCTCAAACTCCTAAAAACCAGCCTGAGGTCAACCATGACAAAAGAGCGCTTGAATGGTCTGGCACTGATGAGACTCCACAGGAAACTTGAAGTGGACGCAATGGCCATAGTAGACACATTTTCAAGGAAATTCAAGACCCGAATGACCACAGAGATACCTCGTCACCTCTTGCAGTTTGACTGCTGATTAACTGGAAACTGGTAGGATTATCATTTTCATGTACTCACTAGTCAATGGATCAACAGTTTTTCTTTGACTCCTGTCAATACGGTGCATTACTAATCTCCTTTAGTTATTTAAAGTGACCTGGAAACCCCCCCTTATCAACGCCATAATCCGCCCCTGCAAGAGGCTAATGTAGGCCTCCAATGAAGACTCTGGTGAGTAAACTTCGCCAAGCTTGGTGCAAACTGACTGAAGGAAAAACATCTATACTTCTTTTAAATTGATGTTACCATCTTCCAATCACGTTGTGCATTTTTGGCTTCGTTTTTCGACTGTGTGTTGAATTTGAAAGCAATAGGCGGCATTTGGACAGCAGATAATCCTGCGAAAATGTCACAGTAATGCAGCTAAGTCCACCATTAAATACTGAGGAGTCGAGAGGGGAAAGGAGATGGAGTATTTAATTTCTTTAGTTTCTTCTTCTTCTTCTTCTTTTCCTTTTTTTTAAATAGCAGACTGGCTCGGTAGTATAAAATGCCAGCCTAGAGTGCTAGAGAACTTGGTTTCGAATCTCTATAGCATGGGATGTACCGTTGTCTATGCCAAGGCTGCAAGATCCGATCCGAAGGCTTCTTCCAGCCTATTGTTGCACTGGAGGGTTAGCATTTGTTGTGACAAATTATCTTGCCCGTACTGGTCCAGCAGTCCTTGGTGTGTGCCCTCATTCTGGCTCCACTAGTGGTTCTTCTTATTGAGGTCCTCAGTGTTACGTTGAAACGCGAAGGATAGTATGTCTGAAACGCGCATGAGAGATCTAATCGTTTCGCTTTGCAAAGTATTCAATAATAGAGTGTATTTACCTTTGATTTGAGTTTGCATTGTTGTTAGGAGAGGCTTTGTATAACGTTGATAATTTTCGTTAGTCGATATTATTGGAGAATTCTCTAGATTTGCGTGTTTACTGTCGATAGAAACTACCCGATAAATGTCGAAGTTTGAGAACGTTCCTGGAATGTTTAGAAAGATGTATGACGTAAGTCAGTGATGACGAACTTTAATTTGATTGGTGGTAAAGCGTCATCGGGAACATTCTGACGTTATCTCGATCGAGAGAAAAGCTATAAAATGGATGCTCTGTGTGGGGGTTGAGTGTTGTTGATAGAGAGTTGGAAAGTAAAAAAGTTGAGAGTGGAAAAGCCATTGAGCGATTGTATGCAGTTGTTGATGTGTGCTGAATAAAAGTGGAAAACTTCATACGACGACTCCTGACTTGTTGATGATTGAACGGGCTGCGTGGATAAACGAATCTGAGTTACACCTTATCAGGACTTCAGCATTGGGGCTGAATCAAATACTGATAGAAAAACACCAACATCGAATGAGTGTAACACTCAGTAAAGACCGCATGTTTGGTGGTCTACCAAAGATTCGTTTCCACAGTTTTTTGCTGGCTGATCACCTCATTTATGGCGCAGAGGGGTCCTGGGGATAAAGCGAGCGATGATGATACCTCTTGGTTTATTGTCCTCTGTCCTCCCCCAATCTATGAACAGCAAGTATCCAGATCCTCCAGTCTGAGCTGGTCAAAAGCCTCCGTAGATTTTCAAGAAAAATTCTCAACACTGCTTTCTTCACGTTCGCGCCTTCAGTTTCATTCGCTGGTTCGTCAACGAAGTAGATAGGTAGGTTAGGCGCCCCCCCCCCCCCCCCCCCCCCAAAAAAAAAGGGTCTGTTTACGGTATCCCGACCGACATTAATTTTTTTGTCCCGGCCCTAAACTTTTGGGGGGGGGGGGGGGGGATCGCTGGAATAAAAATTTTAAAAAATCCAACAAAATTGCACCCACAGTGGAAAAAGTTTTGTGTTTTTTTTTTAAAGAAAAGAAAAAGAAAGAAAAAATAAAGAAAACCGACCTATCGACCCATTTTTTTTTCCTGTAAACAGACTTTTGGGGGGGGGGGGGGGGGGGGTCTTATAATTTCTGGAGTATTGTTCTGTCTTTCTCACTTACACAAACACACACACACACATACACACACCCGCACGCACACACACACACACACACACACACACGCGCGCGCGCGCGCACAGAGGTGTGCAATGCAGTCGTCTGGCTACGTTCAGTGGACATAAAAATATATATTTATTTAATCGTTCTTATATAGCGCTTTACCAGCTCAAGAGCTGCTCAAGGCGCTGGCCGATACAGGATCTAACTCAAGCCGCCCGAGACGCCCACCCGCAGCCTTTGGGCGCATGGTCTGATGCTCGTACAACTGAGCACAATCCTGGGCAGCCAGGGATGGGGGAGAAAGACCTAAGTGCATGCTGGGTGTGTTCTTGTCACCGGCACTCATCCGTCTAGGACATGAGCGTCAGGATCTTTAAAGTCCGTTATGATGGAATGTATGCGACACAGACTAGACCTCGGTTTATACTCTCATCCGAAGGAGTAGGAAACGGGAGTAAAGTGTCTTTCCCAAGGACACAACACAATGCCCCGGCTTGGGCTCGAACCCAGGACCTTCAGATCCGCAAGCCAAAGCTCTACCAATAGGCACAAGCGTGCACTCACACATTCGACTGCAGGCGCTCGCCTAGGACAAAGATGAACTTTTATTAAATAGAACTACTAAATCGGAACAATAATGAAATGAAGAGAGTGAGAGAGAGGTACAAAAGAAAATCAAAGCAAAAGTAGGTAATTAATCCCAATGATTATTTTATTTATTGATTTGCCAATTAATGTCATAGAACAAAGTCATGAATTTCAGGTTAAACAAATCAATTTCTGTATTACATTGTACACAACAGTCTTTAGTAATTTTAACTTTACAATAATTTTTTGTTTGTATTTTACTAGGTAATAGTAGTAGTAGCAGTAGTAGTAATAGTTGTAGCAGTAGTATTGTTGTTATAGGTGGTAGTAGTAGTTGTTGTTTTATAGGTAGTAGCAGTAGTAGTAGTAGTAGCATCAGAAGTAGTAGTAATAGTAGTAGTTACAAATTTGTGTATAGGGCTTAACAGTTACGAGGGGAAGAAACTCCTGCAGGTCGAATACAATTTGAATGAACAAGTGATTACTTCCCATTGTTTGCAAGGCATCATCATTATCATAATCATTAACTATAAAATTGCTAAATCAGCTGGAGTGGACGATAACAACGCGCGCTCACACACTTTCAATCTCAAACACACACACACACACACACACACACACACACACACTCACACATAGGCATACAAATCAATATTTTTTTAAAAATCTATTTGTAAGAAATACACAGGTAATAAAGGTAGGTCATGACGTAAATCATCACAGGACACTGTCAAACAACAAAACAACCACTCCAACAAAAACCACAACAACAAAACAATAAATAACAGCGACAACAATAACAGGGTGGCTTGGTGGCGCTGTGGGTTAGTCGCCGGTTTTCTATGCCGAAGGTCGCGGGTTCGATTCCCACAGCAGAGGAACTTACATGACTTAGGTCGGCTATAAGACTACTCAGATCACCCGAGGTTGTTTTTTTTTTCAGGATATTCAGGTTTCTTTCCTCCTTCCCCTTAAATAATAGAATTGGATGCAGGCAATCTAAAATTTCGAAAATAAAAATTCGGTTTCCTTTCGCCGTCTTGTAATAGTCTCCCTGCCTTTACACCAGATGTTTAAGTGATA
Source organism: Oncomelania hupensis (assembly GCA_036898135.1). NCBI lineage: Eukaryota > Metazoa > Mollusca > Gastropoda > Littorinimorpha > Pomatiopsidae > Oncomelania > Oncomelania hupensis. The sequence continues at coordinate 44,968,912 of CM072526.1, read as the reverse complement.
GGTGTGTGTTTGTTGTGTGAGTGGGTGACACATGTGAACGTGTATGTAGGGACAGATCGCCGCGCTTTGAGCCTGATTGATGACAGTGTGGTCACTAGGTGCTTCCTAGATTGGTATATTTAGCACTATTTAGGCATTTTATATGTATTGGCGTTTTGTTGATGATTTATAATGATGTTTGTATTCTATTTTGTTTTTTTTTGTACCGGGGGTTTCGCGTTAGTTAGTTGAGGTCAACCCTCAGCCGTCCCTGCGTGGGATGTTCTTTATTGTAAAGTGAGCTGGCCGGTGGAGGGCATTCACTTTTCACACTGGGGTTTGTTTCAACAGATCTTTTATGCGGATCGGGGGTTGTCCGGTTCTGATTTGGCCTCGGAACGAGTCCGATGGAACCCTAATGCAACATTTAAATCAATCAATCAATCATTCCTCCTTACCTTAAATAATAGATTTGGAGATGCAGAAGTCAATCTATAATCAATTTTCCAAAATAAAAATTCGGTTTCCTTTCGCCGTCTTGTAATAGAATTCCTGCCTTTACACCAGATGTTTAGTGATTAGGTTGTGTGTTTGTTGTATGAGGTGGGTGACACATGTAAACGTGTAGTAGGGGACAGATCGCGCGTGCTTTGAGTCTGATTGGTGATTTGGAGGGAGAGAGAGAGGATAGGAGGAGGGATCTAGGTGGGGGAAAACAATGCGGCGTATAATATTCATCCAGTATTTTTGTTGTTGTTGTTGTTTGTTATGTTTGTATTCTATTTTGTTTTTGTAACCGGGGGTTCGAGTAGTTGGGGTAAAGCCTCAGCCGTCCCCTGCGTGGGATGTCTTTATTGTAAAGTGACTGGCCGGTGGAGGGCATTCAGTTTTCCCACTAGGGTTATTTCAGCAGATCTTTTATGCGGATCGGGGGTTGTCCGGTCCTGATTTACCTCGGAAGAGTCCGCTGGACCTAAAGCTACAATCACTCAATCAATCAATCAACCTCCCGGGTCATTGTATTTGCTCTAACTCAAAAGGTCGAGGTCGCTGGGGTCAATTCTCTAGCTAAACACGTGCCGCTCCATACTATACATGTATATCAAAAATGACTTTACCGATTTGATTATGTTTACTGTGCAAATACTTCTTTTTTTTTTAAATCTACGACCCAAGCCTTTTTTGTCATTCATATTTGCACTTTCTCAAAGGTCAAGTGTAAGAACACGGTTGGCGTGGTATTTTTAAACTAGCTAAGCATGTTTAAATAACTTTTAGCTTGCAAATAATTCAGATATTGGCCAAGCGATCAACTTTTCTGTATTGCTTCTTTAGGATGAAAACGGAGACAGGACTACGAAAATTGAGACTTTTTTTTTAACACTGCTGGTGTCTGGATATAGATTTGAATGGCTTACATCTTGTTTCACTTATATGAAACTATATTTTTGTTTCCGTGCGCCTCTTCGTAAATAAAAAGTAGGCTTGATTATATGTAGGCTATAGGATTAGTCCACATGCAAGACTACTCCAAGGCTTTATTATTTGTAGGCTGTAGGCTAAGTCCACATGCAAGACTACTGCTGTTCTAGACCTAGACAATAATTATACGTTAGACTAATCTGAGAATAGGTTAAACTATACCCTAGACTACAAGGAGAGAAAGGACCACTTATATACTTTGATTATATGTTACTGGACTACTATATATAGTACTAGTCTTCAAGGACTATTCACTAGACCACTCTAATTATAGGCCTGGAAACTCTCTAAAATTCTAGGCCTAGTCTAGTCAAACTGCCTTCACTAAAGTTACATTAATGTAAGAATCGATCGAACGTTGCGGCCAGGAACTGTGTCGGATCGATACTCAGCACCTGCTACCACCCTTCTACCTATTTCTCAGCTACTGTTTGAAGTACACCTGGTACCCGGCTTGCTTAGTAAGGGCTATATACCCGTTTCTTCTCTCAAAAGCAGCGGGCTTGATCTTGCTTTACTGTACTGTGTGTTAGTTAATCTTCAGTGGTTCTACCGGAATTCCACGGAATTTTTCTATAAGGAGAGCTGGCGTTTGTTCGTGCTGTGTTGTTGTGATTAGCCACGTTTTGTGATCCATGTTAAATGTAGCCTAGCCTTGCCACCTTACATTGAACAAGTTTCAATGCCAGATTTTCATTCCCACCAGTAAAATATTATAGCGAGACTCTTGCTTGTGTGACAACCTCATCATGCTCTGCCAGGAACAGGAGTAGTATGGCATTTGCCAAGACCATAGTTTGGTACGTGTAGTAGTTGATAAACCTAATAGGTAGGCAATGGTCTTGGTCAACATTAGAGTAGCCAAGAACACTATAGCGGACAAAACGTCAGGATCAGGACCTCATGGCCGAATACCTCAACTGAAGATATACGTCATATTTGTGTTGATGGCCACGTCATTTTTAGTGTACCTTTGTCAAGTAATTTTGTGTGCGATTGTCACGTCCAAAATGTGAGGCGACGGAGGAGAAGTTTATGTTAGAGTTAGCGATTGGTGATTTTTTTTTATTTAATATTATTCAATAATATTTAAAAAAAAAAATTTAAACAGTTAAATCACCGATCACTAATTCTAACCTTAAATGCTCATCCGTAATGTTTTTGACGTGACAATCGTACGCCTTCGAGACAACAGCCTGATAGAGTGGAGTATAAAAATGACATCTCGTCCCCTATACGCTTATGTGTCCGGGGACGTTAATCTATATAACTAACAAACTAACTAGTAGTCTCGAAGATCGTTGATTGATTGATTGATTTATTATTGCTTTAGGTCCAGCGGACTCTTCCGAGCCAAATCAGGACCGGACAACCCCCGATCCGCATAAAAGATCTGTTGAAACAACCCCAGTGGGAAAATTGAATGCCCTCCACCGGCCAGTCACTTTACAATAAAGACATCCCACGCGAGGGACGGCTGAGGGTTGACCTCAACTACGCGAACTCCCCGATTACAAAAACAAAATAGAATACAAACATCATTATAAATCATCAACCAAAAACATACATATAAAATGCCTATAGTGCTAAATAGTACATTCATAGGAAGCCCTAGTGACCACCCGGCAGAAAGCGTCCAACATTCCCAAGCTGATCCAACAGACCTCATACACAAACAAGGAGTCTTGTCCAGGAAGAGTTTTCAAGAAAAAAGGTAGGTCATTGATCTGGCGAAGAAGAAGATAGTATAGCAGAGTGGTAGGACAGATCGGGAATGGGAAAGAGCAAATGAGGAAGACAGCGACAGTGGGAATTTAAAGCACTAAATTTCCAGAAAGTGGGGATACTATTTATACTGAAACCCCCGGCACTCCAACGGGGGGAACTGTTGCCGCAGTTAATTTGTCATGCCTACAAAGGCAAGACAGGTTTTCAACTGGGGCTTTCACTGTACCCTTTATAGGTTAGAACAATCTACAGTGGCAAGATTGCTCATGACCCCAAGGGGTGACTCTCCGCCAGAAAAGTAAGACCTGAGGAAGTGAAGGCTGATCCAAGCTTTTAAAAAAAAAAAAAGTTTTTTAAATATAAACATCGCGATGTGTAGACTGCTATTGACCTGGTACCATTCCGTTACCGTCTAGCCTCTGGAGACATTTGTTTGTTTTGGTACCCACTGCTGTCACGCATCGTTCCTTCAACGTGTGTAAAGTGAGGTGTCTTGTGTAACAACTCTACTTCATCTGTGGCAGTGGACTATCGAAGTCTGAGTAAAATTTACGTCCCGAGACACATTAAGCGTATAGGGGGGAGGGGGGAGGGGGGAGGAGGGCCTAGGGGGGTAAAGTCTGAGTAGTCGCGTGTTTGATTTTTCAGTGAAAGAAGTCAAGACCTTTTTCTGGAGGCCTACTGTACTGTACTGTTTCGCATCGAGCACGCTAATGGCGTCTGTCAACAGACGTCTGTGCCTGTAATGTGTGTGTTAGAACTAAGCGGTCCCACAGAGTATAACATATGTTATACTCTGTGGCGGTCCCTAACTGTGCTTATGGCAAGGGAGAAGGTAAGCTTAATGATAGGCCTACTTCTACTGCTGCTGCTGCCACTAACTACTGCTGCTGGTATTGCTGCTGCATTTGCTATTATTGTTGCTGTTGTTACAACAACTTCTACTACTGCTGGTGCTGTTATTACTACTGCTATTAGTATTGCTGCTACTGGTACTGTTGCTACTATTGATGTTGCTACTCCTACTGCGGCTACTGCTGTTAATATTGCTGCTGCTACAACTACTACTGCTGCTACTGTTACTGTTAATATTGCTGTTACTGCTGACGCTGCTACTACTAGTACTACTACTCCTACTGATACTACTACTACTACTATTACTACTACCACCATTACCATTACACCAACAATATCAACAACACAAATTACTTCTACTACTGCTCCTGCTATGACTACTACTGGTGTTTCTGCTATTACTACTACTGCTGCTGCTATTATTACTACTACTGTTTCTGTTATTACTACTGCTGTTTCTGCTATTACTACCGATGCTCCTGCTATTACTACTATTGCTCTTCCTATTGCTACTGCTACTTTTTCTGCAACACAACAGCTGCTCCTTCCCCTCTTGCTGCTATGTCTATTCCTACTGCTACTATCCACAGGCGGCGGAAGCGGGGGGGCAAGGGGGGCACTGGCCCCTCCCAGAAAAATATTGGGGGGGGGGCAAACCTATACATTTGCCCCCCCAATATTCAGCCCCTCAAAAAACATTATTTGGAGGTTCAATCCAATATTTTCCCCCTTTCTCTGGACTGATGCAAGTTAACAATACCTGTGCTGAGACCATTTTCAAAGCACTGAAGGACTGCTTGATCATACTTGACTTGCCTGTGCAAAACTGCGCCAGGCCTACGACGGGGCGAGTAATTTTCAGGGTCATGTGTCAGGAGTTGCAAAAAGATTCAAAGATGATATCCTTGCTGTGACTGAAGAGCTGGCGACAGTTCTTCAAAGAAAACAAACGACTTTTGATGACGCAGTAAACGCTGCTGACATTGTCTGAGAACACTGGAAAGCATGCGGAATGAAGATTGTTATGAGACATGTTTTGCTGACATCACAACGAAAGCTGCAAATTTGAGTGATGAGCCCTGCGTTCCTAGACAGAAGCTGCCTCCACGAAGACTGGACGATGGCTCACAGGGTCACAGCTACTCTTGTCCATCTGCTTACTACAGACAGCAATACTGTGAGGCCATTGACAACATCAAGGAACATTTAAAGAGCCGGTTTGATCAAATAGCTCTCGACTTACCAAGGAAAATTGAAGTTCTTCTAAGTGATGGAGCAGCAGGGAAGAGACCAGAAATTCCTCAAGAAATCAAAGATACATATTCCGCTGACATCGACTTGGACAGACTCAAAACTCAGCTAGAACTCCTCCCATATGCACTGGGTGACATCAGGAAGGCGGCTAACTCTAGGATCACCATCTTCCAAGCACTGCCGGATGAACTGAAAGCTTCTGACACTGTGCGACGGATGCTGAGTGAAGGCTGAACGCAGTTTTTCAGCCCGAAAGCGGGTAAAAACATACCTTTGGGCAACGATGACGCAGGAGCGTCTAAATAATTTTTTCATAATGCATGTGTTCAAAGACAAAGTAGATCAACTAGACCTAGCGCAAACTGCTTACGAATTTATCAATAGAAATGAACGCCCTCAGGCATACTTTGGAAAATTAACGGTGTAATTTCCCATGCGAAATGACATGCATGACTGCTGTTTTTGTTACTGTGATGGGTCAACATTGTCAGGTTAGTTTCTCTTCCTTTCTCTCTACCCTCCCCCCATCGCCTACCTCCCTCCCCCCTCTCTCTCTCTTATATGCACAGTTGTAGAAATATATATCTTTTTTTTCTCTCTCACATAGTGTCTATGAAAATAGTTCCAATTATTTGGAGTAAATGTCCAAGGCCGGACCGGGGGGAGGGAGGGGGAGAGGGTTACCTGAGTTCCAGACCCCCCCCCCTCCCCTCCAAATTTAAAAAAAATTGAATTTTTTTTAAAATTGCAAAAGGTTTTAATTTAAAAAAATTGTTTTTAAAACATTGCAGGTTTTAGTCACTTTTGGTCCAAAGTACAGTTTTTTATAGTCAATTCAACGGAAATCCTTTTCAAGGGATCCGTTGAAACGACCAAAGCGTTTCCCCGTTGAAACGACCAAGTAACCCAACTCCTAAGCCTAAATTAGTAAATGCAGACATAATTTCTTGTTCTGACCGCAAGCCTCTTCCAGCACCTTCACCTTGATACTGCCCTAATCCACCAAAAACGACTTTTTAGAAATATTAATTAAGATGCTAAGTTGATAATTATGACAATTCGTTGTAACGAACATCCACTGAAACGTCCATCGCTGAATCGTCCAAAAATATTGTTGAAATGGAAACCCTTGACAGTGAAGCTGCAGAAAAGGACAAAAGATGTTGTCGATGCCTACAGGGAAATCAAAGAGGTCAGTAACTGCATGTCTTCTATTAGAAGAGATGTCGACACAGCGTTCGTTGCCTGGTTTGGTGAAGTCAGCAAAATGGCAAATGCTTTGACAACTGGTGTTATTGTTCCTCGTCAAGCATCCCAACAGACTCTCCGTGACAACCAACCTGCGGCCACTCCAGAAGAATATTTCAAGATTAACATTGCCATTCCTTTCTTGTCAACCGAATTGGACTCGAGGTTCAAAAATGCTGGCCTAGCAGTTGATGGTCTCTGGTGCCAAGCACTTTAATAGACAACCAGGATGGTTTCATGCAGTTTCCAGAAGGAGTGAAGACACTGGCAATGTTGTGGGAGTCTGACCTACCAGAAAACGATACCCTTGATGCAGAATACCAACGGTGTGTTTGCAAATGGCGAAGTGCTGCTGAGAATGCGACAGCTGTCATCCCATCCACGGCATCAGAAGCACTGAAACATTGTGACAGGGATTTTTATCCCAACCTGTTCATCATGCTAAAGAACCTTTGCACCCTGCCTGTCACTACTGCCAAGTGTGAGCGTTCAAACAGTCAGTTGCGCAACCTGAAAAACTACCTGCGCTCTACAATGGGGCAACAGAGACTCAATGGACTTGTTTTACTAAAAGTGCACAGGGATGTTGATATTGACTTCAAAGAGGCAGTGAACTGTTTTGCCAGAAGATACAATTCACAAATGGTACTAATGCCGAGGAACCTAGTGCAGCAAGACTGACTTAAGTGAAAGCAGGGCGGTGATGTTCATAAACTACAAGGTAAACAACAAAAAGTAGTGAATAATAATAGTAAACAAAACATCTCTGCTGATAAATAAATGTTTGTGTGTTTGGTTGTTGTTTCTTTTTTTCTTTTAAGGGAGGGGCAGAGGATAATTTTTGTACCCCAGAGTTTGTTAGTTCAATTGTTCAAAAAGCTCAAAGTCCCGGACCATCACAAAAGGCTTTTTCAAGGTTCAGATTGCACCAGAATGCACCATTTTGCATCCTGAAAAAAAAATTTCCGGGGGTGCATGCCCCCGGACCTACCCTAGAAGGCTCGGCGCTTCGCGCCTTCGCTGAATCTGTAACCCCCACACGCCCCCCCCCCCTCGACTTTTCCCAGGTCCGGACCTGATGTCGGTGAATAAAATGTGTGTGTGCCCCCCCAATCCTGAGCAGCTTCCGCCGCCTGTGACTATCAACCACATCAGCTCTCGCTCAATCCCCAACCGTCTAACCTTACCATGGCTCTGTCTGTCTCTCTCATTCTCTCTCCCTACAACAACAACAACAGCAATAATAATAATAATAATAATAATAATAATAATAATAATAATAATAATAATAATAATAATAATAATAATAATAATGAGGAGAGCCGCTCATGCGTCATGAGCGAAGGTTGTGTTTTCGGATGCTCGACATTCTACTTTGGATTACGATAACTTCTTGGACAGTGAAAGGATAATTTTTCGTATCGTCGTTTTCGTAAGAGTGTGGTGCTTCAAATGGCTTTTTTGTTTTGTTATTTTTCTTTGTGACTTTTGTGTAGTTATAATTTTTGTCTTCGTCAACCGGTTTCTCAGTCACTGTTATTTTGTTTGGGTGTCTGCCATTGTGTCGCATTGCGCTCGCACGAGCTTGATTAGACTCGGTTTGCACGTGAACTCCGGCGGTGTCTATCGGATAGTGCAGCGTAGGCTTCGCCTGAGAAAGAAAGAAGAGTATGGCTGAGGGTGGAAAGGGCGAAGGGACGCAGAGAGAGGAGAGATGCGAGCCCGTATTCGTGATAAACAATCAACTGCCGTCGTTTGATAACAAGGCTTACACCACCGCAGAAATTTGCGCGGCCGCAGAACGAATTTGTGGTTATAACACCATTGAAGGAGCGCAGCGTATCGGAGGGTTATGGAGGATCTATCCTCGTTTAATAGAGCACAGACAAAAGCTCCTGATACAGGGAATGGCTCTGAGGGGGGTCCTAATCAGCCTGAAGAGTAGAAATCCCTTTCTGGAGCAAAGTGCTAAGAATCAAGGTCAAACATGACTGGAACAACAGCCTCCGACAACAAAACTGATCGTCAGTAACATTCCGTTGTCCTACACAGACACAGACATTGTGCAGACGGTTAAGACCCTTGGGGTCAACATTTTCTCTAAATTAATACATGAAAGAGATAGGGACGAAAAGGGGAAACTCACCCACTGGAAAACAGGACGGAGGTTTCTATATATAGAAGTGCCACAAAACCCGTTACCCAAGACAGTGGACATTGGACCGTTTCGAGCATCCTTATACCACAAGGAACAGAAGACAGCGGATCGTCAGCAGGCGGCTGCTTGCAGGCGGTGCCTTGAGGTAGGACATATGGCGGCCGATTGCTCCGCTCCAATCAAATGCAGGCAGTGCAGACAAGACGGCCACAAGGCAGGGGACCCAGAGTGCTCCCTCACCCCAGCGGGGTACCAGGCGGCGATGGAGAAGAAGGACGAAGCACCCGCGAACAAGGACTCCAGCCAGAACAGCACACCAGCAGGTGGCGAACCCAGCACCCCGTTTAAAGTCCCGCCAAGGAAGGACGGAGGTGGAGGCAAGGAGGACCACACAGGCAGAGGCAGACCACGGACCAGAGCGACGTCGGCTGGCCAGCTGACACTGGACGGCTTTAGGAGGGCGTCTTCAGGCTCCGTGAAGCGCAAGCAGATGCAGGAGGGCAGCACGCCGCCCGGCCAGGCGGAGAAGCACCGCAAGGTGGACCTAGAGAATGACGCAGGCCTACACATCGACGATGACAACGAGGGTGGGGGATGATGTAGAGGTGAAGGACGGTTGTTATACTAACGGCTTCAATATGTTTATGGACTAATGGCTTTCTTATTGATTTGGACGGATGTGGTGGCAAGCACTAGTAGCGAGTACTTAAAGTGCTAATGACGAGTATTTCTGTATGCTCTTTAAATGTACGCGGTTTGCGTAATAGACTGAAGAGAAAATCAATGTTTCACAATTTTAAGAAAAATCGATTTGATATAATTTGTTTACAAGAGGCCTACATATTGGATAACGATGTTGATCAATGGGAAAGGGAGTGGGGAGGGCAGATTTTGTACTGTCCTGGTACTAGCCACAGCATGGGCCAGGTTATACTAATAAAGAAACACTTTCCATATGCTGTTGAATGTGTTAAGAGCAGTCAGCGCATTATGATTATTTGTATACAAACTGATTATGAGCCTATTTGTATTGTGAATGCATACGCACCTAACTTAAGTACTGACAGAGCAGCTTTTTTACAACAACTAAAAATGTGTATTAACAGTAGACACGAAAATCAAATAATCTTATGCGGAGACTTAACTGCGTGCAAAATAATGAAATGGACATCATTAGTGGCGAACGCCACAGAACAGTGGATGTAGACCTTTTTTATACTTTTTCGATGGAATGCGAGCTACATGATGTATGGCGTTTGCACCACCAAGAAGAAAAGAATATACGTGGTCGCGAAAAAGCCCTTTTGTTGCTAGACGGCTCGATTACGTGTTTGCGTCTGATGCAGCATTAGAGAAATGCTTCAGCTGTGAGATATTTTCTGTAGCGCAGAGTGATCATAGGATGTTATGCATAAAGTATTCTCTATCTTCTGTTCAGAGAGGTCCGTCTTATTGGAAATTTAACGATAGTCTAATACAAGATAAGACGTTTGTGGAAGGTATGAATAACATGTTAGCAGAATATAGCGATGTAAACCAGGAAATGGATCCACAGGAAAAATGGGATTACTGTAAAACTGAAATTAAAGAATTTTGCATTAGATTTAGTACACAGAAGAAAAAATGCCTTGATCAACAGAACAAAAATCTACAGACAGAATTAAATGAAGTAGACAAACAGCTGGCAACAGACAATACAAATATTGAATTACTTAATAGAAAAATATCTTTACAAAAGCAATTAGAGGTTTTTGAAATGCAAACTGCAAAGAGTGCGCAAGTTAGATCAAGGGAGAAATTTATTGCTCAAGGGGAAAAAAACACCCGTTACTTCTTAGGCTTAGAGAAAGCAAGAGCTAGCGCTAAAGTAATGGACAGACTTAAGGCTGAAAATGGAGAAATGTTAACGAATCAAAACGATATCTTACATGAGCAAGTCAAATTCTACAGTAATGTTTTTTATTTTAGTAGAAAAGGAGTTTTTGATGAGGAGCAAGCAGAGGACTTTACACGTGGATTAAACATTCCCCAGTTACGTGAAGATCAAAAAACAAAGCTAGACGAACCGATCTCAGAACATGAAATAGGAAAAGCTTTACAAAGTATGAAGACGGGTACCGCCCCGGGACTAGACGGGCTAACAACGGCATTTATGAAATTTTTTTGGCCTAAGATAAAAGAAATGGTAATACAGTCAATACAGGCATCTTATACTAAAGGTGAAATGTCAGTCTTGCAAAAACGGGCTGTTATTACTTTACTCCATAAAGGCAAGGAGCTTCCTAGAGATGAACTAGGCAATTGGAGACCAATTTCTTTAACTAACACCGACTACAAGATTCTAGCAAAATGCCTCGCACTACGTTTATCAAGCGTTCTTTCGGATCTTGTCTCAGATGACCAAGTGGGGTTTATTAAAGGTAGAAAAGCAAGCAACCTAATTAGACTTATTGATGATACTATTGAGTTTATGGATAAAAGCAATAAACCAGGGATCGTTCTGGCGCTGGATTATTCCAGAGCTTTCGACTCTATCTCTAAAGAATACTTAATTTGGGCCTTTAAGAGGTTTGGGTTTGGCTCAACATTTATAAACTGGGTTAGGGTATTAACCAATAACACTGAGAGCTGCATAAACTACCTAGGCTGGATCTCAGAGCTCTTTGCAGTAAATTCCGGCAACCGTCAAGGTTGTCCCTTCTCGTCGTCGGGCTTTGTGTTGGGACTTGAAATTCTGGCTTGTAAGATTCGTCAAGACGCCCGTATTAAAGGCGTTAAGCTGCCGAAGGCGTATCTTGGACCATTTAACTTGACACAGATACTTAAGTTGGCGATGTATGCCGATGACATTACCTTATTCTTTACTGATAGAGAAGACATGAATTTGGCATTAGCAACTATAAACCAATTCACAAACATATCCAAATTAAAAATGAATGAAAAGAAAACTGAAGGGATGTGGATCGGTTCAATGAAAAACAGTAATGAAAACTTGGGACACTTTAAAACTCAAAAACAGCTGAAAATTCTGGGAATTGTATTTAGAGGTGATAAACCTGCTTCTATGATTGAAGACAACTGGGTAAAGAGGGTGGAAAACACAGAAAGAATCATATATCAATGGGCAAAACGTAATTTAAGCATTTCTGGTAAGCTTTGTGTTATAAAGTCCTTTCTAATATCTCAGTTTGTATATCCTATGCAAGCATTAATCATTCCAGAAACCGTACTGATTAAAATTAACACCATATTATTTCGTTTCTTGTGGAAAAAGAAATATTCCAATAGAAAGGCCTTTGAGAAGGTGAAAAGAAGAGTCGTGTGTAACAATAGGGAGGAGGGCGGACTTAACATGATTAACATCCTGGACATGCAAACTTCCTTTCTGTTAAACTGGATGGCGAGACTCAACGAACAAAGCAACGGAAAATGGAAACTGATTCCAGTAAACCATTTCAACTGTATGGGAAGCAAGTTAGTTTGCTTTAACGCTTCAGCTAGTGTAAAATCATTTATTGGTTTAGATAAAATAAACTCGTCATTCTGGAGACAAGCTTTCGCTTGCTGGTTAGAAAATAAAAGGCTTTGGGTTAAAAAGAATGCATTAATCCAATCATATCTTTGGAATAATACCAAAATATTATTCAGGAATAAAGTTATCTTCTTTGAGAAATGGGCCAAAGTGGGCATTAATTTTGTCGAAGACGTGTGGGTGAACGGTGATTTGCGTCCATTAGGTGAAATCGCTAACGTTGTTGGTCATAGCCCATCGCTGTACTTTGAGTATGCAGCTTTGGGTACTGCACTGCGTGCGGCGTGGAGGCAACAGCAGAGAGAGCGCGAGACAGAAACACAGGCACTGTATGGAGAGGCCTGTAACCCCAATGATATTACACCCCGCAACTTTAGGACGCTCTTGACTCAAGACAAAGCTTGTCCCCCTATAAGTATTAATTTTTGGAGAAACAAATACAACATTACTATTGACAAATGTCATTGGTCCTTACCTAACGTGTGTACTAGGGAAGAACGCCTGTGGTTACTGCAGTGGAAGCTTCTTCACAATATTTATCCAACAAACATTCTCCTACATAAAATGAAAATTAAAGACTCAAACAGGTGTGACCTATGCAACGAAGTAGATTATATAGAGCATTTTTTCTGTAAATGCGACAAACTATGTAACTTCTGGGAGCATGTTAAAAAGGAAATTGCTTTCTACACAGGAAAAAAACATAAGACTTACTGAACAGGATATTTTACTTGGCTATAATGTAGAGAACATGCTTAGAAAAGAAGTGCAATTGATTAACCATATTTTATTGATTGGAAAAATGTGTATTAGTAAATTCAGATATGGAGACAGATTGATAATTGAATATATTTTTGATTATGAAATGAAGCTTAGAGGTTTTAAAAAAGATTAATAATGATGAACTTATGCAATGACAACCGGAAAACTGCCTATTGCTTTTGATATTATAAATTTACATGTATACATTTATGTTAATTTAAAATAAAATGTTCCACATAAAGAAATATTAAAAAAGAACCAATGAAGAAGACCTAAAAAACCTGATTGAAAAAAAGAAGAAAAAAAAAGAAAAATCAAAAAAAGAAAGAATTAAAAAAAAAAAAGAAACAAAAAGGTGAATTAGGTCTGCATGCAACTGAGGTTCAAAAAAAAAATAAAAAATAATAATAATAATAATAATAATAATAATAATAATAATAATATTCATAATAAAATTCAAAATCATAATAATAATGATACAGGATATTATTACGCGCTTTTTCTTCAAATTGAACTCAGTGAATGTGTGAGCGTGCATATTGAGTCTTTGAGGGATTTGCAATATATACATGTAATTTATTATTATTATTATTATTATTATTATTATTATTATTATTATTATTATTATTATTATTATTAATTACGCTTGTTATTTTCCATTTACGTAGGTGGCAAACATGATCGTTCATGTTTAATCATTATATTATCCTATCCTATCCTGTCCCATAACCCGAAGGTCGTAGGGGCACCACAGATGATCGCTTAACCAGCATACTCCATCTTTCTCTGTCCTCAGCAGCCCTCATGGCTTCGCTCAGTGTCAAACCAGTCCATTCTCGAATGTTGACCTCCCACCTCTTTTTCGGTCTCCCCCTTCTTCTACCTCCTTGCACTGTGCCTTGCAGAATGGTCTTTGCAAGGCCTGATGATCTGGTGACGTGGCCATACCATCGGAGTTTCCGTTTCTTCACCACTGTGAGCAGGTCATCGTGTTGTCCAATGGCTTGTGTGATGGTCTGTCGGACTTCAATGTTGGTGATGTGTTGGGTATAGGAAATGCACAGAAGTCTTCTGTAGCACCTCATCTTCATGCTTTGTATTCTTCGTTGGAGATCTGCTGTGAGGGTCCATGCTTCGCAAGCATATAGGAAGATGGAGATGACCAGAGAGCGCAGCAGTCTTACTTTGGAATGTAGACTGATGGTTCTGTCTTTCCAAATGGGCTTCAACCTTGTCAGGGCAGCAGTTGTTTGTGCGATCCTGGAGAGGACTTCCTGTCGAGACCCATTGTCTGACACAATGGCTCCTAAATATTTGAAGCTGTGCACTGTGTTGAGGGATTGGCCTTGTACTTTGATGTCCGTGTTGATGCCATTGGTGTTGTTGGTCATCATTTCGGTCTTCTCTGCACTTATTTCCATTCCATAAGCTCTGGAGGTGGTGTCAAGCCTCTGTACAAGCTGTTCAAGTTCTTGTTCCTCTCCAGCCAATCCATCAATATCATTATATTATTCTTCTTAATTGTTATTTTATCATTATTGTGATCGTTATGTAAATAGTTAGTTGACTGTAATTATTTATTTGCTGTTTTGGGTTGTCGTTGCAGCTTTTCCGAGGCTACCTTCATCATTATTGTTGTAATTAGTCCATTATTTTCAACGTTATTATAATTTTTTTTTAAATTACCGTATGATCGGGGTTACTCTGTCATATTCTTCAATATATCAATGTAAGTGTAGGATTTTGTGATCAAGTTTTTGTGGGAACGTATATAGGCTAAGAGTTTCATAAATTTCCAACCATACTAAAGTAATAGTAGTAGTTGTAGTAGTAGTTGGTGTTGTCATTATTATTATTGCTATCATCATCATCATCATCACTATCATCATCATCACTAGTATCATCATCATCATAACATTATCATTATCCTCATTATGATGATCATCATCATCATCATCAAATTTGTCAACACTCATCCTGAAAGGCTAATTATTCATTGAGCGGTTTGGTTGCTGGTGTGTGAAAAGAAAGCTGTCGTTCTGGTTGACAGATTGACCTCCCATGCATCGCCGAACCAGGCGCTGACGTCCTGATGATTTATGATAATTTATTAACTTGTTCAAGACTGTCCCGTAACATGTTCCTGTCGAGCAGAGGCAACGAACTGTTGCCGCGGTACGCGGGTCATAGGCTTATGCGGCGAAACGACTAGGCATGATCTCAAAAACTATACCTCTAAGCTTAGTAACCAAAATGTCGTGCTACAAAATGGTGTAACTTACCGCACAGGGACACCTTTTCTATGAGGCTATGTAGTCTGTCGCATTCCCTACTCTGTTTCACATGAGGTCTACAGTGGATTTTCCACTCCTATGCGTGATATTTTCTATAGCGTAACTGGGAGTTCTGTATATAGAAAAGGTCTAGTTTATATTGAAATGGGTCACCGGACGTGAAAGACACACCCAGAAAGAGTTTGTTGTTATGTTTTGCATCACCTGAAATCTCCCACTACGACGTGAAAGAAAAAGTGAATAGAGAGACTTCATTACAGACGGTCGTCACTAGAGCGTGGGGGGAGATGTACACGCGACACACATCGTGCTGCGAGGTAAGATAACAGGTGCATTTGGTGTCAGTCACTGCTGTTTTTTGGATGGCAAAACTCATGCGAGGAGATCATGCAGTTTCACACTGGTAAAGATCTGTGCTGTTTGTTACCTACATTGGTATTCTGTGCTATTTTGGTTACACTGTTCTGTGGTGTTAACTTACACGTAACAATATTCTGTGCTGTTTGCTATTCTGGTCAAACATATGACGTGGCGTTGCTTGCACTGGTAAAAAAGTGTTCTCCGCTGTTAGCTATTCTGGTAACAATATTCCGTAGTGTTGCTACACTTGTAAACATTATCTAGCGCTGTCTAGTGAGGTTGTCTGCACTTGTTAAGGGATGTTTTCTGGGTTTGTAGTGTTGTTTTCACATTGGTAACAATATTCTGTAGTGTTACCTACGTTTTAACACATTATCTGGAACTGTCTAGTAGGGTTATCTACACTAGTATAGTATAGTATAGTATAGTATAGTATAGTATAGTATAGTATAGTATAGTATAGTATAGTAGTGATGGCATCGTAGACTATCGGCCTTTTGCCCTCAAGATAGACGGTCATTTATGAGTATACTTATAACTTGTCACACCGCAGTTTTTCAGGCATACTTTGTCTGATGAGTTTTGCCTACCACAGGGAGTACGCTACGTTTAACACCAGTTGAGATATGTTTCATGGGTTTGTAGTGCTATTTTTACACTGGTGAAGGAAGCTTTATTACGCTCTATGTGTCCGGGGGCGAACTTGTTTTTTCCAACCTAGTTCCAGTCATTCGCCGAAAAAAGCAATTACCGAAGTCGAACGAAGCTCTCCGAGTCGAGAGAAGCTATCTGATGTTTTACGAACGAATGCTGGCAGGACTACGTGAAACCACAGGCTGGGAAGTCTCGTCTTTCGTAGGCCTCAATTACATACTACAGGAGGCCCACGAGTTTACAAAGACGAAAGACTTCAGAGCCTGTGGTGAAACATCCGTGCATAAAAATAGCCGCTGTTGCTTCTACTTCTAGATCTAATTCTATTTCGATCTGCACAGCTTCAAGCTCTAAGTCAAGTCGAGATTCGCATTTCGAAGCAGTTAGTATTATTATTATTTTACATGTATGATGATTAATATACTGACACAATTAGTTATAAAGAGAAAAAGTAATACATAACACATAATGCACACATGCAACGATTTCACATCTATATCAACAATAAAACCATGACAAAACTTAAAAGCGCTATGGATACGTTGATGTCCCTTCAGCACAAGGCAAAGCAAGTTTATAATGGTCTCAAAAAACCGTCACATTTGTATTGCAAGCACCAAAGCAATTATTTATTTAAATAATATTATTCTTTTTAACTGATACATTAAATTTGTTATATGTATTTCAATGATATGTATTTTAATGAGAAACACGTATTAAAAAAATGTTGCGTGGCAGGCGGAAATTTCCATAAATCATCTGAAAACTTTGGTAAATTTATAAGAAAAAATAACCAGTAACACCATCTGAATATTTCGGGTTACACCCAGCTTCAGCAAAAACAAACAAAACGTCACTGAACATATTTACACCATTGAGCACGCACAGCAGCACACTATTCCTTTTTTTTTTTAAGTAGGAATAATAATAATATTAATAATAATAATAATAATAATAATAATAATAATAATAATAATAATAATAATAAATAAATAAATAAATTACAGATTTAACTAAATAACTATACTACTACTACTACTACTACTACTACTACTACTACTACTACTACTACTACTACTACTACTACTACTAGCGAAGTTGTGGTCTTGATTTTGTGGTCCTGATTCGGCTCTTTGCAGTCCGCTGGACCCTGTAAGCAATGAATAACTAATTAGCTATTAATTTAACTCTGATCTCGAGTTGTCTTGATTTTGTGGTCCTGATTCGGCTCTTTGCAGTCCGCTGGACCCTGTAAGCAATGAATAACTAACTAACTATTAATTTAACTCTGATCTCGAGTTATTAAAAAAAAATCGGTTAGCCTACTCGTTCTTCACCGGAAATTTAAAGATTCAAATATTATAAAGTATAGACCTAAATATTATTAATTAGAATAGATATAGTTTATACATTTATTTGCGTATAAAACAAACAATACAGGTCTAATAATTATATTCAGCTAGTGAGCTTCTTCGCTACGCGAAGATTGACTTATAATAATTATATAATGTAGATTAAGCCTATGTATACTCTATAACAGTGTCTACTTGGTTCTAGGCAGGAAATGAGGAATGTTATTATTAGCCAACTGCTGAGAACTAACAAAATGCAAATCAAGGAACGCAACTATTAAATATGGTCGGTAATAACAAAGTATACCGTTGCGAAATGCTAATCTGTGTACATCGAACAGAATTAGAAGCAACAGCGATCATTTTTAATGTCAACTAGTCGTAGTCATGCAAGCATCATTTCGTAACACATCGGAGAGCTTCGTTCGACTTCGGTGATTGCCTTTTTGGGCGAATGACTGGAACTAGGTTGGAAAAAACAAGCTTGCGTCCGGGGACGTTAATTTCCCCGCTATTAAAAGTGTCATTGTACGACAGACGCAAGACGAAACGTTTCTCTCTAGCTAAGGTATTGCTACTTAGACATGGCAAAAGGTTGACTTGACCTGACTAGACTTGGTAGCTTTCGCTGCTCTTTTAAAATACCTTCTTCTGAAAAGCCCCCCGTGGGTGTGCCAGGGGTTTCTGTATAAATAGTATCCTTACTTTCTGGTTTAGTGCTTTAAATTCCCACTGTCGCTGTCTTTCTTTCTCATAACTATACTATTTTCTTCTCTAGACCAGTCACCAACCCTTTTTCTTGAAAACGCTTCCAAAGCTACTCAAATGTATATGGGGTCTATTGGGTCAGCTTGCAAATATTGGACTCTTTCTGCCAAATGATCATTAGGGCTTCCTATGATATTATTATTGAGCAATGTAGGCATTTCATATGTACGTGTTTTGTTGATATTTTATAATGACGTTTATATTCTATTTTGTTTTTGTAAACCGGGGTTCGATAAATTAGAGAATAGCCTCAACGTCCCCTGCGTGGGATGCCTTTATTGTAAAATGACCGGTTTGTGGAGTGCCTCCAGTGGGACCACTAGGGTTGTTTCAGGGGATCTTTTATACGGCACGGCGGTGAGTCCTCTTTCAACCAAGTTATGGTTCTGATTTTGTGGTCCAGATTCGGCTCTGATTCGGCTCTTTGCAGTCTGTTGGACAACCCTACGCAATGAATTACTAACTTCTTATTCAAAGAGTGTTACCGTAGTTCTTCCGCCCGCCCCCCCCCCCCCCCCCCCGCTCCCCCCCTTTTTTTTTAACATGTACAATGGAATTCTATGGGTGAGAGGATCAAAGATACTTTGCGGCTTCAACGTTGTGGAAATGTGTCGAAGGGAAATTAGAGCGATTAACTAGTTTGAGGACAGCTCATACTGTTACGCGTTGAGACAGCGTTGAAGAGGTCGTGGACCGTTGATCCTCGCCTGAGTGTTGGTGGAGATATTTAATTTGCCTATAAAGGGAATATTAGTCTGTTGCTTCAACCGTTACTTCTTCTTCTTGTTCTTTCTTTCTTTCCTCTTTCTTTCTTTCTTTCTTCTTCTTCTTCTTCTTCTTCTTCTTCTTCTTCTTCTTCTTCTTCTTCTTCTTCTTCTTCTTCTTCTTCTTCTTCTTCTTCTTCTTTTTATTCTTCTTCTCCGTCCCCCTCCCCTTTCTCTTCTCACTCTAAAGCGTAATTTCTAAGGTAGCCTTTGAGCAAGTTTTGCCGATCAATCCTGCCGGCGACGCCATCTGTTACTGTTATGACAAAGTTTCCGACCTCTCCATGGCGCAGTTATGATTGTACACATATTTAGAGAGTTAATGAAAAAGTGTATTTATGTGTGAGTGTTTGCGTATGTGTGTGTGTGTGTGTTTGTATGTATTCTTGTGTGTGAGTTCTTGCATGTGTGTGTGTGTAAGTATGTCCTAATGTGAACTTGTCAACTGTGTCTTTATGACTACCCATGTAGTACATATAATTATAGACTGCCGTCAGCGTAGTCTAAGCATTTTAAGACCAAAGTTCCTCTGCTGAGACCTCTGGTAGACGTTGAAACGCGTAATAAGGAGGAGATCGAGGCTCTTGGAATGGATTTGTACTCCAAAACCTCATGGAGAAGCACAAGGACTTGAGCGCTTCATTACTTTTGTTATGTATATTTACATTAAGAAAGGTAACTAAATACTGAAAAAAAACCCAATAAGACTCCAATCTTCCCACGAAGTTTCTTTTATTCAAGAATATATATATACTCCTGACATGTTGCTGAGTGAAAGGGCTGCGTGGATAAATGAGTTTCAAAATTCAAGCATCGGGGCTCGGCAATAGATAATCGTGAGTCCTTTTGTAGGTCTGTCTAGCCTTGGTTTATAGGCTTAGTGTTAATAGGCATTATCCCTAAATAAACCGAAAGTAGAGTTGCTTCCCCTGAAATGCGGTACACAATACATGTTGACAGCTATCCTAAATAAACCGAAAGTAGGTCAATGAGAGTTGCTTCCCCTGAAAAGCGGTACAAAATACATGTTGACAGCTATTTAGGAAGTACTCCTATTGAGTGTACAGTACGTGAACCTTTCAAAGCAGCCTTGGATTTAAAAGTACGGTGAAAAGACATCTAGAATGGTGTGCTCAAATCTCACATTTGGCTCATGTCGGTTAGGGCGCTGGTCTACTGTGCCGAAAGGCCGCGGAGTCGAATCCCACATAGGGTAGAACTTTTGTGACTTAGTTAGGAGACTGCGTGCGTGCGTGCGTGCGTAGGTGTGTGTGCGTGTGTATGTGTGTGTCTGTGTAGGTGTGTGTGGGTGTGTGTGTGTGGGTGTGTGTGTGTGTGTATATATATAGATAGATAGATTATAGATAGATAGATAGATAGATAGATAGATAGATATAGATATAGATATAGATATATAGATAGATATAGATAGATATATAGATATAGATATATATATATAGATGACGTTAATTATATATAAATAGCGTAGTATAGGTCGATGTACTAACATAATTATTCTTAATATTGTCTGTACAATGTACATGGTGATATATCGATAGTGTCATTATTTTCTGGAAAGTTCTGACGGCCCACGGGTATGTGTAAAAAGCGATAAAATCAGTACGAAAAGCCAAATGGCTTTTAAGCCCACTACAAAGTATAATAAGCTTTTTGTGCGCTTGTATATAGATGCCGATGGCTGTACCGCTTGTATAGGTTTATTATTATATTCGATGTATGCGTTCACTTTCAACATAGTATAATACCACTAGGTGTTGTTTGTCTATTCTAGTTGCATCTCTGTCTGTCCCGCTCTTTGTCTCAGCATGACTCAATCAATTGGAAATGTAGGTTTGTCTGTTTTGATTAGATCAGATTTCGAATCAGAATCTGCATCAGAATCTGTATTGTCCCAACGGTACAAACAGCACGGAACAATATTTGGCAATGTACTGTACAACAATCATTGACAATAACGTTCACACAAACACAGTCAGTATAATTATAGAATAAAACATTATTTCGCAATAAAAGCAAGTAACATCTGGGCCTCACCAATTGTTTTATTCACCCGTTGATCTCAAATTCCCAGTTGAACTAATAAATAAATAAAAAATAAATAAAAATAAAAATTAAAATAGAATTTCAACCTCTCTCTCTCTCTCCAGCTCCACTCCCTTCCCCTCCCTTTCTCTCCCCTCCCTGCACATTACCTACTCCATCCCACCCCGCGCACTTGACATCATCATCAACATCAACATCAACAACATCATCGTCATCAACATCATCGTCATCATCATCATCGTCATCATCATCATAATCATCATCATCATAATCATCATCTTCTTCTTCATCATCAACATCGTCATCATTATCATCAACAGCAACAACAATAACAAATCAATCAGCAATTACAATGACTAACTCTGATAATATCATCATAATGATATACCATCCTAATGGTATTGGATATAGTAAATCTAAATGTCAAAAATAAAAATGAATTTCTCTTTCGACTTCTCTGTAATATTGATCTCTCCAGATCGCCGCGATTACAGAAAAAGCGCGTGACAGCATCCTGTATTATTATTATTATTATTATTATTATTATTATTATTATTATTATTATTATTATTATTATTATTATTACATCAATACGCCTACAACTGAAGCATTTCTCAGAATGACTCAGTAGGAAATGTGTTTGTTTGTATTGATTAGATCTCGGTGGGTAGCCTATAATCCTATCCTATCCTATCCTATCCTATCCTATCCTATCCTGTCCCGTTACTCGAAGGTCGTTGGGGCACCACAGATGATCGGTTAACCGGCACACTCCATCTTTCTCTGCCCTCAGCAACCCTCGTGGCCACGCTCAGTGTCAAGCCAGTCCATTCTCGAATGTTTTCCTCCCACCTCTTTTTCTGTCTCCCTCTTCTTCTGCCTCCTTGCACCGTGCCTTACAGGGTGGTCTTTGCAAGGCCTGATGCTCTGGTGACGTGGCCTATATTGTGATTACTAAAACAGTCGTGATATCAGATTTGTAATCTTTTTAACCGCATGCCTGAATTTGTGATGTTTGTCTACATATTACTGTCTAACTTTGTAACGTTAGCCTACATGCTACTAACTTTGTAACGTTTGTCTAAATATAACTGTCTATCTTTGTCATGTTTGTCTACATATAACTGTCCAAGTTTGTAACAGTTTAACTATTTAACTTTGTAACGTGTGTCTACATGTAACTAACTCTAACTTTTTAACGTTTGTCTATATGTAACTAACTCTAACGTGAAACATATTTTTATTGCATGTATTAATCCTTAGTTGGTTAGTCATTGTTTATAGGGTCCATCGGACGGCAAAGAGCCGAATCAGGACCTCAACTTGGTTGAATGAGGGCTCACCCCTGGTCCGCATAAAAGGTTCGCCGAAACCACCCCAATGATAACACTGAATGCACTCCAACAGCCGGTCATCTCATAATAAAGACTCCCAATGCAAGGGGACGCTGAGGCTGCACTCCAATTAATCGAACCCCTGTTGACAAAAACAAAACAGAACATAAACATCATTGTAAAATATCAACAAAGCACATACATGTAAAATGCCTCTTAAGCCTTAACAACTGCGAATGTGGAATGATTTTTTTTATTAGCCTATAATTAGTTTAAATTCATTGTCATTGTAACAGCAGGAATATTGACGACAAACATGTAGTAAATTAGCTTAGCGAAACAGAGATACCATCGAACGAAACTGGACGGTAATACAACAGTTAGCTAACAAGCAGCCCACACATGGCAAATTAATTTCCTTGAGACAGTCACACCGCCAATAGCTACCGATACCATCAACAGGCTTGGCGACCAAGAATTCTAACTAGCATACTTTAGTCAAAAACTAACCATAGCGTTGTCTTCGATTAACTAACTTACTGCACCATGAGACACTAAGTAGCTCACTCCAGCCAAAAGTTACCAAGATGATGTCACCCGTATTGGGCAGGCACCGCTTATCGTTATGGCATCTGTTCTTCACTCTATCCCTGATACTCCACTTGAAAAGTGATTATGCGTGTCCAGTGACGAGAGAGAAGGGGAGGAACTATTCAAATTAGAACCATAATTCTGTAGAGGCGAGATTATCGAAAACAAGAGCTAAAAACGATTGGTCAGAAGACTATTGGGAACTTTTGCATACCTTTGGGGACCAAAAATCAGCTAGTCAGTCGCAAAAGAACTGTTAAGCTGTGAGGGTCGACCAAAGGAACAAACTGCAGTGTTCGTCTATCTCCATCTCATCAAGAGGGTGCTAGAGACATAAAAGACGATTTCACGAAGCCCAGAGTCCACAAGTAAGATAACACTAATAGTTTTGATATGTGTATGTTTATTGTATATTGATTGCCATGTATAAATAATATGTTCTTGATATATAGTTACAGAAACAGATTATTGTTTCTGAGACAGTATGCATGTGGTTGATGTACCTTAGCCTTAAGATTCGAATTGAATTGTGCATATGGGAACCCTGCAGGTGTCTGATGCTATGGACACTTTGCAGAGGGAACCGCACACTTATAGCTAACGAGAATACTGTAGCCAGAGCTCCGACTTTTCCAGGTCGGACCTGGGATCACGTTTGTGGAGACGAACGCCTGACCGTCGCTCCCGTGGAACCAAGGAGAACTACCACGATTCTACCTGACCACGTCCAAACCCCACAGCTACAAGGGCGACCCGACTTACCTTAGCTAAGTCCCCCACAACAACTGAGTCATACCCTCGAGAAACTAGAACCTTTGAAACTTACGAAGAGTGAAAATCGTAACCGCAGGTAGCAAATGACGAAAGAAACCTGTTAAGACATTTTCCCAGCACTTGGAACTATATTACTTATTAATTTACCGATTAATGCAGAAATGTTAAAGTTTGTGTTGAATATATAAAAAGTGAAATTACATACATACGACTGGTGTCATTCTATTTGTATTGTTGTGTAGTTAGTAGTTTTCTTCTCTTGAGACATAATAATCTAGTCTTTTGATTAGTCATCACCGGTTCTCAAGTTGAGCCAAATGATACTAAAATTCCCGAGAACAAATATAAATTTTATGTGACCTAAGTGCCGTGATCTGTCTCTCACACAACTTACGGAATTCTGGTAAAAGAACGATCGATAGTGGTAGCACATCGCCCATCTGTCTTACCCCCTAGTAAGATAAACGTATCTTTCCCAGAATATCATCACATATGGGGGCTCGTCCGGGATAATAAATTTTTGTATCTATATCTTGAGTAACTAAAGATAATATCGAGTAGAAAACATTATCTCACTTAGGATTCGTAACAGTGGTCTAGTACAAAATCCGAGAGTTGACTCAGTTACATTGGGGAAAAATTTTTTCTTGATTTTTTGAATTGCATGATTGAATTGATTGTTGTATGCACATGTATGTATTGATTGATGTAAGATAATTGTGTCTTATGCATTGATTGAAAATTGTTGTGGATTGCTGGTAACATCTCACATAGGGATATTGATTGTACTTGTGTTAATCTAGATTGACTAATAGTATTTAGGTTATCTTGCTTTTGGACTCTGGAGATCTAGAAATCTATCATGGCCGACTTCATAAAAGTACGCCGTGAATTAAGGGAGGAGGAAATAGCACTAGGTCTAGCAGGGCAAGATTTAATCACGTATGTAACCTCAGAATGGGATAAATTGGAAAAAACCCGTGCTGAAGAAAGAGATCGTGCGGACAAGGCTGCTGAAAAGTTAAGACTCCTTGAGTTGGAAGAGGCAGAGAGAGCACGCTCGGCAGCAGAAAAGTTAAAAGGCATGGAATTAGATATGGCAGAACGTCTAAAAAAGTTGGACATTGAAGCCAGGGAAAAAGAAAGGGACCAGTTGATAGCAGCTCGGGCAACTGACCCGAATATTAGCCTACTGTCAAACTCATCTGACAACCCTCCCCAACCTCCGTCCATCACTCCAGGCATGAATTTTTTTCTAAGTCCATTTGACGAGAAAGTTGATAGGATAGATGCATATCTTGATCGGTTTGAGCGCTTAGCACAGGAATTCGAACTTGACTATAACAAATGGACCATAAAATTAGCTCAAGGATTGAGAGGTACAGCCTATGACGTATACGCGAAATTGCCCACAGGACAAAGTAACGATTACCCAGCTCTAAAGAAAGCACTCTTGATTTGGTTCGAGTTGACCTCCGAAACCTACCGGAAAAAATTGCGCAACTCGCGAAGAGAAAAAGGTGAAACTCACAGTCAGTTTGTAGACCGATTGGAAACGTACTTGCGTAAATGGTTAGCCTTATCCAACCTAGGAGAAACATTCGCCGATCTAGCAGAACTAATCCTTAGTGAACAGTTACGCGAATCGATGACGCCAGAAACTAGGATGTTCACCGCGGAACAAGGTGCCGAGAACTTAGCTGATCTAATCAAACTAGCGGACCGGTACACCACCGCGCATGAAAATGAAGCTAAACGCAAGGTAACAGATAAACCCAGCAGAGATGGAAACAACCAGAAACTCCACCCACAACAAACACAGCAGTCTAATCAGAATCAGCAGAATTCGGATAACAAGAAAACCCAAAACTCGGTAAAACCGCCCGGTCAAGGTCAAAACCCCCGGAAATATTGTTCTAACTGCAAAAGGACTAACCATAACACAGTTGATTGCCGTAGAACAGCGAATCAAACGCACACAGTGGCTGTAAGTCAAACTAGTACCGTTGAACTGGAGACTTCAGATAAGTCCCGACCCCCAGTCAGTGAGAAAGTTGTAGTGAACGGAAAAACCGCGTCATGTCTATACGACACCGGATTATCGTACGATGCAATCGTCAGTCGAACCCTTGTAGCGGCTGATGACATCACCGACGAGACCGTCACTTTGCAAGGCCCTGATCGATCCATACCCGCCTCCACCTTACCAATCGCGATAGTCCATGTAGACTCCCGATATGTGTCAGGAAAAGTAAAAGCGGCAGTAATGGATGCACCTTTGTATGACATCATACTAGGGTGCAAATATGTGTATTTAGGGACGCCAATTGCGCCGGCATCGGTTGCATCAGTCCAAACTAGAGCACAGATAAGACAGGACGCTGCAGATAATCTCCCTGCTAATCCGGCACCAGCCGAGATGAGGGCAGATCAACTAGCTGACCCCACACTAGCTAAATGCTTCAAAAAACTCCCTCAGGCGCATAACCCACCTAAGAAAGGAGAGTTCTTTGAGAAAAACGGACTACTGTACAGACAAACAGACCACGACCACTCTCAATTAGTTGTCCCTGCCAAACATAGACCACAGGTACTAGAGGTAGGACACGCCATTGCATTTAGCGGGCACATGGGCGTGAGTGAAACAATTCAGAGAATTACCGCTCACTATCATTGGCCGGGAATAACAGGAGACATTACGCGCTTTGTCCGCTCCTGTCCCCAGTGCCAGAAGGTAGCATCAAAGAGATGGACCGTCCCAGTAACGCTAGGCGAAATGCCCGTCACCGGTACCCCATTCCACAGAGTAGCAGTAGACATCGTAGGCCCACTGCCACTCACAAAAAAGCGCAATCGGTACATCCTAACCTTAGTGGATACTTGCACCATGTGGTGTGAAGCAACACCCCTTCCTACTATCGATACCAAACGAGTAGCAGAAGCGCTGGTCACTATGTTCACAAGAGTTGGATTTCCCGACCAAATCCTAACAGATAACGGATCGCAGTTTACGGGAAAGATGATGCAAGAAGTATTCTCTCTCATTCAGACGAAACACGTTCGTTCATCTCCCTACCACCCTCAGAGTAACGGTCAAGTCGAACGGTTTAACGGTACGCTAATTTCCATCCTGCGCAAACTCGTAAACGAAAAGCCAGAGACTTGGGATACCTACGTAGCCGCCGCGCTGTTCGCGTATCGTGAGGTTCCACACGCGTCTACGGGATTTCCCCCGGCAACCTTGTTATTTGGTCGTCCGATAGCCGGTCCACTGGAAGCACTGAAGCGAGGATGGACAGATTCTCAGGTAGACGAAGAGGTTAAGACGGCTACCCAGTACGTAACGGAATTACGTGGCCGCCTACACTCTACCTGGCAACTCGCAACGTCTGCCATCAAACAAGCTCGCGCGCGACAGGCTCGGCACTACAACAAAAACACCAAAGAGCGAGAATTAGCTGAAGGGGACAAAGTCCTACTCCTACTCCCCAGCGGGTCCAACAAACTAGAAATTGCATGGCAAGGCCCGTACGTAGTCACGCAAAAAGTGTCGCGAACAAACTACCGGATCAAGGTAAAGGGAAAAGAGAGAATGTACCACATCAACTTGCTCAAACGGTACCTAGACCGCGATGACGCAACATCCACAGATCATTTAATGGCTTTGTCAATAGCCGAAGAAGTCGAAGCAACAGAGGATTTAGCTATCGAGTATCCGCTGAAAAGTAGCGAGACGTACAGAGACGTAGCTATCAACCCAAAACTATCGACAGACAGACAAAGACAGATAATGGAGATAGTTGCACAACACCAAGCAGTGTTGACGGACATACCTGGACAGACACCGTTAGTTGAAGTGACAATGACCTTGACTGACACTACCCCTGTCCGAGTAAAACCGTACCCTATCCCTCTTGCCAAACAAACCGCTGTCAAGCAGGAGATAGCCACCCTATTAGAGGCTGGAATAATTTCCCCCTCAACCTCCCCATACAGCGCTGGAATAGTCCTATTACGCAAGCCAAGCGGAGAACATCGCTTATGCATAGACTACCGCAGACTAAATGCCGTGACGGAATTCCAAGCCGAACCGCTACCAGACACAGCACAGCTGTTCGCGAAATTGCATAACGCAAAATACTTCTCGCGAATAGACCTAAGCAAAGGGTACTATCAGATACCGGTGCCAGAGCACCTAAGACCGTATCTAGCCTTCAGTACAGCTGATGGCCACTATGAGTTCAATGTCTTACCGTTTGGACTGAACAACGCACCAAGCATTTTCTCACGCATGATGAAACAGCTTCTCGCGCCCATTCAAGAGGAAGAACTCCATCACTTTATGGATGACATCTTAATCGCGACCCACACCTGGGATGACCATTTAAGACTTCTCTCTACCGTTCTTCAGCGACTTAGGGAAACCGGACTAACAGCCCGACCGACAAAGTGCCTGCTAGGATACGAAGAGATAGAATTTCTCGGTCACACACTCAGACACGGCAGTCTTCTTCCGGAAGACAAGAACATCGCGAAAATGAACAAGGCACCGCGCCCGATAAACAAAAAGGATGTGCAATCGTTTCTAGGTCTATGTGGCTACTACCAGAAATTCGTTGCCAACTTCAATTCCATCGCCGCGCCATTGTCTGATCTAACCAAGAAGAAAGCGCCAGAGAAAGTAGAATGGAATGCCGAGTGCGAAGATGCGTTCCAAACCCTGAAAGCTAGACTCACCTCACAACCCATCCTGAAGTTGCCCGATGCAACCCAACCATTCGTGCTACGCACAGATGCGAGCAATCAAGGTTTAGGAGCAACCCTACTACAATCTGACCCCAATGACCCTACACTTCTCCTGCCAGTCGCGTATGCCAGCCGGAAATTAAACAAAGCTGAACACAATTACGCAACAGTAGAAAAAGAATGTTTGGCATTGGTCTGGGCCATCCAGAAATTCCAGATGTATTTGTATGGCGCTCATTTCAAGGTGCAGTGCGATCACCAACCCTTAACCTTCCTTGCGTCATCGCAGAAACTCAACGCCAGACTCATGCGTTGGTCACTCTTGCTACAGCCCTACTCATTTCATGTAGAATACATACCCGGAAAGAGTAACCACGGAGCTGACTACCTCAGCAGATACCCCGTGCCCACTGTAGACAAACCTAACCTTGCTTCCAACCCCTCACAGTTGCGGGTGGATGCACCCAGCTTTGTACCCCAGTGACCTCTTCCCCAGTACTCTATGTAAATAATGCATGTACATATTTGCGCCACCATTTCAGTACCAATTCTTACCTACGTGTAAGAATAGTTTTTGGGGGGCCTATGTAACAGCAGGAATATTGACGACAAACATGTAGTAAATTAGCTTAGCGAAACAGAGATACCATCGAACGAAACTGGACGGTAATACAACAGTTAGCTAACAAGCAGCCCACACATGGCAAATTAATTTCCTTGAGACAGTCACACCGCCAATAGCTACCGATACCATCAACAGGCTTGGCGACCAAGAATTCTAACTAGCATACTTTAGTCAAAAACTAACCATAGCGTTGTCTTCGATTAACTAACTTACTGCACCATGAGACACTAAGTAGCTCACTCCAGCCAAAAGTTACCAAGATGATGTCACCCGTATTGGGCAGGCACCGCTTATCGTTATGGCATCTGTTCTTCACTCTATCCCTGATACTCCACTTGAAAAGTGATTATGCGTGTCCAGTGACGAGAGAGAAGGGGAGGAACTATTCAAATTAGAACCATAATTCTGTAGAGGCGAGATTATCGAAAACAAGAGCTAAAAACGATTGGTCAGAAGACTATTGGGAACTTTTGCATACCTTTGGGGACCAAAAATCAGCTAGTCAGTCGCAAAAGAACTGTTAAGCTGTGCGGGTCGACCAAAGGAACAAACTGCAGTGTTCGTCTATCTCCATCTCATCAAGAGGGTGCTAGAGACATAAAAGACGATTTCACGAAGCCCAGAGTCCACAAGTAAGATAACACTAATAGTTTTGATATGTGTATGTTTATTGTATATTGATTGCCATGTATAAATAATATGTTCTTGATATATAGTTACAGAAACAGATTATTGTTTCTGAGACAGTATGCATGTGGTTGATGTACCTTAGCCTTAAGATTCGAATTGAATTGTGCATATGGGAACCCTGCAGGTGTCTGATGCTATGGACACTTTGCAGAGGGAACCGCACACTTATAGCTAACGAGAATACTGTAGCCAGAGCTCCGACTTTTCCAGGTCGGACCTGGGATCACGTTTGTGGAGACGAACGCCTGACCGTCGCTCCCGTGGAACCAAGGAGAACTACCACGATTCTACCTGACCACGTCCAAACCCCACAGCTACAAGGGCGACCCGACTTACCTTAGCTAAGTCCCCCACAACAACTGAGTCATACCCTCGAGAAACTAGAACCTTTGAAACTTACGAAGAGTGAAAATCGTAACCGCAGGTAGCAAATGACGAAAGAAACCTGTTAAGACATTTTCCCAGCACTTGGAACTATATTACTTATTAATTTACCGATTAATGCAGAAATGTTAAAGTTTGTGTTGAATATATAAAAAGTGAAATTACATACATACGACTGGTGTCATTCTATTTGTATTGTTGTGTAGTTAGTAGTTTTCTTCTCTTGAGACATAATAATCTAGTCTTTTGATTAGTCATCACCGGTTCTCAAGTTGAGCCAAATGATACTAAAATTCCCGAGAACAAATATAAATTTTATGTGACCTAAGTGCCGTGATCTGTCTCTCACACAACTTACGGAATTCTGGTAAAAGAACGATCGATAGTGGTAGCACATCGCCCATCTGTCAATAAGTCTTACCCCCTAGTAAGATAAACGTATCTTTCCCAGAATATCATCACAGTCATTATTTTTATCGTCTTAACGCCTTTGTAAATTGTTTATTTCAAATTCCGTAAGGACAGTATAACATTTTGTTCTTGTTTCCGTTTCTTAATAATCCTTCGTCTTGCTTCGGATGTTTCTTCTTCTTCTTCTTCTTCTTCTTCTTCTTCTTCTTCTTCTTCTTCTTCTTCTTCTTCTTCTTCTTCTTCTTCTTCATTAATGACCCGGGTTCGAATCCAGTGCTGGGCAATATAAAAGTGGCCATTATTTCTTTCACTCTCTATCTTAGCAGCATGATTGCTCTGGTGGAGCAGTGTTGATTTAAATTCCTATGCCCTCTTTTTTGGGATATTAATTTCCGTCTGTCATATCGCCAGTGGTGGGGGTCGACGTTAAACTTCGTTCATTCATTCCTTTCTTCTTCTTCTTCTTCTTCTTCTTCTTCTTCTTCTTCTTCTTCTTCTTCTTCCTTATTCCTTCTTCTTCTTGTTCTTCCTTCTCCTTCCTTCTTCTTCCTTATTCCTTCTTTCTTCTTCCTTCTCCTTCCTTCTTCTTCCTTCTCCTTCCTTCTTCTTCCTTCTTCTTCTTCTTCCTTCTCCTTCCTATTTCTTCCTTATTCCTTCTTCTTCTTCCTTCTCATTCCTTCTTCCTTATTCCTTCTTCTTCCTTCTCCTTCCTTCTTCTTCCTTATTCCTTCTTCTTCTTCTTCCTTCTCCTTCCTTTTTCTTCCTTATTCCTTCTTCTTTTTTTTCTTCTTCTTCTTCCTTCTCATTCCTTCTTCTTCCTTATTCCTTATTCTTCTTCTTCCTTCTCCTTCCTTCTTCTTCCTTATTCCTTCTTCTTCCTTCTCCTTCATTATTCCTTCTTCTTCTTCTTCCTTCTCTTTCCTTCTTCCTTATTTCTTCTTCTTCTTCTTCTTCTTCCTTCTCCTTCCTTTCGGTCCTGATTTGGCTCGGAAGAGTCCGCTGGACCTAAAGCAACAATCAATCAATCAATCAATCAATCTCCTTCCTTCTTCTTCCTTATTCCTTCTTCTTCTTCTTCCTTCTCCTTCATTATACCTTCTTCTTCTCCTTCTCTTCCCCCTCCTCTGTTGACCTCTTCATTCTGATGATCTACGCTTCGACTTTCCCAGTATGAACTCCGTTTGTACTTCTTGCTTTGTTCAGCAGGCTGCGAAGTGCTGACAACAAACTATATTTATTCTGTTGCCTTTTCCCCTGTTTTTCGGTTCTCTCTCTCCCACCCCACTCCCCTCCCCCTCTCCCTTTTGTTACCAGGGTTCTTTGTTATTTTCTGTTTTTTTAACGTGAGCATTCAGTGTTTTAATAATGTAAATCCTTAATCTATTTTTCTGTTGCAGTTAGCCGCTTCTTGATCGCGATCTCTCGGGTGACCTTAAGTTCGGCTGCCTTTCTGTCCTTCGCCTACTTCCTGTTCAAGATGGCCTCGACGAACGTGACAGCCGTGACACAGGAGGCGCAGACGCCCATAAACGGCTATGACGACCACACCAAGCCTCACCAAGACATGACGGTGGCTCAGATGACGTTCTTCCTCTCCTGCCTCATCGTGGCTTTCATGTATCTGGTCCGAAGTTCCGGTTTGTTCCGAGGCTCGGGCAATAGCAGCAATAAACCCCAGCCAGCGGACGATGAGGAGCAAGGTCTTCTGTCTAAAACAGCGTCGCCGTCTGAGTCTGAGGCCTCCGACGCCGCCAACCTGGAAAAGGCTGGGGAAAGTGACGTAAAAAATGACGCTGTGGTGGTGGTAAAAGTGACGTCAGCTCCGAGCAGGTCGAGCGTGCCTCCAGTGCCGAGTGTCGAGAACATTCTTAAAGAGATCGTGCTGTTTGGAACTATCATGTTCTATTTCTTCCTCTGTGATTATAGAAAGGTACCTCTCTGTCTCTCTGGTTTGTTTGTCTGTTTGTCAAACTGTCTCTCTCTCTTGCTGTGTTTATTTCTGTCTCTGTGTCTTTCTTTTATTTTTGTATTTATTTTTATGCGTTTTTTTTTCTTCTTGAGAAGGAGGGGTTGGAGGGGGGGTGGGGTGGAGAAGGTGGGGAGAGTGGGAGGGAGGCTTGCTGCATCACTCTGTCTCAGTCTCCGTCTGTCCCTCCTCTCTCTCGATCTTTTTTGTCTGTTTGTCTGTCTCTGTCTCTCTCTGTCTCTCTGTCTCTGTCTCTGTCTCTTTCTCTCTCTCTCTCTCTCTCTCTCTCTCTCTCTCTCTCTCTCTCTCTCTCTCTCTCTCTCTCTCTCTCTCTCTCTCTCGCTCTCTTTCTCAAAAACTTGTGGGAGGGATATACGAGTTGCATGCCAGACCGTCAATTGACGGAAACCCCTTGGGGTCATGAGCAATCTTGCCACTGTAGATTGTTCTAACCTATAAAGGGAAAAGTGAAAGCCCCAGTTGAAAACCTGTCTTGCCTTTATAGGCATGACCGATTCACTGCGGCAACAATACCCCCGTTGGAGTGCCGGGGGTTTCAGTTTAAATAGTGTCCCCACTTTCTGGAAATTTAGTGCTTTAAATTCCCACTGTCGCTGTCTTCCTCATTTACTCTTTCCCATTCCTGCTCTGTCCTATCACTCTGCTATACTATCTTCTTCTTCGCTAGATCAATGACCTACCTTTTTTTCTTGAAAACTCTTCCTGGACAAGACTCCTTGTTTGTGTATGAGGTCTGTTGGATCAGCTTGGGAGTGTTGGACGCTTTCTGCCGGGTGGTCACTAGGGCTTCCTATGATGTTATTATTTAGCAATATAGGCATTTTATATGTATATGTTTTGTTGATAATTTATAATGATGTTTGTATTCTATTTTGTTTTTGTAACCGGGGGTTCGAGTAGTTGGGGTTAAGCCTCAGCCGTCCCCTGCGTGGGATGTCTTTATTGTAAAGTGACTGGCCGGTGGAGGGCATTCAATTTTCCCACTAGGGTTGTTTCGGCAGATCTTTTATGCGGATCGGGGGTTGTCCGGTCCTGATTTGGCTCGGAAGAGTCCGCTGGACCTAAATCAATCAATCAATTGACGGAACCATGGAACCGCATGATACACCTCCAGAATACAGAGAAGGGTGTTGTCACGAAGTAAATTGGCAAATATTTTCATTTGTGTATAAGCTTACATCACGTGTTTATAGAGTTAGGACACGAGCGATGGCTGTTGACATCGGCCCGTGGCGTATGTATTCGCTTTGCGTGGATACTATATTTCTAGTTCTTTAATATTTTGGTGATGGGACTCACAGAAAATTACAGATTGGAAAACAAAAATTGTTCTCGTATGCATCTGAGAGTGTCTGTGATTGTATGGATGAAATAGGGCTAGAATGGAGTATTAGTGGAATAAATGATAGACTGTGAAAAAAGAGTGAATGCTTATTTTGACTTGGAAATATTATTACTGTGTGGACTACTTCTGTTTTTTACTGTGGTGATTCTGGATTCTGTTTATGACAGACACGATAATTTGAATATTTATATTTTATGACTTACTTGCTGGAAATATTATATTGAAAGCAATTTTGTAAATGCATAAAATATTTTCATAAATTTATAAATGTAATTTTCTGTCAGACAGGAACGGGATTGCTTCAGAGAAAAATAATATTATATTATAGTTCAGCTATTTCGTATTTCACGTGTTTATAGAGTTAGGACACGAGCGATGGCTGTTGACATCGGCCCGTGGCGTATGTATTCGCTTTGCGTGGATACTATATTTCTAGTTCTTTAATATTTTGGTGATGGGACTCACAGAAAATTACAGATTGGAAAACAAAAATTCAACATCAGACTATGAAGACAGCGAAGTGGAGGATTTTTATGAAAATATACAGGCGGTCCTTGACCAAGTGCCGAAGAAGGACATAGTCATTATGCAAGGCGACTGGAATGCCAAGGTTGGCCAAGATGCGCACCACAACTGGGGAGACACATGTGGACCCCACTGCAACGAGACAAATGACAGGGGTCTGAGGCTATTGGAGTTTGCCAGATACAACAATCTGGTACTGGCAAACACGCTTGGTCCCCACAAAAAATCCAGACGATGGACATGGCACAGTCCCGGCGGGGAACATCACAACCAGATCGACTACATCATGGTCAAGAAACGCTTCAGATCAAGCATCAACATTGGCAGGACACGCACTTTTCCAGGAGCAGACATTGGAAGTGACCACGATCTCGTGATGATGTCTTTCCGGCTCCATTTGAAGAGAGTAAATACAGCAAAGTGCACTAGGCTGAAGTTCGACCTGGACAAACTGCAAGACCCGGAGGTGGCAAAAATATTTCAGGCCACAATTGGAGGGAAATTTGCACCACTGCTTATTTTGGGGGCAAGCGAAGTAGATGTCAACACCATGACCAATACCTTCAACTCAGCTGTAACAGATGCCGCCACTGAGATCCTTGGCAAGCACCGACCAAAGAAAAAGCCGTGGATCACACCTGAACTTTTGGATCTGTGTGATAAACGAAGAGAGTTAAAAAAGAAAAAGAACACCTCACAGGGAGCTGATGTCTACCGAAAAATCAACAATGACATCCGAAAAGGCATGCGCACAGCAAAGGAGAACTGGATAGAAGATCAATGCCAGGAAATAGAGAACAATCTGAACAAGAACAACAGCAAGAAGGCCTACCAGACTGTGAAGCGGCTGACAAGTGTTAAACAGCCCAAAGTCTCCACTATCCAAAGCAAGTCTGGCATATGCCTTACAGAAGAACAAGAAGTCTTGGACAGATGGACAGAGTACTGCTCTGACCTTTACAACCATACACCAAATGGAGACCCATCAGTTCTAGCATGTCCCGAGAGCAAAGAAGAAGAAGAAATCCTCCCAATTCTCCGGGAAGAAGTTGAGGCAGCAGTGCAATCGCTGAAGAAAGGGAAGTCAGCGGGAGTGGACAACATACCAGCGGAACTGCTACAAGCAGGAGGAGAAGCGATGACTGATGCTCTCACCATTATCTGTAACAAGATCTGGCAGAGTGGGGAATGGCCTACACCATGGACCCAGTCGCTTGTCATCACTCTTCCCAAAAAAGGTAACCTTCAGGAGTGTGAAAATTACCGCACCATCAGCCTCATCAGCCATCCCAGCAAGGTCCTCCTGAAAATAATACTCAACAGGTTGAAACCACAAGCTGAACAAATCATAGCTGAAGAACAAGCAGGATTCATGGCAGGGCGAAGTACCACTGAACAGATTTTCAACCTCAGAATAATCTGTGAGAAATACATACAGCACCAACAACATCTATATCATGTGTTCATAGACTTCAAGAAGGCATTTGACCGAGTCTGGCATGCAGCTCTATGGGCAACCATGAAAGTGTACAACATCAGCCCTAAAATTATAGAAGTCATCAAAATCCTGTATGACAAGGCTACCAGTGCAGTCCTCCATAACAGCGTCATCGGGAACTGGTTCAGAACAACAATCGGTGTGCGTCAAGGATGCCTACTCTCTCCAACACTCTTCAACATCTTCCTAGAGCGCATCATGTCAGATGCTCTTGAAGATCACGAAGGCACAGTCAGCATAGGGGGCAGAGCAATCTCCAATCTTCGTTTTGCGGATGATATTGATGGATTGGCTGGAGAGGAACAAGAACTTGAACAGCTTGTACAGAGGCTTGACACCACCTCCAGAGCTTATGGAATGGAAATAAGTGCAGAGAAGACCAAAATGATGACCAACAACACCAATGGCATCAACACGGACATCAAAGTACAAGGCCAATCCCTCAACACAGTGCACAGCTTCAAATATTTAGGAGCCATTGTGTCAGACAATGGGTCTCGGCAGGAAGTCCTCTCCAGGATCGCACAAACAACTGCTGCCCTGACAAGGTTGAAGCCCATTTGGAAAGACAGAACCATCAGTCTACATTCCAAAGTAAGACTGCTGCGCTCTCTGGTCATCTCCATCTTCCTATATGCTTGCGAAGCATGGACCCTCACAGCAGATCTCCAACGAAGAATACAAAGCATGGAGATGAGGTGCTACAGAAGACTTCTGTGCATTTCCTATACCCAACACATCACCAACGACGAAGTCCGACAGACCATCACACAAGCCATTGGACAACACGATGACCTGCTCACAGTGGTGAAGAAACGGAAACTCCGATGGTATGGCCACGTCACCAGATCATCAGGCCTTGCAAAGACCATTCTGCAAGGCACAGTGCAAGGAGGTAGAAGAAGGGGGAGACCGAAAAAGAGGTGGGAGGACAACATTCGAGAATGGACTGGTTTGACACTAAGCGAAGCCATGAGGGCTGCTGAGGACAGAGAAAGATGGAGTATGCTGGTTAAACGATCATCTGTGGTGCCCCTACGACCTTCGGGTTATGGGACAGGATAGGATAGGATATTTCATATTTCACTACTCTAGGATTTATAGTTTTCTTGAATATACTTTTCTTGAATTCTGTTTTAATTAATATTCTACAACCTTGAGTAAGAAAGAAGAGAACCATAAAATTAGCAAAACGTATGTTGGTGT
The DNA here is from genome assembly GCA_036898135.1 of Oncomelania hupensis. Lineage (NCBI taxonomy): Eukaryota > Metazoa > Mollusca > Gastropoda > Littorinimorpha > Pomatiopsidae > Oncomelania > Oncomelania hupensis. Next base: position 44,931,542 of record CM072526.1, on the reverse strand, counting down.
TGGGTTCCCACTGTTGTGTAGTTTAGGTCTTCAGTGTTTCAAGTTTCTCTCTCTGTCTCAACTTGTAGTCCTCGTTGGGGTGCCGGGGGTTTCAGTATAAATAGTATCCCCACTTTCTGGAAATTTAGTGCTTTAAATTCCCACTGTCGCTGTCTTTCTCATTTGCTCTTTTCCGTTCCTGCTTCGTTCTATCAATCTGCTATACTATCTTCTTCTTCGCTAGACCAGTCACCTACCTTTTTTCTTGAAAAGTCTTCCGGGACAAGACTCCTTGTTTGTGTATGAGGTCTGTTGGATCAGCTTGGGAATATTGGACGCTTTCTATCAGGTGGTCACTATATAGGGCTTCCTATGATGTTATTATTTAGCAATGTAGGCATTTTATATGTATGTGTTTTGTTGATAATTTATAATGATGTTTGTATTCTATTTTGTTTTTGTAAACGGGGGTTCCATAAATTAGAGTATAGCCTCAGCGTCTGCGTGGGATGTCTTTATTGTAAAGTGACTGGCTGGTGGAGAGTTTTCAGTTTTACCACTAGGGTTGTTTCAGCAGATCTTTTATGCGGATCAGGGGTTGTCCGGTCCTGATTTGGCTCGGAAGATTCCGCTGGACCTACAGCAATAATCATGTAATGTAATGTAATGTAATGTAATGTAATGTAATGTAATGTAATGTAATATCTCAACTGGTATAATTGTATAAGAAAGGCTTTTGATGGATGCGTGTATACGTAAAATTGGAACATTAAAAACTGTTTACAAACTAATATCAAGTTTGTAGGAATCTTCTAAGAATAAAGCTAATGATTTTATAACACGCACACAGAAGTTTATGACATTGTACCTCATCCTCTAGCCCTTGATCACACTCAGTCTCACTCTCCACTTTATCCTCACCGTAATATCCATTTCCCTCTTTCCATTTTTTCAGTATGATTGTTCTGGTGATTCATTGTTGATTTTTAGTCCTTCACCCCCCTCCCTCCCCCCTCTTGCTCGGGATGGTTATCCCCGCCTGCCATAACGCAAGTTAAAGGTGGCAATTTTCATTTTGTATCTCGTACTTGTGTCTCGTATTTGTATCTCATATTTGTGATCTGTATATCTTTATCTCAGACACTGCGTTTGTTCTTCTTCTTGCTATTTCATTTTGGTATCTGTATCTTGCATGGGGTATTAATGTGTATCTTATATTATCAGTGTCTTATAATGTTATGCCTTTCATCTAACATCATGAATATCTTAGTATTTAATTCTTGCATCGTATATCATCAGTATCTTCGTATGTTTACATCTTGTATCTGATACGCCGTATCTGCTATCATTATCTCAAGATATTGGAGGAAATGCCGCGCGTGTACGACCGCGACTTGTTCCTGTTCCTGATATTCCTGTTATTCCTTGTGGGTCTGTCCTTCTCCACCACCGCCAACAGCAACGACAACATCCTCAACAGGTCGACCAAGTCTCTGTCTATCGGTCTGTCTGTCTGTCTGTCTGTCTGTCTCTCTCTCTCTCTCTGTATTTAGTTTTCTTCGCTCTCTTTCTCTCTCTCTATCTCTCTCTCTCTCTCAAACACACACACACACACACACACACACACACACACACACGCACACACATCTCCCTATTTCTTTCTTTCTCATTCCTACTCTGTTCTATCAATCTACTATACTATCCTTTTCTTCGCTAGACCAGTCACCTACCTTTTTTCTTGAAAACTCTTCCGGGACAAAACTCTTCATTTGTGTGTGGGGTCTGTTGGATCAGCTTGGGAATATTGGACGCTTTCTGCCAGATGGTCACTGGGGCTTGATGTTATTATTTGGCAATGTAGGCATTTTATATGTATGCGTTTTGTTGATATTTTATAATGATGTTTATATTCTATTTTGTTTTTGTAAGCAGGGGTTCGATAAATTAGAGTATAGCCTCAGTGTCCCCTGCGTGGGATGTCTTTATTGTAAAGTGACCGGCTGGTGGAGTGCCTTCAGTGTTACCACTAGGGTTGTTTCGGCAGATCTTTTATGCGGATCAGGGGCGAGTCCTCTTTCCGCGAAGTTTTGGTCTTGATTTTGTGGTCTTGATTCGGCTCTTTGCAGTCCGCTGGACCCTGTAAGCAATGAATAACTAACTAACTCTCTCTCTCTCTCTCTCTCTCTCTCTCTCTCTCTCTCTCTCTCTCTCTCTCTCTCTCTCTCTCTCTCTCTCTCTCTCTCTCTCTCTCTCTCTCTCTCTCTCTCTCTCTTCGTCGGTCTTGGAAGTAGTATGCTATTGTCCAGCTACTGCTGCTGCTTGTGATGATGATGATGATGATGATGATGATGATGATGATGATGATGATGACGACGTACATACTAATGACGTCATAGTGTGTATTGACGTGTAGTGACGTTTTGCAGGGATCAGACGGAGGAGTGGAAAGGATGGATGCAGGTGATGTTTGTCTGGTACCACTACTTCGCCGCCAAAGAGTTCTACAACTGGATCAGAGTCTACATCGCCTGCTACGTATGGATGACGGGATTCGGTGAGTCGTTACGTTATGTTTTATGACGTTCATTTTATTATGACGCGTAAATGAACTAAAAGGTAAAGGTAAAGGTGGTCCCGTAGCCTTGTGGCCGTAGGGGAGCGTGATGTTGGAGATCACACTTATCTTGGGCCAGCGTAATGAGGGTGATGCCCATCTCTCTCCCTCGCTGCTTTACCTTCCCCACCCTTAAGAGAGTAGGTACTCAGTCGCAGTTGAGTCAACTGGGGGCGTTTTTATTTTTCGCTTCACGGTTTGCGGTCACCCATCCAAGTGCTCACCGCATTGGACGGTGCTTAACTTGCGACACAGTAGCGAGTGCTCCAACCACTGCGCTATCCGACACCCCCTGCGCTATCTGACACCCCCTACGCTATCCGACACCCCCTGCGCTATCCGACACCCCCTGCGCTATCCGACACCCCCTGCGCTATCCGACACCCCCTGCGCTATCCGACACCCCCTGCGCTATCTGACACCCCCTGCGCTATCCGACACCCCCTGCGCTATCCGACATGAACTATGGACGTCATATTAATATTCTCACTCTCTCTCTATCTCTCACTCTCTCTCTCTCTCACTCTCTCTTCCTCCCTCTCCCTCTCTCTCTCTCTCTCTTACATCTATCTCTCTCTCTCTCTTACATCTATCTCTCTTCTTTCCTCGTATAACACACGTTGCATCCGTGCACCCACAAAGATGATGACGATGATGATGACGATGATGATGACGACGACGACGGATACGACGACGATGATGATGATGATGATTAGGAGGAGGAGGAGGAGGAGGAGGAAGAGAAGGCCACGTCCTTAAAGTTGTCTTTGCATGCTGTCGTAACATGATTAAAGCTTGTATTGTTTAAAAAATAAATATGTCAACAAACAAACACACAAAAAACACCCCCCCCCCCCACTCCCCTACCTCTCTACCCCCTACCCTCCAAAAGAAAAGGTCTTGGTTTTACTACTTTTTCAACGGTTTCAAAGTAGGACTACCATAATAATTTTCCGTTTCTTTTGCTGACAGGAAACTTCTCCTTCTTCTGGGTGAGGGGAGACTACTCCTTGTGGCGCGTGCTGAAGATGCTGTTTCGCATGAACTTCCTCGTGGTTGCCGTAGTGACGGTAACAGCCAATGAGTACATGCTGTACTACATCTGCGCCATGCACACTTATTGGTTCTTCACCGTATACATATTCATGAGGACGCTGACGTCATGGAACACACACCGCTACAAGATGGCGGCCAAGTTCGCGGCTTACGTGGTCTTCAATGCAATTATATTTGAGATCCCTGGCATGGCTTCCACCCTCTTCCGGCCTTTGTGGTTCATATTTCAGGTACCCACCTTGTTCGTGGATGTGTGTGTGTAGGGAAGAAGAGGAAGGTATGTGTGTGCGTGTTTGTGTTCGCGTAGATATGTGAATGTCCCAGTACGTGTTTGTAGATACATGTGTATGGCAATGAGGGCGCGGGCATGCGCGTTTCTGAGTATCTGAGCCTGTTTCCCCGTTTTGTCAGTTCTTGTACATGATGAGGCTTTACAGGTGAGGCAAGGAACGTAATCACACACACCACCTCAAATTATCGCACGTTGCTATAGGTTTGACGAGAGAGAGAGAAAAAAAGAAAGAGAGAGAGAGAGAAAGAGAGAGAGAGAGCGAGAGCGCGCACGTACCCTTCTCTTTAGTCTGTGGTAAGACAGTGGTCAGTTTGTTATTTAAATATCCTATCATATCCCATAACTTGAAAGTCGTTGGGGCACCACACAGCTGTTCGTTTATCCTGCGTACTCCATCTTTCTCTGTCCTCAGCTGTCCTCATGGTCAAGCCAGTCCATTCTCGAATGTTGTCTTCCCATCTCTATTTCTGTCTTCCTCTTCTTCTGCCTCCTTGAACCGTGCCTTGTAGGATAGTCTTTGGAAGGCCTGACGTTCTGGTAACGTGGTAATACCGTCGGAGTTTTCGGTTCTTTACCACTGTGAGCAAGTCATCGTGTTGTCCAATGGCTTGTGTGATGGTCTGTCGGACTTCGTCGTTGGTGATGTGCTGAGTATAGGAAATGCCCAGAAGTTTTATGTGGCACCTCATCTCCATGCTTTGTAGGTCTTCGTTGTAGGTCTGCTGTGAAGGTCCATGTTTCGCAAGAGTATAGGAAGATGGAGATGACAGTTGAGCACAGCAACCTTACATTGGAGTGTAGACTGATGGTTCTGTCTTTTCAAATGTGCTTCAACCTTGTCATGGCAGCAGTTGTTTGTGCTATCCTGGAGATGACTTCCTGTCGAAACCCATTGTCTGATACAACTACTTCTAAATATTTGAAGCTATGCACCGTGTTGAGCGATTGGCCTTGGACCTTGATGGCCGTATTGATGCCATTGGTGTTGTTGGTCATCATTTTGGTCTTCTCTGCACTTATTTCCATTCCAAAAGCTCGGGAGGTGGTGTCAAGCCTCTGTACCAGATGTTCATATTCGTGTTACTCTACAGCCAATCCATCAATGTCATCTGCAAAAGGAAGGTTGAAGTTTGCTCTACCTCCTATGCTGACTGCCTTCATGATCTGCAATGGCATCCGACATGATGCGCTCCTGGAAGATGTTTAAGAGTGTTAGAGAGAGTAGCCCTCCTTGTAGCCCGCCGATTGTTGGTTTAAACAAATAGTTTTATTCAAGGAAAAAACATATAATTTCAAACAATAATTTACAGGATAGGCAACAAGCAAGCTTATATAAGCCCACCCTGTATGACAAAATTCTACATAATAATTAATTGATTGACAGGCAACTGATAGTTGCATATAATTAAAGAAGAATACAACAATTTAAAAAGATAATATAATAAATTAATTAAAGATAATAAGGTTTAGTAAATAATTACACGGACACACACGCACACACATATATAAATAAATAAATAACTAAAAGAAACAAATAAAAACAATGAATCAAATAATTAGCTACAAATTAAATGCGTATATTACTAAGAAATTGACACTTTTAAACCAATAATTGAAAAAGGAGACGTGTGTTTGTGTGTGTGTGTGTATGTGAGAGAGAGAGAGAGAGTGAGAGAGAGAGATGGTTTGAGCTGAACACCGGGACGTTTGTGCGGTGAAGCGGAAAATTTCACTTAACGAAAACGCTTTGACTGTTTGATAAACTCTTGAGTGGTACTGAAAAGAAGTTGATTGTCAGATAGAGAAAAGGTTTGGTTTCCGTGCAGTAAGTTATTTAACGATACTTGTTCTTGCTTGAGGGTAGCGATAGTAGTTATTCTGATGTTAGTATAGAGGGGACAGTGAAAGAGAAAATGTTCGACAGTTTCATTTTGAAAGCCACATGAGCATGAGGGGTTGTTAGTTAAATGCCGAGTGAACAGATCGTGATTGAGATCACTCATATTCCTTCTAAGTCGACAGTGTATTATTTGGTCTTGCCTTTTTCCAATGTAAAAATGCGGAGGATTGCAAGGGTCGTCTTTGTGAAGATAACGTTTAAATGCTCCTATTGATGTGGTTTGCTGTATGCTGTCTGGTAGAGAATTCCACAGCACAGTGGTTGATGGAAAGAAGGAGGTGTGGAAAATTTCAGTTTTATGACGAGGGATATTCCTTTCAAGCAGTCTACGTCGGTGGTACGGATTTGTACTGGCAACAAGAGGTGGAAGAAGATTATGCAAGTATTGAGGTACATAATTATTTACTATTTTGTGGTACATTATTAGTTTGTGTCTTTCTCGACGAGCTTTTAAAGAACAAAAACCAGATTCCATATAGAGAGTTTCGTGGCTAGTGCCCCTCACTAAACCAGTTATTGTTCGTAACCCTTCAAGATGCAGATTTTCTAAAACGTTTGCTTGGGCTTGTGTACAATTATCATATAAGATGTCGGCATAGTCAAAAATGGGCAGGATAAATGATTTGTACATAATTTCAAGTGATTTTCTATTTAGGGAATACTTAAATGATTTTAGACAATTCAGTAATAGTTTTACCTTACTTCCTATGTTTGCAATATGTTCGTCCCATTTACAGTTGTTTTGTAACATTACACCTAAATGTTTGTGATGCGCTGATTCTGATAATAACGTGTTATCGAAGAATAAAGGGGGTATTATGTTTTTGTCACGTCGGATTGTGAGAAGTTCGGTTTTTGTTTGGTTAAATTTAACTTTCCAAGTAAGCGACCAATTCTCAATTTTTCTTAAGTCCGACTGTAAAATCTCGGCTCGTCTGTTCGGATTTGTATCGCTGTGCGACATGCTTGTGTCGTCTGCAAACAGCTTCATAATAGATGTAATATTTTCAACTATGTCATTTATGTAAATTAGAAAAAGCAATGGTCCTAATACCGACCCTTGAGGAACCCCAGCTGTAACAAGTCTGGGCTGCGATTTTTCATTTTTAAGGACAACCACTTGGTGTCTGTTACTGAGGTAGTTTTCAAGGAATGTAAGGAGGTTTCCTCGGATCCCTATAGCGTTCAATTTGTGAATTAGGCCTTTATGCCAGACGCGATCAAAGGCCTTGGATATGTCAAAGAAAACCGATTGCGTCGTTGTGCCCTGGTCAAAGTTTGTGCACATATTGTTGTATATACTAAGCAGTTGGTTTATTGTGGAGTCACCGGTTTGGAAGCCAGATTGTGCTGCTGAAATAAGGTTGTTGGACTTAAGAAAATCGTAAATATACTTGTGAATGCATCGTTCGAGAACTTTTCCGACGCAGCTGAGCAGCGAAATCGGACGGTAATTGGCACACGAATCGCGGTCTCCTTTCTTGTAAAGCGGGGTCACATGTGCTAGTTTCCAGTTAGTAGGGAAGGTATTTTCTATTAGGCATCTATTGAAAAAAGAGGATAATGGTTTCGAAAGAATATGAACAGCAGATATTAGGAGTTTGTTGTGAATCATATCAGGGCCAGTAGCTTTATTTTTCTTTAGATTTAATATAGTGTTAGATACATCCTGTGGTGTTATATATAAATCTGTCAGTTCTTGCTCATTTTGAAAAAGCGGAGGAAGCGGGTCGTCGGGGTCTGTAATGGTAGACTGTTCAGCAAAATATTCGTTTAGGATATCAGCTTTTTGGTTGTTTTTGTCGTACAAGATGCCATTATGCAGTATAGGAGGAATATCATCTGAGTGTAGGCCTTTCTTCTGCATAAACAAGTTTACTAGTTGCCACCATTGTTTAGTACCAAATATGTCTGGATTAGAAACGTCCTCATTTAGCTGGTTATGATATTCGGTTTTCCGTGTTCTAATTTTATCGATTACGTTATTTCTTGCGATTCTAAAGTTAGACCAGTCATCGGGATTGTTTGTGCGTTTTGATTTCTTATGGAGCTTATTACGTTCCTTCAAGAGATTTTTAATATCATTATTGAACCATGGCGCGTCGTGTGGGCGTATTGTGACAGTTTTTACAGGCATGCAAAGTTTGGCTATTTCAAAGAATGTTTTAGTAAATATTTCGCAACTTTCGTCCACAGTAAAATCTGAAAATATTTTGTTCCAATCTTCCTGATTCAGTAGTGCATGGAATTTGTCTGTGTCTATTTTATCATAGTTGTAAAGAGTGCGCTTAAATCTGATGTTTTTGATAGATTTTTGGTTAAGAGTAACGTAAGGAACACTATGATCACTACAGAAAGGAGGAGAAACATCGACGGCTTTGATTAGACTAGGACTTTGTGTTAAGATATGATCAAGACATGAGCTGGTGGTGGCGGTAATACGTGTGGGTGATTGGACTAACTGATGGAGCTGGAAGAGATTTATAATATCAAGGTAGTGGTGTGATGGGTTGTTAAGCCAATCTGTATTAAAGTCGCCTAATACAATATATTTCTTCATATCGTCGTTTGCTTTATTTATGCTCTCACTAATTAAATTCCAGTATTGTAAGTTAGCGCTCGGTGGGCGATAGAAAGAACCAACTAACAGGGCTTCATGATTGTTTAGTTTTGTTTCAATCCACACGGCTTCTAGGTCAGGGATGGCTAGGTCAAGTCTAGGTTTGCAGTAAAGATTGTTTCTAACATAGACAGCTACGCCACCATAGGCGCTTCCTGGTCTGTCTAATCTAACAGGAGGATGAAAGTTCGAGAGAAGTAACGAGTTGTTGTCGTGTTGGTTAGAAAGCCATGTTTCTGATACTGCAATAATATCAAACTTGTTGCATTCTGCTTCAAAGAGAAGAATTTTGTTTCGAAGACTGCGTGCGTTTACGTGAGCTATGGAGATGTTGCCACAATCGTTAGTGTTTGGGCCCGGGTTAGTTTCAATGTCACCTGATTTGAGTAATAAGAGGAATTTGTAGAAGGAATAGGAACTGAGACATAAAAAGATTAAAAAATTGTCAGGGAAATTATCTTGAAAGACAGTGTTGTTTCTTTCTTTAATACAGGAATGTGTCAAGGTAAACAGTAGAAGTGATACACAGAGTCCATTATTTCCTAGCTGTAGAATAATAAAGAACGGGAGTATAGAATACAGGGTTAGGAATGACAACAAGCGTCCCAGTGTCCTAGCAACATTGCAGAAAAGGCCTACCACACATCTGTAATGATTTATTTCGATATTCATTATTTTAGGTTATTGCACTGATTAGAATGTAGAATGTGAAGGTAGGCATGATACGGTTGATTTTGCTCTCTCTCAAAAGCTCTCTCAAAAGGTTTAAAAAAGACAGAAAGAATTGGTATATGAACTTAAGTTGAAGAAAAAGATAATACATGCAGCAAATGACGAACATTTGCGTTTTTCAACGCTTGTCTGAGGGACACGGCAGCATCGCCGTCAGGGGATCTCAACAAACCCATTTGCGACACAAAATAAGAAAGGCATGTGTTTGTGTGTGTATGCGTAGATATCCCGAGCATTTGTTGTACTGGAGTGTGTCAGTGCCTCTATGATTTATGTGATGTGGTAGTATTAGTGGTGATCTGCAGTGCGTAAGGTATAAGTCGTGCTTCAGTTGTGTGTGAATATTTAATGTTTCTGAATTTCTTCATCGAAGAAATTTGACATTTGGTTTATGTAAGAGTTACAAATTCATATGTGTAATGAAATCTGTGTAATGTTACATGATCAGAAGTGTGGAGTGTGTAGAGGGAGGGAGGGAGGCCGAGGGAAGACCGTATGTTGCAACAACAGTCACCAGTAAACCTTACGGCGCTAGCAGTATGTCTAGTACTAACAATACTGCATAATTCCAATATACGTTGATGCAGCTAATGTTAAGTGCAATTTACATTCCGCTAAATAAACATATAAACATTTTCAACAACAGCAGCAAAATAAAAAAATTATGCTTATACATATCTAAACACATATGCATACATATATACAGACATACACATATACACACATACATACATATACAATGTATATGTATGAGCAAGGTATAGCACAATGATCTTGTAATGTGGTAATACAACAGATAATTATGTATGCGTTTGGATGCTAGAAAATGCTAATATGCAGAGCAAAAAGATAGATCATGTAGAAGTAGTAATAAAATAACAATACTACTGAACAATACTACTGAAGCAAATATAAAGATAAAGGCAAAAACAACAATAAAGCAAGAATTATTATTATCATCATCACGATCATCATCGCCAGCATCTCGACCACCTTCGCCAAGATAATATGGTCACGGCAAGGACATCACTCCTCCACCGTCGCTGCCACCAGCAATTTTGGTACATTCTTAAACCTATTTACAATTAGCTTCTTTAATCACGATTATGATAGCAATGGTAGCATGACACAAAACAATGTTTATAATCAATACTTGAGAATTCAAAACGAGAGAGTAGGCCTACATGAAGTTATGTTGATGCTGGGTATGATATGAGTAGGTCCTAACATTTGATCACTGAGGGGGAAATAAGAAATAATTGTAAAAATATATATAATTATATCGTAATAAATAATCTAAATGTTAAACAACACAGCTCTGAGAGGCAGAAACAGGCGAATCTAACGTTTATTGATCGAGATAGTCAAGATGAGATATACCCCAGTATTCAAATACTTCGTACAATTATAATTAAGCAATTTCATTTCATGATAATTCTTTTCCGAGGAGTTTAGCGATAATAAATTCTTGGTTTTGAAGAGTTAAGTAATAGTGAGTTCTTGATAACTTTATACATAGAACGAATATATTTTTTCATACATATGCATGGTAGGCCGAGACATAATTAGTTGGGATTTAAAAAACAAATTAATGGCAACTATTAGAATTAATTGTATAGAAAGGCTTTGTTTGAATGTTATCCTCTTCCCCTTACCCATCCCACAATCCGATACCAGTGGCGCTCGCTTACTATTTGACGATAGGTGGGGTTTGGGCTTTACTGCAGGATGTGTGGCGACACACTGAGAATTGCTTTAAAATAAATAAGTAAATAGGAAATAAGTATATATATATAAATTTTATTCAATATTACAATATTTATATTTATTCAATATATATATAAAATAAAAATAAAAACAGACAAATAATACTGATTATTACACCTTATTACACCTTAAAAATGAAATTAAAAAAAATAACATAGTGACAATTTTGTAAATCAGTTAGTCGCACAGGCAATAGCAGCTAAGGCCTATTTGAATCACTATTTAGTCGAACCATAGTGATCACCAACTTTCATCAGCAATTAAATCAATTCAATCAGCTGAGACATCAAACTCAAACAGCCTAACAAATCGCAACAGGTAGGTCTGAATGTATTATAAAATCTCTGTAGATCAAACAGTCTTGCTTCGTTTTCAGGTCCTGGTTTGTTACTACGGGTGCATTTTTGTGTGTGTGTTGTTTCATTTTTGGTTTAGTTTTGGTTTCATTTGTGTGTTGTTTTGTTTTGTTGATCCCTCTTATGAATGTTGGACATTTATGAGACATCCAGATATACAGATATAGTCACAAAGTCTCAAATTGTTGTCTTGTCACCGAACTTCAGGAGATCAGCTCTCTTAATAACTGTATGCACCTTCTCGTCATTCGTTTTCACGAATATTTTTCCGCCGAAGGTCCAGGTATCTTTAATGATGCCTGATTTTTTTTAGGTATCTGGCCCTACCACCTGCATCAGCCCTGGCCTTGGTCAGATCATCGTTAATGTATATACGATTCACGTACTGCTTGCCACTAGACCTGCCTGCAGGGGGCAGAGGCCAGGCCAAAGATGGGAAGATCTTTTCACCGCTCACCTTGGACATTTTTTTTCGGTTAACCATTAGTGCAGCTTTGTCAGAGTAGGACACGAATTTGGCAATGATTGGGCGGGCAGTGCCATCTTTCTTCTCTCCCACACGGTGACTGCGGTCAACCCCTAGGTCTAACTCCGCTTCAATAGCAGACGCCAGTGCCATCACAATCTTGTCTGTATTCTCAGACGGTGACTCAGGAACCCCAGTGATTCTCACAGAGCTGCGACGACCATACTGCTCCAATTCGTCAACTCTGTCTTGTAATTTGATGATTGTTTCATCCCGCTCAACAAGCTTCCTCTTCAAGCCATCAATCTCCTTTCTCAGCTCTGCAGCCAAAGCTTTGGACTGCATGTCAAGGATGAAAGGATCACAGAGCAGAGCTCGAAGTTCTTGATGTAGAGCTGTTTTAAGCTCTGATGATATTGGACTCTTGGCAGCAACAGCAGCATAACTAGTGTCACCAACTGACCTGTCTATGAGGGTACTATTTAGGAAATCGCGGGCTCCGGAATGAAGTACGGTCAGTTCAGAGATGTCAACAGACTCTACAGAATCATCCAAGGACTGACGATGTTTTTTGTCATCCTGCAGAGTGCTAGCTGGAGGTGACTTAGCTGACCGTTTTAAATCAGACATAGCGGGCAATCGCAGTTTCAGGCTTGTGTGACTCAATTATGCCAATGCAGTAGAAGAACAAAACGTGAGCAATCACAAGTTCACAAGTTTGGCAAATCAATAGATAATTCGTTGTCACAATTTTCACAGTGGAGAGATATAACACATTAACACAGCAGTAGCAGTGACGACGAATTAGATGTACGCTATGCTGACGGTAAGAAATCAACAATATATAATGACACTGACACTAAGCCTACAGGCCTATATCACATGGTTCGTTGAGAGCTTTTTTCCAATTACACCTGATTTCCACCTACAATTACTGTGACGGGTTTTCACAAAGTGCATGACCGCATTGATACACAAGAGGCCTATAACACTTGGTTTATATCTTACAACGAGAAATGTTTTAATATTCTGATGGCTGATTTATGTAGGCATTTAGAAATACATAGTTCTGAGAAACATCAATGTCACACACCTGATTCAAACATCATATATCACATTTGTTCGCCGAAACACCCTAGAACAGCAACACTACCGGAGCCACTCAGACGTAAACATACTGCCTGTCCGCCATCTTGAATATTTCCTCAATTGTTGTTCTGAACCAGTTCCGGATAGCGCTTTTGTTGAGGACTGCACTGGTAACCTTCAATAATGTTGGGGCTGATGTTGTACACTCTCATGGTTGCTCGCAGAATTGCATGCCGGTCTCGGTCAAACGCTTTCTTGAAGTCTACACACACTTGATATAGATGTTGTTGGTGCTGTAGTTATTTCTCGCAGATTATTCTGAGGTTGAAAATCTGCTCAGTGGTACTTCGCCTTGCCCTGAATCCTGCTTGCTCTTCAGCTATTATTTGTTCAGCTTTGGGTTTCAACCTGTTGAGTATTATTTTCAGGAGGACTTTACTGGGGTGGCTGATGAGGCTGATAATGCGGTAATTTTCACACTCCTGAAGGTTACCCTTTTTGGGAAGAGTGATGACAGGCAACTGGGCCACGGTGTAGGCCCCTTCCCACTCTGCGAGATCTTGTTACAGATAATGGTGAGGGCGTCAATCATCGCGTCTCCTTCTGCCTGAAGCAATTATGCGGGTATGTTGTCCAATTCCCGCTGACTTTCCCTTCTTCAAAGATTGAACAGCTGTCTCAATTTCTTCTCGGAGATTTGTGAGGATTTCGTCTTTTTCTCTGTTCTGGCGACATGCTAAAACTGATGGGTCTCCGTTTGGTGTGTGGTTGTAAATGTCAGAGGAGTACTCTGTGCATCTAGCCAAGACTTCTTGTTCTTCTGTAAGGCACAAGCCAGGCTTGCTTTAGATCGTGGAGTCCTTGGGCTGTTTAACGCGTGTCAGCCGCTTCACAGTGGGGTAGGTCTTCTTGCTGTTGTTTTTGTTCAGACTGTTCTCTATTTCCTGGCCTTGATCTTCTATCCAGTTCTCCTTTACTGTGCGCATGCCTTATCGGAAGTCACTGTTTCATCTCTCTTCGTTTGTCACACAAGTCGAAACGTTCAGACGTGATCCACGTTTTCTCCTTAGGGTGGATCTTGCAAAGGATCTACAGTGGCGGCATCTGTCACAGCTGAGTTGAAGGTGGTGGTCATGGTGTTGACATCTACTTCACCAGCTTACCCTCCCCTCCCCCCTCCCCCTACACCCCACCCCATTTTTTTTTAACATTTTAAAGCCATTTAGTTAATTTCCATTTGTATTTCAGTTTCACGACAACTCGCACGACCTGATGCACGAGTGGGAGTTCCGTGCCGGGCTGGACCACTGGGCGTGCCTGCTGGGTATGCTGTGTGCTTACAACTACCCTCACTATCAGGCCTTCATCAAGTGGCTGGAGGCACAGGCCGACTCCCCGAAACAGGTAGGTACATCGCACGGGACGTGTTGGGTATGTCCACACTGCGTCGCTGAGACTTGCCGAGGCTTTCGTTGGGACTCTCCGCTTGTGAGAGGTGCTGGACGAGTCGACTCTCTGCTGCGCTGTCTGCTGCCACTGCTGGAGAGGTGAACGTAGTCCGCGGCAAGTTTCAGCTAAGGAGTGTGTTGTGTGTCGTAATTATGTCGTTTTTATTGTGCGTGTTGTTGGTGGTGGTGAAGGTGGTGGTGGTGATGGTAGTAGGGAAAGAGGAGGTGTTGCTGTTGGTGGTGGTGATGATGATGTGTGTGCGTGTGTTTCCAACTATTATCAGTGTGGGCATGTATGTACGTCGTGTGTGTGTGTGTGTTTGTGCGTGTGTGAGTGTGTGTGTGGTATGGCATGATATGGTGTCTTGTCTTGTCTTGTCTTGTCTTGTCTTGTCTTGTCTTGTCTTGTCTTGTCTTGTCTTGTCTTGTCTTGTCTTGTCATGCCTCGTCTTGCGTTTATGTCACTGTGTGTCCATTTTCAGAGGAATCTAAAACTGGGACTGAAGACCGGCTTGGGAGCTGGCGCGGCCTGCGTGGGAGTGGCTTGGTATTTTGCCTTCATGCAAGCGGAGAAGCTGGAGTACAACCGTACTCACTGCTATACCTCCCTCATCCCCATCCCCGTCTACATCGTTCTCAGGTAAAACACACTCACGCACGCGCGCATTTGCACACGAACACGCAAATACACGCTCGAAGCTATTCGCCATTGAATCTTGTGCAGTACGTTGCTTTTAATCTTCATACTGAGAGGACAATGGGATGTGGGGAGATGGGGTTCCTTCGTGATGATGAATGCTGCTGATTGATGATGCTGATTGGTTAATTAATGATGATGACGACGGCGATGGTCGATGATGATAACGACGACGATGATGATCATTGATGAGGGTGGTGATGATGATGATGATGATGATGATGATGATGATGATGATGATGATGTCCGTTTTGTTCATTTTGTCATGCGCATGTTTCCATCTCCATCCGTTGTGTAACGCTTTATTGTTGCGGGCGCAGGAACCTGACGCCGACGTTGCGGCGATATCACGTAGGCCTGCTGGCGTCGCTGGGCAAGGTGACGCTGGAGACGTACCTGTCGCAGCTGCACGTCTACCTGCAGTCTAACGCCAAGCACCTGTTGGGCTACCTGCCCGCCTACCCCCTCCTCAACTTCGCCCTGGCCACCATCATCTACCTCACCATCTCCCACCTGCTCTTTCATATGACCTTGACATTCAGCGCCTTCTTCATCCAGAAAGACTGGCGGAGTAGTATGCGCTATGTAGGGTTGGGGGTGGCGGTGGTGGGATTGTCGTTCGTGGTCAGCTACGGCGCCCGACATTCTGCTGTTCTCCTTTGATGAGATCTCGTGTGTGTGTGTGTGTGTGGCGGGAGGGTGTGTGTGAAAGGGTGTGTGTGTGCGCGTGTATGTGGGTGTGTCTGTAGGTGTGTGTGTGTGTCTGTATGTGTGTGTCTGTCTGTCTATCTGACTGTGCCTGTATGTATGAGTATTTGTGTGTGTGGGTGTGTGTGTGTGTGTGCGGAGACATAAGCCTTGAAATGGGTGACTAACCTTGCTTTTTATGCAGGAAATGGGTGTGTGTATTAGTCACCCAGTGTTTTCCAGCCACCCACTTTTTTCTAAGTACACAGGAGTGCTCTTTTAGCGCATGGGAGTGCAGTTGTAGTGCATGAGAGTGTTTTAAGTGCAAGGGAGTGCACTATCCGGGACGGAGAAAATCCAGTCAATTTTCGTGAAATTTTGCAAGAAAGTTCGACCTATTTCGTCGCCTATAGGAGACGAACTAGGTCAACTTTTGAGACGGAAAGAGCCAATTTTGCTTTAGATTCTTACATTTCTAGAAGAAGTTTGCGTTATTTCCGTCAAAAAATCACTTTCCGATTCTTACATTCTTAGTAAAACCCAGTCTTGGTGTTCTACATACTGGTGTGTGTGTGTTTGTGTGAACCCAGGCTTATATTTATCTGCCTGTACGTCTCTAGGACCTTGTGCCATAATTAAGTGCATAAGTTTTACTTGTTCTTATTGAGGCCTAACATTTTTATGTGATGCACACATCTTTGCAATGTGATTTATTTCGCCGCTATGTGATTTTCGCAAAGCTTCTATGTGATGTACTGCTATGTGGATCACGATGTGGATGGTACACGTTGAATGAAGCATGTTCACACAAGGTGAAACTGACCACACGAAAACGAACTACCTCTTCCAGCCTCAAGGGGGACAATCCTACCAAGCATGATTAATTGTCTCCCCGCTCTGCTCCAGTGTTAGGTAGGAGTGTTGTGTGACGGCGATGAAGACAACGAATCTCTCTGTACCTACTCATTTGTTTATTTATTTATTTTATCTGTATGTCTGTCTGTCTGTCACGCGATCAGTGGTCGATTCAGCCCCGATGCATGCAGCCTGTTCACTCAGCAACAAGACAGAAGTCGTCGTGTGAAATTTTCCCGACTTTATTCAGCAAACACCAACAACTACAAGGTCGCTTACCGAAAATCATCCCTTGCAAGCAGACAATGCTTTTACTAATATAAGTTCTCAGCAATGTAGAAAAGTTCAGAACCTTCCAGAATTACGCAGTCAACACCCATCCAAATAAAAACTCGTCACCGGAATTACTCACCGTCTTAACGTCATAGAACGTTTTACAATTTATTTACGACAGGTTACTAGCTATCGCCAGATAGATCTTGAACATTCGACCGATAATAAACAAGTAATTCCAGAAAGTTCTCAACACTATCAACTAACGGAAACTATCAACATTATACAAATATTTCTTTGGTAACAGCACAGAATCAAATAAAGATACCTAAGGCTATCATTGTATGCTTTGCAGAACAAATGGTTCGTAACTATCGTGTATGCCTCAATCGTCATATTGTCTATCTATGATTTATTTATATATTCACGTATTTGTTAATTTATTTATTTTTAATATCTTTTTTTCTTATCTTTTTCCGCAAGGCGTTTTCTGTGAAATAGTATGAACAGTAATAATACTTTCTCAATGATGCTGTACATGATGTAGTGCGAATGTTGTGATGATGCGTACGAATGATGTGTGTAAGCGCATTGAGTTGTTATTCTAATGAAAAATGCGTTGTATAAATGCAATTTATTATTATTATTATTATTATTATTATTATTATTATTATTATTATCTTTTCTTTTCTTTTTCTTTTTTTTTAAAATTTAGTCTGCAAATGTCAGCTGCCTGCCAACTCTGATTATTCTATTACACATTGATATTATTGTTTGACGCTCAATGGTCAGTATTGCCATTATTGAAAGTTTACGCAATCATATCTTTTTTTTTTCTTTTACACTCAGTAAGCCCATCTATGTGTCCACTGTCATTGTCAATTGCTGTACAATCTATTCATTTTGGATATATACCTATATCTATCTTATCCCTCAGTTTGGCGGGCCGTTTGGGATGAGGAATGCAGTATATATATATTACCGGCAATGTGTAAAATCCCGGTATTGTATAGAAGGCAGGCATTCCATAGAATGCTTGATGGTGCATTCTTTACTTTATCTAGGCATTCTATCTAGGCATTCTTGAGAATGCCGGCTTTCACACATTGCCGGTAACATATATACCAGGGTCATTCGTTTTACATTCAATTCTTACTTTTTGATGAGTTCGTAGTGCGCTGTCTTAACACGGACCAGATGCAATCCTTGTGTATTCACTTGGAAAATAATATATCTCGTAACTTGTATCTTACTCTTCTTAAGAAGTGGGCGTTTGGAAAGGGAGATAATGTTCCACCCCTCACCGCCCCCCGCCCCCAAAGTCCCAAAGAGATGAGGTTTCTGGCTTGTGGACAAGGCAAGTTAGTCCCGCCTTTGCCCACAACGCTCGCTTGGCCACAAAGTCGGAATATAAATAAATTAATTAATAATAATTATAATAGCAACAACAACAATAAGTAATTTATTTGAGTTGAACTGTCTGCTCATGTGTATTGGTATTATTGTTGTTGTTGTTGTTGTTGTTGTTGTTGTTGTTGTTGTTGTTGTTGTTGTTATTATTATTAATAATAAAAGAAAGAAAGAAAGAGATTTCTCTTATATAGCGCACTTACAAGCTCAGAGAGCTTCTCAAAGCGCTGGCCCGTAAAATCCAGCAATAACACAATAGTTTGCTGAAGTCAGGATTCGAACCCACGTCGCCCAAGACGCACTCACACAAGTCGTGCGCTCTGACCACTGAGCTATATTATTATTGTTCTGATTATTATTTTTATTATAATTATTATAATTATTATTATTATTATTATTATTATTATTATTATTATTATTATTATTATTATTATTATTGCTGTTTTTGTTGTTAATGTTATTATTATTGTTCTTCTTCTTCTTCTTCTTCTTCTTCTTCTTCTTCTTCTTCTTCTTATTATTATTATTATTATTATTATTATTATTATTATTATTTATTATTATTATTATTATTATTATTATTATTATTATTATTATATTATTATTATTATTATTATTATTATTATTATTATTATTATTATTATTATTATTATTATTATTATTATTAATTATTATTATTATTATTGTTGTTGTTGTTATAATTGTTGTTGTTATTATTATTATTATTATTATTATTATTATTATTATTATTGGTATGTATTATTGTTGTTATTGTTGTTCATCATGGATTCTACTCTCTCTATGAGACAGCATATTACTAGAGTCTGTCGGGTTTGCTACTTTGAGTTGAAAAGAATTAGTTCAATTAGGAAATTTCTATCAGAAGACGCCACAAAGACCTTGGTTACTTCCTGTATTCTATCTAGATTAGATTTTTGCAATTCCCTTCTCATTGGCTGTCCAGATTCTATCCTCTCTCTGCTTCAAAAAGCTCAGAACTCTTCTGCCCGTCTTATCTTTAAAGTAAATCATCGCCAACCCTCCACACCTCTCCTTGTTAAGAGCTACACTGGCTTCCTGTCGCGGAACGTGTTCAGTATAAAACTGCCTGTATCTGCTACAATATTGTCATCGGTTCTGCTCCTTCTTATCTATCTGACCTTGTCTCCCTTTACACTCCATCTCGTTCCCTTCGCTCATCCACTGACTGTCGTCTTCTCCGTTAGGGCCGTTACAAAAGAAAATCTCATGGTTTCCGCTCTTTTGCTGTCCACGGCCCTCACCTATGGAATTCTCTCCCCTTTCATGTTAAACATTCTACCTCCTGTGAATCGTTCAAATCCAACCTTAAAACGTATCTTTTCTCAAAAGTCTTTCAGCAGTATCTGTAGTTGTAAAAGGGGTTTGGAGGGGTGGTGGGTTAAGTAGTAATAAAGTATGTTTTTGTCATATTGATTTACACAGCAGTAGTATGTACGCGTGACAGAGTAACTTGTCTTATAATTATAGTACATGTATAGTGTGTATATGTGTTTGCGTAAGAAAGTGTACGTGTATAGCGCTTAGATCCTTAGGGTAGGCGCTTTATAAATGCTAGTTAGTAGTAGTAGTAGTAGTAGTAGTAGTAGTAGTAGTAGTAGTAGTAGTATTGTTATTATTATTATTATTATTATTATTATTATTATTATTATTATTATTTATTATTATTATTGTTATTATTATTATTAGTATTAGTATTATTATTAGTAGTATTATTATTATTGTTATTATTATTATAAAAGAACAATCCCTTTTATTAATAGTAGTATTGTTGTTGTTGTTGCAAAATTATATTGTTGTTTGATACAGAGCAATATGTTGTTGCTGTTATTATTGTTTGATTATGTTGTGGTGCACATGTACATTATGTTATGTGGTGCACATGTACATTATGTGGTGTACATGTACATTATGTGGTGTACATGTACATTATGTGGTGTACATGTATATTATGTGGTGCATGTACATTATGTGGTGTACATGTACATTATGTGGTGTACATGTACATTATGTGGTGTACATGTACATTATGTGGTGTACATGTATATTATGTGGTGCACATGTAATTATGTGGTGTACATGTATATTATGTGGTGCACATGTATATTATGTGGTGTACATGTACATTATGTGGTGTACATGTATATTATGTGGTGTACATGTATATTATGTGGTGTACATGTAATTATGTGGTGACATGTACATTATGTGGTCTGTACATTATGTGGTGTACATGTACATTATGTGGTGTACATGTATATTATGTGGTGGCATGTATATTATGTGGTGTACATGTATATTATGTGGTGCACATGTATATTATGTGGTGTACATGTATATTATGTGGTGCACATGTACATTATGTGGTGTACATGTACATTATGTGGTGTACATGTACATTATGTGGTGTACATGTATATTATGTGGTGTACTTGTACATTATGTGGTGTACATGTACATTATGTGGTGCACATGTACAGTATGTGGTGTACATGTACATTATGTGGTGCACATGTACATTATGTGGTGCACATGTACATTATGTGGTGTACATGTATATTATGTGGTGTACATGTATATTATGTGGTGCACATGTACATTATGTGGTGCACATGTACATTATGTGGTGTACATGTATATTATGTGGTGCACATGTACATTATGTGGTGCACATGTACATTATGTGGTGTACATGTACATTATGTGGTGTACATGTATATTATGTGGTGCACATGTACATTATGTGGTGTACATGTATATTATGTGGTGCACATGTATATTATGTGGTGTACATGTACATTATGTGGTGTACATGTATATTATGTGGTGTACATGTATATTATGTGGTGTACATGTATATTATGTGGTGCATATGTATATTATGTGGTGCACATGTACATTATGTGGTGTACATGTATATTATGTGGTGTACATGTATATTATGTGGTGTACATGTACATTATGTGGTGTACATGTACATTATGTGGTGTACATGTACATTATGTGGTGTACATGTACATTATGTGGTATACATGTATATTATGTGGTGCACATGTCCATTATGTGGTGCACATGTATATTATGTGGTGTACATGTATATTATGTGGTATACATGTATATTATGTGGTGTACATGTACATTATGTGGTGTACATGTATATTATGTGGTGTACATGTATATTATGTGGTATACATGTATATTATGTGGTGCACATGTACATTATGTGGTGTACATGTATATTATGTGGTGTACATGTATATTATGTGGTGTACATGTATATTATGTGGTATACATGTATATTATGTGGTGTACATGTATATTATGTGGTGTACATGTATATTATGTGGTGTACATGTATATTATGTGGTGTACATGTATATTATGTGGTGTACATGTATATTATGTGGTATACATGTATATTATGTGGTATACATGTACATTATGTGGTGTACATGTATATTATGTGGTGTACATGTATATTATGTGGTATACATGTATATTATGTGGTGCACATGTACATTATGTGGTGTACATGTATATTATGTGGTGTACATGTATATTATGTGGTGTACATGTACATTATGTGGTGTACATGTATATTATGTGGTGTACATGTACATTATGTGGTGTACATGTACATTATGTGGTATACATGTATATTATGTGGTGCACATGTCCATTATGTGGTGCACATGTACATTATGTGGTGTACATGTACATTATGTGGTGTACATGTACATTATGTGGTGTACATGTACATTATGTGGTGCACATGTATATTATGTGGTGTACATGTATATTATGTGGTGCACATGTACATTATGTGGTGTACATGTACATTATGTGGTGTACATGTACATTATGTGGTGTACATGTATATTATGTGGTGTACAGGTATATTATGTGGTGTACATGTACATTATGTGGTGTACATGTACATTATGTGGTGTACATGTATATTATGTGGTGTACATGTATATTATGTGGTGTACATGTACATTATGTGGTGTACATGTACATTATGTGGTGTACATGTACATTATGTGGTGTACATGTATATTATGTGGTGTACATGTATATTATGTGGTGCACATGTACATTATGTGGTGTACATGTACATTATGTGGTGTACATGTATATTATGTGGTGTACATGTATATTATGTGGTGTACATGTATATTATGTGGTGTACATGTACATTATGTGGTGTACATGTACATTATGTGGTGTACATGTACATTATGTGGTGCACATGTATATTATGTGGTGTACATGTATATTATGTGGTGCACATGTATATTATGTGGTGTACATGTATATTATGTGGTGTACATGTATATTATGTGGTGCACATGTATATTATGTGGTGCACATGTACATTATGTGGTGCACATGTACATTATGTGGTGCACATGTACATTATGTGGTGTACATGTACATTATGTGGTGTACATGTATATTATGTGGTGTACATGTATATTATGTGGTGTACATGTACATTATGTGGTGTACATGTACATTATGTGGTGTACATGTACATTATGTGGTGTACATGTACATTATGTGGTGTACATGTATATTATGTGGTGTACATGTATATTATGTGGTGCACATGTATATTATGTGGTGTACATGTATATTATGTGGTGTACATGTACATTATGTGGTGTACATGTATATTATGTGGTGTACATGTACATTATGTGGTGTACATGTACATTATGTGGTGTACATGTATATTATGTGGTGTACATGTATATTATGTGGTGTACATGTACATTATGTGGTGCACATGTACATTATGTGGTGCACATGTATATTATGTGGTGCACATGTACATTATGTGGTGCACATGTATATTATGTGGTGTACATGTACATTATGTGGTGTACATGTACATTATGTGGTGTACATGTACATTATGTGGTGCACATGTATATTATGTGGTGTACATGTACATTATGTGGTGTACATGTATATTATGTGGTGTACATGTATATTATGTGGTGTACATGTATATTATGTGGTGTACATGTATATTATGTGGTGTACATGTATATTATGTGGTTGTACATGTACATTATGTGGTGTACATGTATATTATGTGGTGCACATGTATATTATGTGGTGTACATGTACATTATGTGGTGTACATGTATATTATGTGGTGTACATGTATATTATGTGGTGTACATGTACATTATGTGGTGCACATGTATATTATGTGGTGTACATGTACATTATGTGGTGTACATGTATATTATGTGGTGTACATGTATATTATGTGGTGTACATGTATATTATGTGGTGTACATGTATATTATGTGGTGTACATGTATATTATGTGGTGTACATGTATATTATGTGGTGTACATGTATATTATGTGGTGCACATGTATATTATGTGTTGTACATGTATATTATGTGGTGTACATGTATATTATGTGGTGCACATGTATATTATGTGGTGTACATGTATATTATGTGGTGTACATGTATATTATGTGGTGTACATGTATATTATGTGGTGTACATGTACATTATGTGGTGTACATGTACATTATGTGGTGTACATGTACATTATGTGGTGTACATGTATATTATGTGGTGTACATGTATATTATGTGGTGTACATGTATATTATGTGGTGCACATGTATATTATGTGGTGTACATGTACATTATGTGGTGCACATGTATATTATGTGGTGTACATGTACATTATGTGGTGTACATGTCCATTATGTGGTGCACATGTCCATTATGTGGTGCACATGTCCATTATGTGGTGTACATGTACATTATGTGGTGTACATGTACATTATGTGGTGTACATGTATATTATGTGGTGTACATGTACATTATGTGGTGTACATGTACATTATGTGGTGTACATGTACATTATGTGGTGCACATGTATATTATGTGGTGTACATGTACATTATGTGGTGTACATGTACATTATGTGGTGTACATGTACATTATGTGGTGTACATGTACATTATGTGGTGCACATGTATATTATGTGGTGTACATGTATATTATGTGGTGCACATGTATATTATGTGGTGTACATGTATATTATGTGGTGTACATGTATATTATGTGGTGCACATGTATATTATGTGGTGCACATGTACATTATGTGGTGCACATGTATATTATGTGGTGTACATGTATATTATGTGGTGTACATGTACATTATGTGGTGCACATGTATATTATGTGATGCACATGTATATTATGTGGTGTACATGTATATTATGTGGTGTACATGTACATTATGTGGTGCACATGTACACTATGTGGTGCACATGTATATTATGTGGTGTACATGTACATTATTTGGTGCACATGTATATTATGTGATGCACATGTACATTATGTGGTGTACATGTACATTATGTGGTGCACATGTATATTATGTGGTGTACATGTACATTATGTGCTGTACATGTATATTATGTGGTGCACATGTACATTATGTGGTGCACATGTACAGTATGTGGTGCACATGTACATTATGTGGTGTACATGTACATTATGTGGTGTACATGTACATTATGTGGTATACATGTATATTATGTGGTGTACATGTACATTATGTGGTATACATGTATATTATGTGGTGTACATGTACATTATGTGGTGTACATGTATATTATGTGGTGCACATGTATATTATATGGTGCATATGTATATTATGTGGTGTACATGTACATTATGTGGTGTACATGTACATTATGTGGTGTACATGTACATTATGTGGTGCACATGTACATTATGTGGTGCACATGTACATTATGTGGGTAATATTATAAGAGGGTGATCTGCTGACGTTGTGCTATTGAGGATCTACTGTATTCGGTTAATTCCTCTTGTGGTATGTTTATACGTGCGACGAAAGAACAAAATTGGACAAATTTTTTGTTTTTAATGTTTACTGTTATTTACATGTAAACTGGTGATACTGACAGTGTGCCTTGTTCTCGATGACCCCCGTTGGGGTGCCGGGGGTTTCAGTATAAATAGTATCCCCACTTTCTGGAAATTTAGTGCTTTAAATTCCCACTGTCGCTGTCTTTCTCATTTGCTCTTTCTCATTCCTGCTCTGTTCTATCAATCTGCTATACTATCGTCTTCTTCGCTAGCCCAGTCTCCATACCTTTTTTCTTGAAAACTCTTCCGGGATAAGACTCCTTATTTGTGTATAAGGTGTGTGTGTGTATCAGTTTATAGTCCCCTCTCTTCCCAATAAGGATTTTCAGAGAGGAGACTGGTGTATGAGGTCTGTTGGATCAGCTTGGGAATATTGGACGCTTTCTGCCAGGTGGTCACTAGGGCTTCCTATGATGTTATTATTTAGCAATGTAGGCATTTTATATGTATGTGTTTTGTTGATAATTTATAATGATGTTTGTATTCTATTTTGTTTTTGTAAACGGGGGTTCGATAAGTTGGGGTGAAGCCTCAGCCGTCCCCTGCGTGGGATGTCTTTATTGTAAAGTGACTGGCTGGTGGAGAGCTTTCGGTGTTACCACTAGGGTTGTTTCAGCAGATCTTTTATGCGGATCGGGGGTTGTCCGGTCCTGATTTGGCTCGGAGGAGTCCGCTGGACCTAAAGCAATAATAATGTAATGTAATGTAATTATGTGGTGCACATGTACATTATGTGGGTACTGTTATAAGAGGGTGATCAGCTGACGTTGTGCTATTGAGGATCTACTGTATTCGGTTAATTCCTCCTGTGGTGTGTTTATACGTGCGACGAAAGAACAAAATTGTACAAAATTGTTGTTTTTAATGTTTACTGTTATTTAAACTGGTGATACTGACAGTGTGCCTTGTTGTCGATGGCCCCCGTTGGGGTGCCGGGGGTTTCAGTATAAATAGTATCCCCACTTTCTGGAAATTTAGTGCTTTAAATTCCCACTGTCACTGTCTTTCTCCTTTGTTCTTTCTCATTCCTACTCTGTTCTATCAATCTGCTATACTATCTTCTTCTTCGCTAGACCAGTCACCTACCTTTTTTCTTGAAAACTCTTCCGGGACAATACTCATTTATGTGTGAGGTCTGTTGGATCAGCTTGGAAATATTGGACGCTTTCTGCCAGGTGGTCACTGGGGCTTCCTATGATGTTATTATTTAGCAATGTAGGTATTTTATGTTTAGTTTTGTTCATATTGTATAATAATGTTTGTATTCTATTTTGTTTTTGTAAACGGGGGTTCGATAAGTTGATGTGAAGCCTCAGCCGTCCCCTGCGTGGGATGTCTTTATTGTAAAGTGACCGGCTGGTAGATTGCCTTCAGTGTTACCACTAGGGTTGTTTCGGCAGATCTTTTATGCGGATCAGGGGTGAGTCTTCTTTCACTTCTCTGTTCCTGATTTGGCTCAGAAGAGTCCGCTGGACCTAAAGCATTAACCATGTAATGTAATATAATGTTGTCGATGCTAACATGTTGGGTTACATTGTTTGGGAGAGCACAGTATTTATAACATATACAAAATAAAATAAAAATGAAACAAAGAAAGGGCGCATAATAAACAAAAGTGGGAAATTATTGACGTTTTGTTTTTGGGTCTCGAACACTGGAATAGAGAGAAAGAACGAAACTCGCGCACACCATTGAGAGAATCACACTTTCCTTCATTCATTCACTCGTTCTTTCATTTCCACACACTGGCACATACACACGCTTGCACAAACACATACTAACACACGCGCACGCGCGTACATGTCTGCTATAAAACAGTACGCAGAAAATATAAAGCGATATAAGACAAAAGATTCTTTATTCGCTTCAAATATTACACACAGAAGAATTTCCTTTGCGCAATTAAAAAAAAGCAAAAAACATAACAGACAAACACAAAACAAAAACAATTAAAAACACAGTTAGTCCCTCGACGTCTATAAATTGCTCGGGAACAATGGTATTCATTCACTCACATATCACAAAGCATCAACACACCGCACACAAATGCCATCACCAAACAAACAAAAAAAGCAGACTAACACACACACACACGCACACATACACACAAAGGGTACCAACCAGCTATACAACCTCTCATGCATGTCACGTTCATAACTAGATAATATAGGCCTACGGTATGGCGTAGCTGGAACATTATTTAACAGGGAGACAGATCCGAGGAATAGAGTTCGTGATTTTAGGTTCGTGCTGCGTCTCTATTAGGAGACAAACTTTTTTTTAAAAAAAGAATAAAATGACCCCCCCCCTCTCTCTCTCTCTTTCTCTCTCTCTTTCTCTCTCTCTCTCTCTTTCTCTCGCTCTCTCTCTCTCCCTGGATAAGGATGCAGATGTCTCCGAGAAAATAATGCAATGAAGATTGTTGCATTTAAAAATAATGGAGAGAACACATATACTTGAGAGAAAAATGCAGCCATACAGTTCACTAACAGCGAGGATTAATGCATGCGTTCGGAAGAAAATGCTGAATGATAGAAATGGTAGAAGCTAAAAAAAGGCATTTGTGTGTGTGTGTCATAAAGAGTACATGTTAACCTAATGGCAGAAACGTGTTTACTGGTTTGTCTAAATCGCATTTAAATCCTGGACTGATTTTAGGGATGTGTACCTTTGTGTTTGTACATGTATAAGGCGTTTCATTGTTGTGTTTCAAAAGTGACCTGTAGCCTCGAAATGAACAGTGTATTGTTTATTCAATAAAAGTCTTATGTCCCTTACACCTCTCCCCTCTCCCCCTCCTCCCTCTCATCTCTCTCTCTTTCTCTCACGCACACACACATGTCTTTATTTTTGTTGGAAGGGGGAGGGGAAAGGGTGCCTGCTCAAATTGGCAACAGGGAAAATCTCACACACACGCACCCACACACATGCCGGGGGTTTCAGTATAAATAGTATCCACACTTTCCGGAAATTTTGTGCTTTTAATTCCCACTGTCGCTGTCTTTCTCCTTTGTTCTTTCTCATTCCTGCTCTGTTCTATCAATCTACTGTGCTATCTTCTTCTTCGCTAGACCCGTTGTCACGGAAAGAAGTTCTATATTATCTGAATATGTTGTCTTTGTATTCTGGATGAAAAACACTAACCAATGTTATAAATAAGCGTCATTAATAATTATTATTAAGCTTAGAGTACAAATGGATAATGGGTTTTCGTGTTGCTCGTGCTGTTCTATGTTCTATGTTTGTGTGTCTGTATGTACGTAGTGGGTCTGTGTGGTCGCGTGACGTATGTTGTGCTCACACAGTAGTTCTTGAAAGAAATAATTATAATGAATTGGAGACTGACTATAGCTGTCGAAGGAGGTGGTCGTGCGTCTGCAGTTGTGTGTAGCTGAAAAGGAGCTACGTCTTGATAGTACAGCTGAGGAGAATTGGAGCTGTGAGGTGTTGAGAATGAATGGAGTTATGAGATATTGAGTAATGTAGAGGAAAAGCAGACGAAGAAAACGACAGTTGAGAAGAGAAATAGATGAAGGTGAAAGAAGAAGATGAGACAAGACAGCTAGAGAGTTAGCAGGCGGCGGTGCAGATTGAGAGAAGGAGAGAACAGAGGAGTGGATTGACGATTTGAGAGAGCACAGGAGATCAGGGCCGAGTTTCAATTCAGCGAGACTATCTAGGTCACAAGATCTCGTTTTTGAGTCAGACCGATCATTGAATGAAACTACCCACCATGCTGCCTCATTCTAGCCTCGTTTTCAATTTGTACACAAACGGCGGTTCCTTCGAATGTGTTGGACGATTTGCGAAAATAAAATCAAATAAAGTAAAAAAAATCAAATGTATCATCAAAATTGATTAAAAGCAAAATTGTTCACTTACAGTTCTTCACCCCCTCCCATGATCTGGTTGAAACTCGAAGATTTACCATCGAATTATCACCGTAACAGATTCCAAGTAGCATAAACCGCGTACTTTCCGCCATCTTGATCTTGCAGGCAAAGTACCCCGAGAGGCTCCTAGCTCTTTCTCGCCTCGCCTTGCGATTGACTAGCGAGCGAGCAGCCGTAGAAACGACCCAATGAGCAAGATCTACCGGGATCTACCGAGATCTCGCTGTTTTGAAACTCGCCCCAGAGCTACAAGAACGATAGCTAAGTACTTTGTCACGTGACCCACTTGTCTGTCCTGTTCGTTGTACGTGTATTTGTGTGGATATATAGTTTGTGAGGGGGATTATTGTTGGTTAACTGGGTGAATATTGAACCTGAACTAATATTGAACATGAACGGATTTACGGACTTTGTTTATTTCCTAAGTAAAAGTGTATAAATGTTAATTGGACTGGACTCGGGTATGTAAAATGAACGTTGCGCGAGAGTATGAGGGGTGTTGCCTTTCTTGTCTGATAACTTTATAGTGTATTGTTTTGTTTATCTATTGTTTGTTTATCTCTTTCTATATTTACTTCTTTTATCCTTTACACCCGTCACCTAAGTCGTTGGTTCAAAATAGAAGTAAAAATTTACTTGTTATACTACTACTACTACTACTACTACTACTACTACTACTACTACTACTACTACTACTACTACTATTACTACTACTACTACTACTACTACTACTACTACTACTACTAATAATAATAATAATAATAATAATAATAATAGATGCTATATACGCGCTTTTTCCCAAATCATCAATCAGACTCAAAGGGCGGCGATCTGTACCAATATACAGGCTTACATGTTTTACACATAGACCTACAACATACACATCTACCACTCAAACATGCGGTGTAAAGGCATGGAGATCGCTATTAGGAGATGGAAAGGAAATCAAATTTAAATTTTTGAAATTATTTTATTAACTGCCTCCAACACCATATGCCTCATAGCTATCGATACAATCCCGAGACACTTTATTAAATATTGAGAGAGGGGAGAGAGAGAGAGACTGAGAGAGAAAGACAGAGAGAGTCAAAGCAAGTAGTGGCGTGACAAACTTTGACCGAATTTGGACCAGTCACAAATCGCTTTGTATGCCAAGTCGGCCGTGGTGTCTGTCGTCTGCTGCGGTAACGCCGGTCGATGTTAAAGACCCCGTTACTCGTGTAATGTCGGATGACAGATAGTCCGCGTTAGATATTTAAAGAGCTACAGTGTCAAGCATGTTCCACGTCCCCTATATGCCCAGTGTGTCCGGGGACTTTAATCTACTGTTACACTCAATTCGATGATGGTGTTTTTTATCAGTATCTGATTCAGCCCCGATGCTTGAATTCCTGATAGTTGTGTAACTCAGATTCGTTTATTCACGCAACCCGTCCAAACAGCATACAAGTCACAAAGTCGACGTATGAAGTTTTCCACTTTTATTCAGCACACACCAACAACTGCATACAATTCTCAACTCAACTCAACAACTTTCACAGCAACTCTCCAAATCACTATCAACAACTTTACTATCTCTCAACAGCAACTCGGCACACGATTAAATAACCTCTCTCTTTTCTGGAACAATTTGGTACATGGTAGAAATGACGTACTGCCACCAATCGAACTAAAGATCGTCATCACTGACTTACGTCATACCTATTTCCTCTACTTCCGGGAACATTCACGACCTTCGATATCCATCGGGAAATTTCTATCGACAGATCACGAAAATTCTTCAATAATATCGACCAACGAAAATTATCAACGTTATACAAAACCACTCCTAACAACAATGCAAACTCAAATCAAAGGTAAATAAACTCCATTATTGAATACTTTGCAAAATGAAACGATTAGATCTATCGTGCGCGCTTCCGACATACTTTCGTTCGCGTTTCAACGTAACATCTACTTAACAAACAACAAACAAACAAGCATGTTCCTTTCATTTTCCTGGGGTGTGTGGTGGGAGTGGGATGTGTGGCGGGAGTGGGGTGCGTGTGACAATGAGTTTACTTCAGGAAACTGCACTGTTGTCACATGAAAAAGCTGATCGAGAATCGTCGCTCAAACCCGAACGGCTAAGTTCGTCATTTAAGACATCACTTCCTGTGTTTTGGAAACAAACAACGAGAGTGCCGATAATTATTGTACAACCCCTTTTTTTGCTGCAGTGCTATTTTTAGAATCAACCTTGCTGCTATTAATAGACACACAAACACCTGAATTTATCGATTTATATCCCCAAACGTACTTTTAAAAGTGGTTACTATTTTTTGGTGTCATCTTTTTTTTACCCGTTGAGGCAAAACTCGCTGTAAAAAAAAAACTATTGAAAAACAAGAAGAATATGGGTAATATCGGGGTCCGTTAAGCCAAACAGATGTGTGATATCGGGGTCCTCTAAGCCAAACAGTTAGTTAATAGGCCTATATATAGCGTGTTGACAAATGAAATACACCTGTATCATAGTATCATATATAACAGAACACGGGCCACAGATCAAGAAGGTATTATGGTTGTTGTTTTATTTCAATGTATAGTTTCGCAGAAAGGAGAACTGGATAGAAGATCAGAACAACAGCAAGAAGGCTTACCAGACTGTGAAGCGGCTGACAAGTGTTAAACAGCCCAAGGTCTCCACAATCCAAAGCAAGTCTGGCATATGCCTTACAGAAGAACAAGAAGTTTTGGACAGATGGACAGAGTACTGCTCTGACCTTTACAACCACACAACAAACGGAGACCCATCAGTTCTAGCATGTCCAGAGAACAGAGAAGAAGTAGTCCTCCCAATTCTCCGAGAAGAAGTTGAGGCAGCATTGCAATTCGAGAATGAACTGGTTTGACACTGAGCGAAACAAAGCCGAGGACAGGGAAAGATGGAGTACGCTGGTTAAACGAAAATCTGTGGTGCCCTTACGACCTCCGAGTTACGGGATAGGATAGGATATGATTGTTTCGCATATTTTATTGTAAAAGGCTTGCGCCTATTTCCACTAAACATTATTGACATTAAAAGACAACAAAATACTGAGAGAGATTTACAAATTCAAAATTGATTCATTGTCCAGTGGCTCGGTTAATGTCATTAGATATTTTATATGTATCATTGTGGGTACGGGATAGCTCAGTTGATAGAGCGGCGAGCTCGTGTTACAAAGGTTGCGGGTTCGACTCCCGGTGTCCCGGACATAAACTTTGGCTGTAAGCATTGGCCATCTTACTATTGCTATTAGTCTGATGGTTGTGTCAATGTATAGTTTTCTATTTTCCCCCTTCCCCGGTCGCCTAGGATTGTGCTCAGTCGTCTGAACGTCAGACTGTGCGCCCAAGGCAGCACGTGGGCTCTTCGGGCGGGGTTTGAGTTAGATCCTATATCGACCAGCGCCTTGAGCTATTGAGCTGAAAAGCGCTATATAAGAATGATAAATAATAATAATAATAATAATAATAATAATAATAATAATAATGTGGGTGGTGAGAATGTGTGTCGTCGCGTGCGTGCGTTTAATCGTCTGGATGAAGAAGACGCTAATAAAACAATCAGCGTTGCAAATACCAAATACAGTAACAATTAAAGAACATTGATATGCACTCCCATATTCCACCTCTCGCAATGTACACAATTTCAGCTTTATAGGTATATATGTAATAACAAAAAGTCGAGTTTGGAAGGAATAATTATTATGGACATTTATTTACAATGAAGGCTACGAACTTTAACGCCCGCATACCCTAATTTTATTCGGAAATGGGAGGTAACTTGTCTTTTGCTTTTAGTTATGCGACATCATCAGAGCATGTCGGCTCAAAACACGCTACGTGAGCTACCCTGAGCTGCAAGCTTTTCTTCGGGAAAGGGTAGTGGTGGTTGCAGTGCAGTGCAAGACCGAACTAGCGGCGCTAGCCAGGATTGCCACTGAAATCAACCTTTCGTAAGGTTTGACGGAGGACAGAGCCGAAATTGTAGGCAAGAAACTGGGTTCATTTGCAAAGAATTCCCGGCCAACATAGGACAACTCTGAGCGCAACATGCGGGTAAGTCGGCCAAAGTTGTTTCCCCTCTTTTTTTTTTTTTTAGCATGGCCGAATATACAAAAGGGGTGGGGGGAGAGGGGATGGGTCAGGTGCAGTCTGTTTCTCGCGTCGATAGTTAAACTTGCACGGGACGCCTTCTTGGGTATCTGGTTAAGGTAGCGGAAAGAGGGAAGGGGCGGAGGTGTCATGAAAAACGTGACTTAACAAAACGGATGGCAAGATAGAGAAAGGGCGCAGAGTGGTTAGGATTAGGGCGGGCAGTGCTTGGTGGGACGGGTGAGGGTGACGCGGGAATCGGGTTGGAGAGAGTGAGGCGTGACATATCCCCCCCCCCCCCCCCCCCCCCCCTCCAAAAAAAGGCACCCTTAAAAACGATGCCCGAAAGAGAGATTCGGGGTGCAGTGTGGGAGTTGTGGTGTGATAGAATTAGCAAGTCACCCGAAGAACGAAAGTAGGTCAAAGGTCTGTAGTTTGTGTTCACTTCCCGCTTGTTGTGACGTTGCGCGTTGACTGTGGGACGATCCTCCTTGTCCACTTAAACAGTTTCTCCTGTATTTCTGAAGTCCACACACACACACACGTACACACACAAATATCGCGAGCGCACACCGTATATACACACGCATACTACATAAGAACACACACACTCACACACACACATACACACTCAAAAAACGCGGCATATATATACTTAAAACACACACAAACACAAACGCACACACAAGCACAAATACATTCAGACACATTCATGTGCGCACACACACATGCACACAAACACACATACAAGCATACACATACACACACACCCAAAACACACACACACACAGTGCAATTTCTTCAATTTCTTTGATGACAATAAATACGGCAGTTAACAGTACAGATAAAATATGGCACTAAGAAGTACAACAAATAATGGCAATATCAAATGCTACCAAATAACCGTAAACGTACACATCGCTAAGCTAAGAAATAAATAAAATAATGACTAACATGATATATGCGGCAGGGATAGCTCAGTGGTCAGAGCGCAAGACTTGCGTGAGTGCGTCTTGGGCGACGTGGGTTCGATTCCTGACTTCAGCAAACTATTGGGTGATTGCTGGATATTACGGGCCAGCGCTTTGAGAAGCTCTCTGAGCTTGTAAGTGCGCTATATAAGAGAACTCTCTCTCTCTCTCTCACTGCAGTAAGTAATCATAGGCGCATACATGGCTGTTTATAGTGCAATAATCGGGTGCCAGTGTGCAATGCCTACAAAGCAGTAACTGTCCTTGTGCAAGATTTAACAAAGCAGTTACTATTCGTCTCTGTGCAAGATTTAACAAAGCAGTTACTATTCGTCTCTGTGCAAGATTTAACAAAGCAGTTACTATTCGTCTCTGTGCAAGATTTAACAAAGCAGTTAGTGTTCGTCTCTGTGCAAGATTTAACAAAGCAGTTAGTGTTCGTCTCTGTGCAAGATTTAACAAAGCAGTAACTGTTCGTCTGTGTGCAAGATTTAACAAAGCAGTTACTATTCGTCTCTGTGCAAGATTTAACAAAGCAGTAACTGTTCGTCTCTGTGCAAGATTTAACAAAGCAGTAACTGTTCGTCTGTGTGCAAGATTTAACAAAGTAGTTACTATTCGTCTCTGTGCAAGATTTAACAAAGCAGTAACTGTTCCTCTCTGTGCAAGATTTAACAAAGCAGTTACTATTCGTCTCTGTGCAAGATTTAACAAAGCAGTAACTGTTCGTCTCTGTGCAAGATTTAACAAAGCAGTTACTATTCGTCTCTGTGCAAGATTTAAGAAAACAGTTAGTATTCGTCTCTGTGCAAGATTTAACAAAGCAGTGAGTATTCGTCTCTGTGCAAGATTTAACAAAGCATTTACTATTTGTCTCTGTGCAAGATTTACCAAAGCAGTAACTGTTTGTCTAAGCACTTTTTGGTTAGAATGAAAAATTTATTAAAGCAGTAATTGTTGATCTGTGTGAAAAATTTAACAAAGTATTAACAGTTCGTCAGAGTGAAAGATTTAACAAAGTATTAACAGTTCGTCAGGGTGGAAGATTTAACAAAGTATTAACTGTTCGTGTTCGTCAGGGTAGAAGATTTAACAAAGTATTAACTGTTCATCAGGGTGGAAGATTTAACAAAGAATTAATTGTTGGTCAGGGTGGAGATTTAACAAAGTATTAATTGTTCGTCAGGGTGGAAGATTTAACAAAGTATTAATTGTTCGTAAGGAGGAAAGATTTAACAAAAGTTTTTTTTCTTTTCTTCTATACTTTATTCACTCTTCGTTCGTCTTTCTTTTTTTTATTTTTCTTTCATCCAGTTTTTTTTTTCTTTTTCCTTCTCCTCCTTCTTCTTTCGTTATTTCTTTCTTTTATCTTTTTCTTTCTATCTATCTGCCTCTTGTATTATGTAACAGGTATATCCTTATTTTTGGATTATGCAATTTCAGATATGGGGATTAATGTAACCAAAATTTCAACATTTAAAACAATATATTTCAAAAGAACATTGTGACGCAAGAACACAACGAAATTCGTCAAGTTGTCGATGTTAGGAGATCAATGTTCAATATTTGACCTTCTTGCCGGTTTGCGTTGCGACACCACACGTTGAGCCACCTTAAAATCAAAACCCTCCTTCACTAACGGGATAAAAATAACTCACCAGCCAAAAAAAAACAGCGTGAGCCAATGAAATAGCGTCTTGTTCAGCGCGAGCGGTGCTACAGCCAATGAGGAAGTATGCTGGGCAGCGCGTGCTCATGAATGGATCATTGTAGTGGTGGTACGATTTGGAACACTTCACAGTCACACGCATGTGTCCACTGTGAAGAATATGGTTTTAACAAAGAGGTTCCTTGAACCTCGATTGTGGCAAAGACGAGCCGATGAGATTTTGCCAGAAGAGCAAGCAATGGCAGGCATGGAGAAACGTATGAATAGCAGTGTGAATAGAGAGATATTGAAAAAGATGTAGAGATAGTTGTTGCGACAGCTGAGAAGCAGTTACTACTACTACTATTACTACTACTACTACTACTACTACTACTACTACTACTACTACTACTACTACTACTATTTCTGCTGCTGCTTCTACTTTTACATCTACTACTATTACTACTTCTACTACTACTAATACTACTACTACTAGTTGCATTTATACCGTGTGCAAACCCGACTCTCGGTCTGCTCTCAATGTACTTGCATTCGCAGTCATGCATCTTAAACTTTCAGCAATATGAGAAACAAAATGCAACCCACACACAAATATACGCGCATGCCTTTAGAAAATAGATTACATTCGTGGACGTACACACACACATGCACGCGCGCGCGCGCGCTCACACACACGCATATGAAAACAGTCTTGCATTTGAAGTCAGCAATAAAATAAATATGGGCACAGTTTAGAGACAAGTGTGGATACATGGTTTAAACATGTGTTTTACTAGTGGAAAAACATGACAAAGAATAATTTTATTGTGTACAGGAATGGCAACAAGCAAGTTTAAATAAGCCGGCCCTGTTTAAATAATTAAACAGAATATATGAAAGGCAACAAATATTATAATGTTATTTAAGTAATAATGAAACAAATCCAATTATATACAGAATTTTTAAAAATAATAATAATAATTTTTAAGTAAGGTGGAAGAATAAATTGACGTCATTGTGCAAACGTTACGAGAAATATGTAAAGAAAAAGGATCATAAAGAAAAAGCGTAAGAGAAGTGGGAAAAGGGAATGAAGGAGAGAGAGAGAGAGAGAGAGAGAGAGAGAGAGAGAGAGAGAGAGAGAGAAGTCGAAACCTTTAATTGGATAATAGCATTAGGTCCTAAGGACCTGTCTTACAGCTAGTCCTTAATAAATTTGTAAAATTAAAAATTAAAAGTACAGAACAAACAAAATAATTAACATAAAATTGATTTGAAACTAACACAAACCTTAACAATGGTAAGAATTATTTTTTTTAAATTACTAAGAAAATTAATGTACCGAAATACACATTCTCCCTCCCCCCACTCCTCCAGAGAGAGAGAGAGAGAGAGAGAGAGAGAGAGAGAGAGAGAGCAATAATTCTGTTGGTCTGGGCGCTGGGGCGTTTGTGTTGTGGAGCGGCAAAATTAAAATGTAACTTAACGAAAACGATTTGACTGTTTAATAAACTGTTGAGTGGTTCGGAAGTTCGGAAAAGGAGATGATTCTTTGGTAAAGAGAATGATTGATTTTTGTACAATAAGATGGATAACGTTATTTGGTCTTGCGCAAGGGTGGAGATAGAGTTTGCTATGGCGTTAATATAGAGATGGCAGTGAAAGACAAAATGCTTGACAGTTTCGTATTCACAACCACGTGGGCACGAGGGATTATCTGTTAAGTGTCGAGTAAAAAGGTCATGATTAAGACCGCTCATATTTCTTCGAAGTCTACAGTGGATTACTTGTTCATGTCTGTTTCTGCTAAAACAAATACAGGAAAATACAGGCATAATCTCATCGAAGGTAATGCTTGAAGGTTCCAGTTGATGTTTTCTTGTATGCTCTCTGGTAAAGAGTTCCATAAGATAGTAGTTGAGGGGGAGAAAGATTTGTGGTATATTTGAGTTTTGTGATGAAGAACGTGTCTTTCAAGCGGCCTACGTCGGTGGTAAGGGTTAATATTTGCAACTAGTGCTTGAAGAAGATTACACAGATATTGTGGTAAAGATTATTGACTATTTTGTGGTAAACGAAGAGAGATGAAAAAGAAAAAGAACACCTCTCATGGAGTTGATGTTTACTGAAAAATCAACAATGAGATCCGAATAGGCAGCAGTGCAATCGCTGAAGAAGAAGTCAGCGGGAGTGGACAACATACCCGCGGAACTGTTTCAAGCAGGAGGAGAATCGATGATTGACGCCCTCCCCATTATTTGTAACAAGACCTGGCAGAGTGGAGAGTGGCCTACAACATGGACGCAGTCGCTGGTCATCACTCTTCCCCAAAAAAGTAACCTTCAGGAGTGTGACAATTACCGCACCATCAGCCTCATCAGCCATCCCAGCAAGGTCCTCCTGAAAATAATACTCAACAGGTTGAAACCCCAAGCTGAACAAACAAGCAGGATTCATGGCAGGGCGAAGTACTACTGAACAGATTTTCAACCCCAGAATAATACCTACAGCATCAACAACATATATATCATGTGTTTGTAGACTTCAAGAAAGCGTTTGACTGAGTCTGGCATGCAGCTCTGTTGGCAACCATGACAGTGTACAACATCAGCCCTAACATTATTGAAGTGATCAAAAGCATGTATGACAAAGCTACCAGTGCAGTCCTCCACAACAGCGCCATCGGAATCTGGTTCAGAACACACTCGGTGTGCATCATCTCCATCTTCCTATATGCTTGCGAAACATGGACCATCACAGCAACCTACAACGAAGAATACAAAGCATGAAGATGAGGTGCTACAGAAGACTTCTGGGCATTTCCTATACCCAGCACATCACCAAAAACGAAGTCCGACAGACCATCACACAAGCCATTGGACAACACGATGACATGCTCACAGTGGTGAAAAAAAGGAAACTCCGATGGTATGGCCACATCACCAAAGCATCAGGACTTGCAAAGACCATTCTGCAAGGCACGGTGCAAGGAAGCAGAAGAAGAGGGAGACAGAAAAAGAAGTGGGAGGACAACATTAGAGAATGGACTGGATTGACACTGAGCGAAGCCATGAGGGTTGCTGAGGACAGAAAAAGATAGAATACGCTGGTTAAACGATCATCTGTGGTGCCCTTCGAATGTTGTCCTCCCACCTCTTTTCCTCTCTCCCCCTTCTTCTGCCTTCTTGCACCGTGCCTTGCAGGATGGTCTGTGTTGAGGGATTGGCCTTGGACTTTGATGTACGTGTTGATGCCATTGGTGTTGTTGGTCATCATGTTGGTCTTCTCTGCACTTGTTTCCATTCCATATGCTCTGGAGGTGGTGTCAAGCCTCTGTACCAGCTGTTTAAGTTCTTGTTCCTCTCCAGCCATTCCATCAATGTCATCCGCAAAACGAAGGTTGGAGATTGCTCAATCCCCTATGCTGACTGTGCCTTTGTGATCTGCAAGTGCATCTGACATGATGCGCTCTAGGAAGATGTTGAAGAGTGTTGGAGGGTGTAGGCATCCTTGACGCACACCGATAGTTGTTCTGAACCAGTTTCAGATGGCGCTGTTGTGGAGGACTGCACTGGTAGCCTTGTCATACGGGCTTTTGATGACTTCAATAATTTTAGGGTTGATGTTGTACACTCTCATGGTTGCCCACAGAGCTTTTGAACAAAAACGATAATGCGTAATAAACAATGATTAAGGTATAATATAACAACAACAACACAAAATTAAATAAGCAGAAGTAATTAAAACTAACTAACAAAATAAATAAAACTAAAAGTCAATAAATGTATATATAGACTAGCTGTTGAGTGGAGGTAACTCCGTCCTGATAAAGTTGAGCATAAGTGATGGAATAGTTGGAATGAGGGCATAAAACAGACATCTAGTCTGAGTACACATGCACCTTATGTCAATGGGACCCGGGCGTGAGGAGCTGAGGATATTATAGCAATAGGGCCGTGTTTGTTGAACAAAGTAATAAATGTAGCGATCAAGCAAATGGGGCAATTTACAAGCAGATACATAAAACGGTTAGATGGGCTACGTGCGTGGATCGGATCAGTACGGCTGTTCTTATATCTTGCCGTAACTTACTATAGCATAATGATCATATAAATCACCAATAACATAACATAGTAAATGCATAGGCTTATATATATATACAGGTGGATGAGTAAGCGGTCGATCCAGTAAATCATTTATCGAAAGTTAGCGGGCATGCTACTGTAAACCACGCTCTACACAGACTATGTCTGCAGTAGACAGTAGTATAAAAACGATCAGTTTCTCAGAGTCTAATGCTTTACATATTGTTGGAGCACTCGCTACTGTGTCGCAAGTTAAGCACCGTCCAGTGCGGTAAAGCGACAAATAACAACGCCCCCAGTTGATTCAACTGTGACTGAGTACCTAGCTATTCTCTTAAGGGTGGGGAAGGTAAAGCAGCGAGGGAGAGAGATGGGCATCACCCTCATTACGCTGGCCCAAGATAAGTGTGATCTCCAACATCACGCTCCCATACGGCCACAAGGCTATGGGACTACCTTTACCTTTTTTTGTGATGAAATAAACTATCAAGAAGTCATTCGACCATGTCAAACGACGACTGTTTGTCTACCTGTTAATAACAATACAAATAATGCAAACCGAACATCAATAGTAATAAGCATTCAAAGATCATCACTTGAGGCATGGAAACAAACATTTCGCTAAGACTTGCAAACAAACAAAAACACAACTTATTCTGTTGTT
This sequence comes from Oncomelania hupensis, assembly GCA_036898135.1. Taxonomy (NCBI): domain Eukaryota; kingdom Metazoa; phylum Mollusca; class Gastropoda; order Littorinimorpha; family Pomatiopsidae; genus Oncomelania; species Oncomelania hupensis. The sequence continues at coordinate 44,890,941 of CM072526.1, read as the reverse complement.
CATAGTCTAATAGGAATATGATATTCAGAAGTTAGCGGTCTATCTGTTAATAACAATACAAATACAGTACTGAACATCAATAGTAATAAGCATTGAAGGCTAAACACAATGGGCTCTATGCACAAAGGCGTGGCGGTCACGTGCTGCGGGAATAACACAGCGTTCTCGAGTTTGAAAATGGTGAAGTACTGTGCTGCGTTTGGATGCTCTAACTCCGACGTAAAACCTTTATGCCAAGAAAAGAACATTTCCTTTCATCGATTTCCACTTCGAGCGCAAATGATGAAGCACTGCATGTCGTCAACTCTAAACTGAATGTCAGTGACAAATCGCTCTTTAAAAAAAGCCTGTCCCCTGATAAAAATTTGTCTGTAATCATTATTGCACGAATGTGCTATGTTCAAAACATCACAATATCCCAAAATGTCGGTAAAGTTAACATTTTTAAGCAGCAGTGGAGTACACGCGAACGATCTAAAAGAAGCCATGATCGCTTTGTTATCCCCGGCAGTGTGGATCGTATGTGGTGGTTGTATGTAATGTCTTGTTAATATGTTTTGTTGTGTGCAGAGATCAGGACCGATATCGTCGCTGTTGGAACTCATCACCACCACCACCACCACCACCTCGACCATGAAGACGACGGCCACCACCACACCCACCACCTCCTCCCGCCACCGCCACAAGCCGACACCAGTATTTACTGCGGGCGTAACTTGTAAGGGTGGTTCCGTTTCTGTTCGCGGCCTGAACCACAGCTGTTCAGCTCCTCCCGTCCTTCCTTTGGACACATGGACGTAAGCGTCGCCCGCGACGAACATGGCGACGAAAGCGTCGCCCGCAATGCACACATCGCAGGAAACGTCTCCCATAACGAACACAAAGACGAAAACGTCGCCCCTGTGTCGGACGGAGTCTAGCGGTCTTAGAGAAAAAGACGCTGTGCCATAAACTTAGAAGTGTGGATACATAATTAAACTATGTACAGAAACTTGTGGAGACAAAATGAACACATATATGATGACAGATAAGAATCGTGGAATTTTATTATAGATTTTTAGTGTGAAATATGATCGTTCTTACTGATTTATATTAAAGGTTTACTTAAAATGTTCAATGTTTCGCACTGTCGGAAAGCACTTTCTCACTATTCTGGACAATAAAATTTCTTATGTCATATGTCCGGTGAAGAGAACGAAGTCAAAATGAAACCTAACTGTATGGAACCCATGTAGCATAGAACCTACACTCCACAGTGACATAGTCACGCCACCCTAGTCTCTCACCTTTAGTCGATATACGTGTAGGCCTACTATTGATAATACTACATTCATGGTAGTCGTGGTGTGAGCCCTCGTTTGGTAGTATGTGTTGTCACTATTTGTGCAGGTCTGCATGTGTGTGCAAATGAAATGCTTTTGTTTTAAGTTCGTAGCCAGAAATGGACCTAAAGCAATAATCATGTAATGTAATGTAATTTAATGTAATGTAATGTAGCCGTAATATGCCTATAGGCCTACGATACTTTCAGCAGTGCGTGATAGTAATAACACATAAGATCTACTAACTATACGCCTGCGGACTACTGAGCAGTGCAAGAGGCACCGAGTTTCAAACGGCGACTTTCAAGTTTCAGTGAGACGACGCTATTATTATTGTTGTGATGGTTTGTTGGCCTTGTGCTTTTGATATATATAGTGTTCCAAAAGTCTTGGGCACATTTTGACATACTACTATTTCCGAAACTATTAAGGATATAAAAACGCATCTGGTAAATTCAGAAAGCTTGTAATCTCAATTTTTACAAGGAATGTTCAAAGATGTTCAATGTGAGCACCACTGGTCACACGACTACTACATCAAGCCGATAGTCAAATTCTTGCCAAACGCGTCCCAGCATTTTCTGGTTGAGTGAACGCCATTAATGGGTCTGAAAATAAATTTAAAAAATCAACTACTTTACAAAAAACTTAATGTAATTACTTTAAAATGGCACAACTTTTATCTTACTACCATTCATAGTAATTGAGATATGGGGACTTCAAATGTGCCCAAGACTTTTGGAACACCCTGTATATACTGCCACTACCTCTACCACTACTACTGCTACTACTACTACTACTACTACTACTACTACCACTACTACTACTACCACTACTACTTCTACTACCACTACTACCACTACTACTACTACCACTATTACTACAACTACTACTACTACTACTACCACTACTATTACTACTACTACTTCTACTACCACTACTACTATTACCACTACTACTACCACTACCACTACTACTTCTACTACTACTACTACTAATACTACCACTACTACTATTACCACCAGTCTACTACCATTACTACTACTGCTATTACCACCACCACCACTACTACTACTACTATCACCACTACTATTATAACTACTACTACTACTACTACTACTACTACCACTACTACTACCACTACTGCCACACTACTACCATTATTGCTACTACTACTACCACTACAACCACAACAACAGCTACTACTACTACTATTGCTGCTACTGCTTCTGCTGCTTGTATCTTGTATCTTCTTCTTCTTTCTTCTCCTCCTCCTCTTGCCGTTTATTATTCGTCCTCGATTACGACGACGACCTCCCCCTCCACTTTTGTTTTTTCTGTTTTGTTGTTATGCGTCCTGCGGAATGTTCTTCTTCTTCTTCTTCTTCTTCTTCTTTTTCTTCTTCTTCTTCTTCTTCTTCTTCTTCTTCTTCTTCTTCTTCTTCTTCTTCTTCTTCTTCTTCTTCTTTCTTGTTCGCTTTCTGCTTCTTTCTCCTTCTGTTGCTTCCTTCTCATTTAACATTTTTCGCTATTCCTATTTTTCCTCATCCTCTACAACAACAACATCAACAACAACAACAACAACAACAACAACAACAACAACAACAACAACAACTACTACTACTACTACTACTACTACTACTACTACTACTACTACTACTACTACTCCTCCTCCTACTCTACTGTACATTGCTTAGAGGAAAAAAGCTCTACATTGATTATGCCTCTATTTGTATTGTATTGTATTGTACTGTATTGGGTTTCTCCAGCTGCTGCTTTACAGCTTATGCCAAGCATGTGCAGACTTGATCAGCATTGAACGAAGCAACAATGACAATTGGGTACAGCTCCAAATCTATTGTAACTAATCTTTTCAGGGGCCAGTTCCACAAACGGGTGTTATGAGCGAATAATAAACTTACTTACTTAAGTCTCTTATGTAGGATGGATGGGGGGGGGGGGGGGGGGGGCCCCCCCCTGAGCTGGGAGGTTGAACGTGTGTGGTCAGGAGCTAGACTCAGGGTTTGGAAGTCTCATTCACACATTGTGTCACCCTCTCTCTCTCGAACGCCAGTCCGTTGGTGACCGTTGAAAGATTGTTTTTATTTGAAGAACATCATATGAAGGCCAGACGGCAAAGGCATGGGTGATGGAGGAGACGGCTTAGCAGCGGTGGAATGGTGGAATCTTTAGAATGCTTCCCGAGACTTTATTTTTCGTTAGATTAATTGTCCCCGGACACTAAAAGCATAAGGTCCAGAGAAAGGAGGGGAGTGGCGAGAGAGGTACAGAGGGGATTATGGAAGTGGAACTGTGGCGTCGGTTGGGGAAGCCAGTTGCACGCTTGGTAGTATGTGAAACAAACAGCATAGCTGAGACTGGCCCAGTACCTTACAGTAGTCGATAGACGCGAACGTTCAGTCTCAGCGTGGAAGTGTGGTTGTATGTAATGTCTCATGAATGATGTGTTTTGTTGTGTGCAGAGACCAGGACCAATATCGTCGTTGCTGCTAGGGGAACTCACCTCCACCACCACCTCGACAGTGATGACGGCGGCCACCACCACACCCTCCACGTCTTCCCGCCACTGCCACAAGCCGACACCAGCATCTACTGCGGGCGTAACCTGCGAGTGCGGCCCCGTTTCTGTTCACGGTTTGGCCCACAGCTGTCCAGCTTCTTCCGTCCTTCCTTTGGGCACATGGACGAAAGCGTCGCTCACCACGAGCATAGCGACGAAAACGTCGCTCGCAATGCACACATCGCAGGAAACGTCTTCCCTAACGAACACACAGACGAAAACGTCGCCCCTGTGTCGGACAGACTCCAGCCGTGTTAGAGAAAAAGACGCTGTGCCAACAGCACCAAACTCTTCCCACCGTCACAGCCACGGCCTGCCCACGACACAGCTGCGGCAACAACACCATCGCGATGGCGCCACAACCCCACCACATCACGTCGCTACTACAACTTCGTCTTTGTACCGGCCCTCGCCGTCCGATTCCTGGCGGCACAAAACGGCCAGCAATAACAACAGCAGCAACGACAGCAGCAGCAACGAGAACAACGACAACGGTAACGCCAAAAGCTACAGCAATCCACAATCATCCCCCAGCACTCTGGACAGGTACAGATGGAGAAATGTTCAGTCACAATAATTACTTTAGTCATATTTCAAAGTGGAAATCACATCTAAATTCCCAAGTACACGGCTACTTCTAACCCGAAGGGGAATCCGAGTCTTAAGTAGATGTGAGGTGGCCTGGCAGCATAGATGATAGAGCGCTGGATTTCTTTGCCAAAAGTCCCGGGTTCGAACCCCGCTTGGGACGAACTTACGCGACTGAGGTACGAGACTGTTCAGGACACCGAGGGTTTTCTCCGGGTACTTCGGTTTCCTCCCTCCCTTCGTTAATGGTATTTGATGCAGTCAATGTAACATTTCAAAAAATAAAGAAATGGATCTTAATAATAATAATAATAATAATAATAATAATAATAATAATAATAATAATAATAATAATAATAATAATAATAATAATAATAATACAGGATGCTATATACGCGCCTTTCCCCAAATCAATCGGGCTCAAAGCGCGGCGACCTATACCAACATACACGCTCACCTATCTCATCCACCCTCACACACCAAATTACACATCCATCACTCAAACAGGTGGTGTAAAGGCAGGGAGATCGCTATTAGAAGACGGAAGGAAAATCGAATTTTTATTTTTGAAATTTTTATATTGATTGCGTCCTGTACCATTATTGAAGGGAGGGAGGAAACCGGAGTGCCCGGAGAAAACCCTCGGTGACCTCAATAGTCTCGTACCTAAGTCACATACGTTCGCCCCTTGCGGGAATCGAACCCGCGACCTTCGGCATAGGAAACCGGCGACTTATCCACTGCGCCACGAGGCCACCCCGCCTTCTGTAACGAGATCGCCGCGCTTTGAGTTCGATTAAAGAAAAAGCGCGTGATAGAATCCTGTATTATTATTATTATTATTATTATTATTATTATTATTATTATTATTATTATTATTATTATTATTATTATTATGATTATTATTATGATTAGATGTCCGAGTCAAGATGATTTCCTTTTAGACATCTAACTTCAAGACAGTTAAGTGAAAATGAACATTGGTGAAAATGAACATTATTCCTTATGTTGGATGATAATAAAAAATATGGTGATGACCAATGCAAATACTGATGACGCAAACGGATGTTGCAGGGTGACGTTCATGGAGGCGGTGCGGTTTCTGGGTCAACTGAGGCTCGACGAGGGCGTCCTGGTGGCGGAGGTCAAGGTCAGGATGAAGAGAGAGCGCGAGCGCATGCGCGCCGTCTTCAGCACCCGAGTCGAAGGATGGACGCTCCTGCACGCCTGCACACTAAGGGGCACGCGCAAGCTGGTCAAGGTCAGTCATAGAGGTGAAGGTCACTTCCAGATGTCACATGCGAGCATGCAGCAGCAAAATAATAATAATAATAATAATAATAATAATAATAATAATAATAATAATAATAATAATAATAATAATAATAGCATACAAGCGTGAAATTTACCGAGTATTCAAAATCTTGGCAGCATTTTGTCATCCTTTGTCTGCCAAGGCATTAGGTAAAAAGCACAGGCGGCGGAAGCGGGGGGGCAAGGGGGGCACTGGCCCCCTCCAGAAAAATATTGGGGGGGGCAAACCTATACATTTGCCCTCCCAATATTCAGCCCCTCAAAAAACATTTGAAGGTTCAAACCAATATATTCCCCCTTTCTCTGGACTGATGCAAGTTAACAATATCTGTGCTGAGACCATTTTCAAAGCACTGAAAGATTGCTTGATCAGACTTGACTTGCCAGTGCAAAACTGTAGGGGCCAGGCCTACGACGGGGCGAGTAATTTTCAGGGTCATGTGTCAGGAGTTGCAAAAAGATTCAAACATGAGATCCTTGCTGTGACTGAAGAGTTGGCGACAGTTCTTCAAAAAAAAAACGACTTGTGATGACATTTGTCTGAGAATACTGGAAAGCATGCGGCATGAAGATTGTTATGAGACATTTTTTGCTGACATCACAACGAAAGCTGCAAATTTGTGTGATGAGCCCTGCGTTCCTACACAGAAGCAGCCTCCACGAAGACTGGACGATGGCTCACAGGGTCACAGCTACTCTTGTCCATCTGCTTACTACAGACAGCAATACTGTGAGGCCATTGACAACATCAAAGAACATTTAAAGAGCCGGTTTGATCAAATAGCTCTCGACTTACCAAGGAAAATGTGAGTTCTTCTAAGTGATGGAGCAGCAGGGAAGAGACCAACAATTCCTCAAGAAATCAAAGATACATATTCCGCTAACATCGACTTGGACAGACTCAAAACTCAGCTAGAATCCTCCCACATGCACTGGGTGACACCAGGAGGCGGCTAACTCTAGGATCACCATCTTCCAAGCACTTCCGGATGAACTGAAAGCTTCTGACACTGTGCGACGGATGCTGAGTGAAGTGGATAAACTTCTCAGACTGTACTTCACCATCCCAACCACAATAGGCAACGGCTGAACGCAGGTTTTCAGCCCTAAAGCGGGTAAAAACATACCTTCGGGCAACGATGACGCAGGAGCGTCTAAATAAATGTCTTATAATGCATGTGTTCAAAGACAAAGTAGATCAACTAGACCTAGCGCAAACTGCTTACGAATTTATCAATACAAATGAACGCCATAAGGCATACTTTGGAAAATTAACGGTGCAATTTCCCATGCCAAATGACATGCATGACTGCTGTTTTTGTTACTGTGATGGATCAACAATGTCAGGTCAGTTTCTCTCCATTTCTCTCTACCCTCCCTCCCCCCTCTCTCTCTTATATGCACAGTTGTAGAAATATATGATATATCTTTTTTTATCTGTCACATAGTGTCTGTGAAAATAGTTCAAATTATTTGGAATAAATGTCCAGGGCCGGACCCAGAAGGGTGAGGGGCGGGGGGAGGGGTACCTGGGTTCTGGAACCCCCCTCCAAATAAAAAAAAAATGATTTTTTTTTAATGCAAAGAGTTTCCATTTTTTAAAAATTGTTTTTAAAACATTGCAGTTTTTAGTCACTTTTGGTCCAACGTACAAAGAGTTATTTATAGTCAATTCAACGGAAATCCATTTCAAGGGATCCGTTGAAACGTCCAAAGCGTTTTCCCGTTGAAACGACCAAGTAACCCAACCCCTAAGCCTAAATTAGTAAATGCAGCCATATTTTCTTGTTCTGGTCGCAAGCCTCTTCCAGCACCTTCACCTTGATACTGCCCTAATCCACCAAAAACGACTTTTTAGAAATATTAATTAAGATGTTAAGTTGATAATTATGACAATTCGTTGTAACGAACATCCATTGAAACGACCATCGCTGAATCGTCCAAAAACATCGTTGACATGGAAACCCTTGACAGTGAAGCTGCAGAAAAGGACAAAAGATGTTGCCGATGCCTACAGGGAAATCAAAGAAGTCAGTAACTGCATGTCTTCTATTAGAAGAGATGTCGACACAGCGTTCGTTGCCTGGTTTGGTGAAGTCAGCAAAATGGCAAATGCTTTGACAACTGGTGTTATTGTTCCTCGTCAAGCATCCCGACAGACTCTCCGTGACAACCAAACTGCGGCCACTCCAGAAGAATATTTCAAGATTTGCATTGCCATTCCTTTCTTGGAACACCTGTCAACCGAATTTGACTCGAGGTTCAAAAATGCTGGCCTAGCAGTTGATGGTCTCTGTCTGGTGCCAAGCACTTTAATAGACAACCAGGATGGTTTCATGCAGGTTCCAGAAGGGGTGAAGACACTGGCAATGTTGTGGGAGTCTGACCTACCAGACAACGCTACCCTTGATGCAGAATACCAACGGTGGGTTTGCAAATGGCGAAGTGCTGCTGAGAATGCGACAGCTATCATCCCATCCACGGCATCAGAAGCACTGAAACATTGTGACAGGGATTTTTATCCCAACCTGTCCATCATGCTAAAGAACCTTTGCACCCTGCCTGTCACTAGGCTCGGAAGAGTCCGCTGGACCTAAAGCAACAATAAATCAATCAATCAATCAGCCTGTCACTACTGCCGAGTGTGAGCGTTCAAACAGTCAGTTGCGCAACCTGAAAAACTACCTGCGCTCTACAATGGGGCACAGAGACTCAATGGACTTGCTTTAATGAAAGTGCACAGGGATGTTGATATTGACTTCAAAGAGGCAGTGAATTGTTTTGCCAGAAGATACAATTCACAAATGGTACTAATGCCGAAAAACCTAGTGCAGCAGGACTGAATTAAATGAAAGCAGGGCGGTGATGTTCATAAACTACAAGGTAAAGCTTTATACCGTTAACGATCAACAAAAAGTAGTGAATAATAATAGTATACAAAACATCTCTGCTGATAAATAAATATTTGTGTGTGTTGTTTTTTTTAAGGGAGGGGCAGAGGATAATTTTTGTACCCCAGAGTTTGTCAGTTCAATTGTTCAAAAAGCTCAAAGTCCCAACCATCACAAATGGCTTTTTCAAGGTTCAGATTGCACCATATTGCACCATTTTGCATCCTTGAAGAAAAAAACATTTCCGGTGGAGCATGCCCCCCGGACCCCCCTAGAAGGCTGAATCTGTAACCTCCCCCTCGACTTTTCCAAGGTCCGGCCCTGATGTCAGTGAATAAAATGGGTGTGTGCCCCCCCAATCCTGAACAGCTTCCGCCGCCTGTGAAAAGGGAAGTAACTTCATGTTTCTGAAAGCGGTCATCATGATTAGTACGTTTGTTAGTGAACGAACAAAGCGTAGCTATAACAAATTGTACGCTTAAACTACGCGTTATTAACGTACTTGCAATGTATATCTTGTTGTAATGACATTGTGTCAACATTTTGCCTATATGCGTTATATCAGTACAGCTTTGAGTTAATCTGGGGGAAGTGTTATGAACGGGTTTAATGAACTAATAGAAAATTTACGCCTCTTATATGGGTGTAAGTCTATTATTCGTTCCTTGTTTTCGCTCATAAAACTGATCCCTGATAAAGACAGTTTGATTCACCAGCAGCAACTATTTTCGTTGTGTTTGAGCCGAGTGTGGTTGATATGCATTCTGTGTCTGTTTCGTGACAGTTGGCGCTGAAGACTGGGGTGTCGCCGGACCTGCAGATGGGATGGCCAGAGGGTTTGCCGGGGCTCAGTTCCCCCTTGCACCTGGCGGCCTACCGCGGTGACGTCAGCATGGTGCAGCTGTTGGTGCAGCAAGGAGCGGGGCTGAGCCCGAGGGACGGGGAGGGCCGCAGTCCCTTGTTCTACGCTGTGACGCAACGCAACGTGCTGGCTGCCCGCAAGCTCATCAAGTACGGCGCTGACGTCAGCGAATTGACGCACGAGCAGCGGACGCTTTACCGCAACGAGATTGGCCGACGTCCCGGCCCCTCTCCCATCCTCTGTCTTTCGCCGTCATGGTAACCAGCCCCGGCTCGTGCTCTCTGTTTTGCCCCCCCCCCCCTCCTCCCCCAAGTTGACATCGTCCCACTCTCGTTCTGCCTCTTCATGAACTATCATTGACATGAAAGCAGACCCCGCCCGCTCCGTTTTCTGCATGTCGTTGCGATAGAACCAGACTCCGCCCGCCCCGCTCATTGCCGTTGCCATTAAAGCAAGGACCTCGCTCACTACGCTTACTACCGTTGTCTGGGAAACAGACTTCGCCCACTCTGTTCTCTGTCATTGCCATGGTGACTGGTGCCGCCCCGCCCCCTAAATCTGTCGGTCATGGTCATGGTGAAAAAAAATAAATGACGTCATCTTAAATTGGTGACGCAAGTATCGATCTACTATTGCAATTTTTTTTAAAAAGGTTTATGTCAGGACCACAGCGTCATCATCATCATCGTCATCATCATCATCATCATCATCATCATCATCATCATCATCATCATCATCGTCGTCGTCGTCGTCGTCGTCATCAACATCAGCAGCAGCAGCAACATCATCATCATCAACAGCATCATCATCGTCAAACTTTGCATATCTTCAGTTTGCGGCAGTTACGGCGTACCATGAGTCCAACGTCCGCTAATCCGTCTAAAAGAAATGAAGAAGAAGGAGGAGGAGAAGGAGGAGGAGGAGGAGGAGAACTAAACCGTCAAAAGAAGAAGAAGAAGAAGAAGAAGAAGAAGAAGAAGAAGAAGAAGAAGAAAACGTTCCATAATAAACTTATTGGCTGTTATTAGTTTCGGATCATTGGCAGCAAACTTTCTCAGTGTAATTTGATAACAAGTCTGTCTTTCATTAGATGTAATCCTTTTCGTCTTCCAATAGCGATCTGCTGGACTCTATAAACACTGAATCTATCTATCTTATATATATATATATATATATATATATATATATATATATATATATATATATATATATATATATATATATATATATATATATATATATATATATATATATATATATATATATATATATATATATATATATATATATATATATATATATATATATATATATATATATATTGGTCTTGATTTGGCTCGGAAGAGTCCGCTGGACCTAAAGCAATAATCATGTAATGTAATGTAATACATACACACCAGTTCTATTATGTAACTGAATAACTGTAACACGTAGCAGTTGTAGGAAGTAACTAGATCTAACTAAAGAATAATGTAGATGTTTGAATGTACACTGTAATAACCTTTAACATGATGTAGAAATATATGCATTTTTTGTATTGCAGTAAGACGTAATAATAATGTGTGTGCATTGGTATGAGCGAATGTATTAAATTCATTATAGTTAAGAAATAATTTATTTTAATTTATTTATTTCATTTAACGTCTACTCACATCTGTGATATTAGACAATTATGAAATAAACTGAATGAAAGAACATTGAAGTTTAACGTCTACATTTATTTCATTTAACGTCTACTCACATCTGTGATATTAGACAATTATGAAATAAACTGAATGAAAGAACATTGAAGTTTAACGTCTACACCCACCATTGGCATAATGGCAGACAGGGTAGGGACCTACAACACTGATCCACCAGAGCAAGCACACTTCGAGTTACGGGTGTGATTATACTTACACGATGTGATCTACGGAATCTGCAGATCTACAACGAAGAATACAAAGCATGAAGATGAGGTGTGATTATACTTACACGATGTGATCTACAGAATCTGCAGATCTACAACGAAGAATACAAAGCATGGAGATGAGGTGTGATTATACTTACACGATGTGATCTACAGAATCTGCAGATCTACAACGAAGAATACAAAGCATGGAGATGAGGTGTGATTATACTTACACGATGTGATCTACAGAATCTGCAGATCTACAACGAAGAATACAAAGCATGGAGATGAGGTGTGATTATACTTACACGATGTGATCTACAGAATCTGCAGATCTACAACGAAGGATACAAAGCATGGAGATGAGGTGCTACTGAAGACTTCTTGGCATTTCCTATACCCAACACATCACCAACGACGAAGTCCGACAGACCATCACACAAGCCATAGGACAACACGATGACCTGCTCACAGTGGTGAAGAAACGGAAACTCCGATGGTATGGCCACGTCACCAGATCATCAGGCCTTGCAAAGACCATTCTGCTAGGCACAGTGCAAGGAGATAGAAGAATAGGGAGACCAAAAAAGAGGTGGGAGGACAACATTCGAGAATGGACTGGTTTGACACTGAGCGAAGCGGGCTGCTGAGGACAGGGAAAGATGGAGTATGCTGGTTAAACGATCATCTGTGGTGCCCCTACGACCTCCAGGTTACGGGACAGGATAGGATAGGATAGGATAGGATGTGTGTGTGTGATTAATAGGTAAATAAAGTGTCGTTTATACTGGACGATCGTGATATGTTTATTTATTTTATTTAGTTTAGTTGCCTTGTCAGATTCCTATGCAGGAACGTTAATAAAGCAGCATTTATCTCAGGACACTCAGCTGTCTGTTCGTCCCTTCTTTCTTTCTTAATCTTTCTTTTCGTACTTGTCTCTTCCACACTGTATGGATGAAAGATTGATTGGTTGACTGGACTATTGGTTGTTTGACTGGCAATTGGAAAGGATAGTATGAATTCCAGCAATAAATGGTCAATGGAAATCTTAGCACAGGAGGTGGGGAGGTGGTGTGGGGGGAGGGAGGGAGAGAGCATGGTGTATAGTGGATTGTCGATAGCACAGCGGTAGCAGTTCTATGCATGGCATGTTCTAGGACACTTAAAGCTAGCTGCTACCGCTTCGCTGTCGGAAACCCACAAAACCTTTGTGGTGATCGTAGGCTTATACCGTAATCCAATTATTAAAGGGACCCATTTTGACCACGCTCTCTCCTTAGATCCGTGCAACATTCACAGTGTGTGTTGCCCCACTAATAACAAACATTTTGGTTTAAATAGAATTTTATTTTTCACGAGACAAGCAAACAAGGCATGGAGAACATAAAGGGTTCACAAAAGCAAAGCCTAAATAAGTGCTACCCTTTGGCAAAAGATAACAATGAAATGTCTGGCGAACAGGAACGAGTACAAAGCAATAAAAACAGAAGTACATTAATTAATCTTCTCAACAATGAAAAGAAAACAAACATATAACTATAGTATAAGAGACCAAAAATACAGTAACATCGAAAAGGGCAAAATATAAAAGTAATAAAGAAATAAATGAATGAACTAACAAACATTTGCTAACAACAACAACAACAACAACAACAACAAAACAACCCTTTCGAGAGTATAGTTGTCAAATAGTTGTAAATGAATACATTCCGTAGTTTGTGTGCCTATAGCGACAGCTACCTGCCTTTGTAGACGATTGTTGCAGCGTGCTGGCGGGCGCACCGTTAAAACAGGGGAAACCACTCCCTGTCAGAACAGAAATGGAACATTCAAACTTTAGTGGTTGCTTTTGAACAACGAAAAGGCACTTGATCATCGTATTATGTTCTAAATTCATTTTGACCCAAAGTAAACTCCGCTCTGCAAGGTTACATACACGCAAAAGCTTGTCCATGACCTCTACCCAAAACGTTCCGGATTTCTGTAAAGTCCTTAATGGTAATAAAGTGTCTTAAGGTTTGTGTTAATAATACCTACGTTTCTATAGCACGATCAGAGCGGTGTTTAAAAAAAACAACAAAAAACAAACATCCACCACTAACAACCTCTATTGCCGAATATTATCTGAGTAATCTACCAGTAAATAGTAGGCTACTCATAATAAAACATTTTTTGGAAAAGTGCGCATATCAGACAACATAGTGTGCTCAAAGCGGATCAAACATCAAGAGATGCAATGCATAAACTTTATTTCACAAAACAGCGGCAAAAAAGGTTAAAAAAAATATAATAAAAAAGAGTTGGAACAACAGATGGCAAGACATTTAAAGGTATTTCCAGACACCCATACACGTAGCTAAAAATGCAGCATATCTGCTCAAAGCGCATCAAACATCAAGAGACCCAATGCATACACTTTATTTTACAAAACACCGGGAAAGAAAATAAAATGTTAAAAAAAAAAGTTGGAACAACAGATGGCAAGGCATTGAAATGTATTCCCAGACACCCACACACCTAGCTGAAAACCCAGCATTTTCCACAGGGTTTATTTTGTTGACGGTGCTGAGGACAGGGAAAGATGGAGTACGTTGGTTAAACGATCGTCTGTGGTGCCCCTACGACCTTCGAGTTACGGGATAGGATAGGATAGGCTGTGACACCGCTTTGTCATAACGAAGCAACAGGGAAACGTGAAAACGAATGGCTCTCTCTTTGAGCCAAACATAGCCGTTAGCTCAAATTAATCAAAATCTATGTCTCCTTTCCACCCCTTGAGCCAAAGTGGGATTTAAACAATCGAACGGTTTAGACGATTTTAAAATAATACGAAAGATGTGTTTATCAAAACAAACAACAAAAAAAGATGGATCTCAGCGACCTTGAACTTTGTGAAAGTGCAAATTTATTTCACAATAAAAATGCGTATGTAATAACATTAAAATAAATAAATAAATAAATAAATAAATAAATAAATAAATAAATAAATAAATAAATAAATGAAAGGCTGAGTAGTAATTAATGTATCCGTATATTGAAAAAATAATCGAAATCGGTCGAGTCTTTTTTCTTTTTAGAGACAGTGTTTTAAAAGAAAAGTAAAATACTGACTGACCAACTAACGGACAGCAACGATGTGAACGGCAAAGAGACCAAATACATGTATTTCCAAAACAATCAGCAAATACATTTTAACCCTTTTCAGCCCAAAACGTGTTTAGCACCTGAATTGACCACCAGCGACTTTGACCTTTGAAGGACAGCAATACGGTGGCACGAGAAGCTGAACACTAATTCTGGTAATGTTCCTATGAAGTGTGGTCAAAATCCATCCAGAGATTATCGAGTTATGGCGTGCAGCGCACCGACGGACGGACAGACGGGAGGACAGACAGACCGACTTTGGACTCGTGTTGATTCTCGGCTATTTCAAAGAAAAAGTCTGTGACCAAGGCATAATTAAAAACAGCCTCAAACCAACAGTCCTGCGCACCAACGGCGCCTGCTGTTCGTGTAACCTGTAATTTTGGTAAAGTAAGTTTAGTGCATGCTTACTTATTTGGCATCGTTACCTACAACTATTTTTGACAGTGTCAACCAGTTATTTTTCTAGGCCACTGAGGCGACGCCATAGGACGTGAATCACAGGAAAAAGAGGTTTAACAGACAGTCATTTTTATTGGAGAAAACCTCTCCTGACGTTCACAGAAAGGCTTTTTTCACGTGCTGCTGAGGTTACACACCATGGAACGCGAATCACAGAAGAAAAAGAGTTATGACAGACATCCACCCTTTGGTGAGAAAAAAATTCCACTACGTTACGTTGAGATAGTGGCAGTTTTTTTTTTTCACTGAGGCGACACCCTGGGACGTGAATCACCGGGTAAAAAAAAGAGTTATAATTTATACGTCTGCAGTCGGTTGATTGATTGATTGATTTATTGTTGCTTTAGGTCCTGCGGACTCTTCCGAGCCAAATCAGGACCGGACAACCCCCGATCCGCATAAAAGATCTGCTGAAACAACCCTAGTGGGAAAACTGAATGCCCTCCACCGGCCAGTCACTTTACAATAAAGACATCCCACGCGGGGGACAGCTGAGGGTTTACCTCAACTACGCGAACCCCCGGTTACAAAAACAAAATAGAATACAACCATCATTACAAATCATCAACAAAACATATACATATAAAATGCCTATATTGCTAAATACTAACATCATAGGAAGCCCCAGTGACCACCCAGCAGAAAGCGTCCAACACTCCCAAGCTGATCCAACAGACCTCATACACAAACAAGGAGTCTTGTCCAGGAAGAGTTTTCAAGAAAAAAGGTAGGTCATTGATCTAGCGAAGAAGAAGATAGTATAGCAGAGTGATAGGACAGAGCAAGAATGGGAAAGAGTAAATGAGGAAGATAGCAACAGTGGGAATTTAAAGCACTAAATTTCCATAAAGTGGGGATACTATTTATACTGAAACCCCCGGCACTCCAACGGGGGTACTGTTGCCGCAGTGAATCTGTCATGCCTACAAAGGCAAGACAGGTTTTCAACTGGGGCTTTCACTTTTCCCTTTATAGGTTACAGTGGCAAGATTGCTCATGACCCCAAGGGGTTCTGCAGTCGGTAACCCTTTTGTGGTAATGTTACTTTTTATGGTAATAGTTCAACTTTAAATGGTTAAGATTTGGTTATTTGGGTGTGTGTGTGTGTGTGTGCGCGCGCGTGCGTGGGCATGTAGAAACGTGTGTGTGTGTCCGTACGTGAGAATGACTATGTGGTCTAAAATCACCTGAATGTATGTGAACAGACGTTAAAATAAATATAATTGAACTGGGAAAAAAAGAATTTATCACTGAAAGTCATTATTTGTTGATAAAATCTTCCTGGTCCAGATCTGAGCCCATGTTGTTTGCACCGTTTCCACGCCCTGCTAGCTGCTCTGCCCACTACGTCAATCTTCTACTCTACTATAGCGTGGGTACTCTAATTACGTGGTTCTGGTCTCTTGTTGTAAGACCCAGTCTTTTGTGCTAATGACACAGTATTGCAATCACGGCGCTGTAATTTGTCACTTCTTTTAAAGTTGCAATGTCAAACATCGTCTTCGTACCTTGCAGGCTTTCCAAGTTAAATAATTTTTTATTTAAACTGTGGTAAAACCGACACAACTTTACAATGACTCTACGCTTGGGATGAACCCCTTCACCCCCACATGGCAAGGATGGACTCGCCCTACAGGGAACAACCAATCAACCCATGGGATGCGGTCTGGTGGACGGAAACTGCGTCGCGGGAAGTCACTTCTGAGCCTGACATCGTACGGGACGGTCCATAGCCTACGCTGCAGAGTTTTGCGGCATGTTTTCGTTAAGCTTGCATTTGAGTACAACCATGTAATCCGGTATAGTAAACTAGTCTCAGAGGACAGTTAAACTCAGAATAAAGGGGGAAAAAAAAACACGAAAAAATAATAGGAGTCTACCGCTGACCCGAGTGTTCACCATAAAACGATGAGTGTGTATCCCAGAGAAGTATTGGACTCCCGAATTTCGGCCACGACCATCAGAACACGGCCACAGCCGAACTATTTCTAATAATACGAGGGTAATTTAAAAAAAATGGTTTACCTTGCGAGGCGGGAAGCGTTTTGAGAGTACACCGGATTGCCGGCTATAGTACCACCACACTCTCTGCAGGTCACTGCCACAAACCTGCATAGAATAATGCCAACCGACAATTTAGCTCTGCTCACCTCAAAAACAGAAGATGGCTCAGTCCTGCTCACCTCAAAAACAGAAGACTCAGTCCTGCTCACCTCAAAAACAGAAGATGGCTCAGTCCTGCTCACCTCAAAAACAGAAGACGGCTCAGTCCTGCTCACCTCAAAAACAGAAGATGGCTCAGTCCTGCTCACCTCAAAAACAGAAGACGGCTCAGTCCTGCTCACCTCAAAAACAGAAGACGGCTCAGTCTAGGAGAACATCTGTCGTATCGCCTTGTACTGCACAATCCAAGGGTTCATGCTTACATCCAAGGATTCTGCACAGCAGGGGCTACCATCCAAAGCTAGACTATCAGCAAGGGAACAAATTCCCTCAGGCAGACCCAACGAGGACTATATCTCCGAAGTGTGACCAGTCCCATTCTGCCAAAAGTGTGTATGTTGTTGTTTGCTTGTTTGTTGCTTTGTTGGTGTTGTGATTTCCTGAAAATGTGACTCTGTGCCTGTTGTAGTTCCTTTTGAGATAATAAAGACGTATTGTATTGTATTGTATTGTATTGTATTGTATTGTATTGTATTGTATTGTATTGTATTGTATTGTATTGTATTGTATTGTATACGAATACGAATCTTTATTGTCCATAGTTAAAATACAACAACATGGAAATTTGTCTTTAGTAGCACAAAGACTAAGACGAAAAGATTAAAAACTAAAAGTAATATGAACAGTTTTTGTTATATAAAACATTAATGAAGACAATCAAACGCCTAATAAATAGCTTACTTCATTGCACAACTCACATCATATCACATTACATCATCACAGTACACAGAAGAAAAATGTAGGTAACTGAAGGTATCACAGTTTGCTTAAATTTAAAACGCGGATTGCTTTTGGTAAATAAGAGTGGCCATACAAGTTTCTTTTCCAGGCCGGGGTTCTAATTGTATTGTATTGTATTGTATTGTATTGTATTGTATTGTATTGTATTGTGTTGTGTTGTTGTTGTTGCAGTAAAAAACAACACAATGATGTATAGAGACGTCAAAATAATTTAACTGGCTTATCGACTCATAAAATCACTGTCTGCAAGTTGTATTTGTTGTTGTTATTGAAGCTGCTGTTGTGTTTAATTTGCTTTCTGCTCTCCCACCTCACTCCCTTTGCCTTGTAACAATTGTTGTGGTTGTTGTTGTTGTTGTTAAGTTGTAGTTGTTGTTGTTGTTGTTGTTAAGTGGTTGTGGTTGTTGTTGTTAAGTTGCTGTGGTTGTTAAGTTGTGGTTCAGGTTGTTGCTTTGTGTGAGTGATAGATTTATGACAATGGTCATGACGATATTTGCCTATGGTGTGAATGTGTCGGACTGTTGACCGACATAGGGGCAATTTGCAATCTTGTGATTTCAATTTCTGTATTGTGGGGGTTGTTGTTGTTGTTATTGTTGGTTCTGGGTATGTTTTCTGTGCTAGTGTAACTTTATGAAGATAGTTTAGAGACGGGCGTGAACACGTCTCAACTTTGAACTTAGGTAGTCAGCAGGTGTGATAAATCATGTAGACACGTCACTTTTACTCACTCTGGCACTAAGACACATTGGTTTTCCTCATTCGCTCTCTTGTCTAGAAGAAGAAGAAGAAGAAGAAGAAGAAGAACAACAACAACAACAACAACAACAACAACAACAACAACAACAACAACAACAGAAAGTTACAGTCACACCGTTTTAATGGTAAGACATTCAAGTTCTACAAGAAATATTCATGAGTTCAAGTTGATTGTGTCCTGTTTAACTGTTTTAGCGTCACAATTTTTTCTGAAAGTTCACAATCCCGTTACTGGTAGAGAAAAGAGGATAGGCGATGTCACAACAATTTCTGGATTTATTTCACGTGCAATGGTGAATAGAGATAGAATATACAATATAGACGAATGATGAAATAATTAAAATAAAATAAAATAAAATAATTTCATTTTGGAACTACATAAGCCTACGAAAGGACATACTGACAAAGTTTGACGACTGCTTTGTGTGTGTGTATATAGATTATATTAGTGATTAGATGGCTGCTGATTCGTGTGTTCAAGATGGCGGGGGGAACAAGACAGTATAAAGAAAACAGTCAAATACTACGTACGTGAGACGTTCAGGGTCCTGGACCCTACACGTCTTCGGTTGTGTGCGATGTTTCGCTGACATGTTGTGTAGAGATATCTGTGTCGTGGTGCCAGTGGACCATGAAGTGTGGGACAAGAAGCGGACCGTGTCCAAAGATCTCTATTGGTGGTCGACTGCGGGTGAAGAAACTGCAGGTGAGCAAAGTATCGATGTGTGTCCTGCTTATTCTCTTTTTCCTCTGTTGCTTCGTCCTTGTGCCCGAACCATCGGTCCCCAATGAAAGATATTCCAGTCTCCGTTTTTCTGGGACAAAACTGGGCATGCGCAGTGAGGCGCGAGAAAAAGAAAACGTCGTGACCGTGCCGCCAGCCTACGTTGTCACGCCGACGTACCAACGCTTGACGCAGGAGGCGGACTTGTTACGCATGTGTTACACGCTGACCCACGCGACACACATTCACTGGATTCTGGTAGAAGACCGCGAGTTCCGGTCCGCCTTAGTCATTGACCTCTTGGCCCGTTGTCAGGCCTTAGCGACCTTGAACTTGACCGTGACCCACTTAGCGACCTTCACCAATTCCACGAACACCAAGCGTCACAAGGGCGTGGAGCAGCGGAACTTGGGCATCTCGTGGCTGCTGAACCACACCGTGCCGGCTGACGACGCGGGCGGTGTATACTTCGCTGACGACGACAACACCTATGACGTCAGGCTGTTCGACGCGGTGCGGAGGACCAACGGCGTGTCGGTGTGGAACGTTGGACTGGTGGGCGGATCTCTGGTGGAGGGTCCGGTGTGTTCAGAGGGCAGGGTAAGGACGAGGGTATTTTTTTCTTATTCGTCTTCATTACCCCCTCCACCACCCCCCCCCCTCACCCCTCTCCGATCTACTACTCCCAGCTCCTTCAACTCCAAGTAAACGGCGTGTAGTATCCCCGCCATGTTGTTATTGTAACTGTTAAAGAAGAAGAAGAAGAAGAAGAAGAAGAAGAAGACGGAAGAAAGAAAGAAAGAAAGAAAGAAAGAAAGAAAGAAAGAAAGAAAGAAAGAAAGAAAGAAAGAAAGAAAGATAGAAAGTAAAAAAGATAGAAAGAAAGGAAGAAAGAAAGAAAAAAATATAGAAAGAAAGGACGAAAGAAAGAAAAAAAGATAGAAAGAAAGATAGAAAAAAGAAAGAAAGGAAAATAGAAAGAAAGATAGAAACAAAGAAAGATAGAAAGAAAAAGATAAAAAGAAAGAAAGAAAGATAGAAAGAAAGAAAGAAAGATAGAAAGAAAAGATAGAAAGATAGAAAGAAAGAAAAGATAGAAAGAAAGAAAGATAGAAAGAAAGAAAAGAAAGAAAGAAAGAAAGAAAGAAAGAAAGAAAGAAAGAAAGAAAGAAAGAAAGAAAGAAAGAAAGAAAGAAAGGAAGGAAGAAAGAAAGAAAGAAATATAGAAAGAAAGAAAGAAATGCCCAAAACCTTATTAAAAGGTTGAGGTCTATCGGGTGACATTTAAACACCAGTTGTTTTGCTGCTTATTTTAAAGAAAAAAAGAAAGGAGAGAAAGAAGAAAGAAAGAAAGAAAGAAAGAAAGAAAGAAAGATGATGAAGAAGAACGAAAGAAAGACAGAAAGAAAGGCAGAAAGAAAGAAAGAATGAAACAAACAATTAAAGAAGGGGGAAAGAGAATGAAGAAGAGAGAAGGAAGAGAGAGGAGGGGAGGGGAGGAGAGGATGTGCGCGAGTAAGACAAAGAATTGTGTAAAAGCGAAAGCCAGAGAAGTGGAGAGAGAGATAGCATAGCAAGATAGCAAGAAGAAACGGATGCTCTACGACACGTCGACGACGATGACAAGAATGCGTAGGCCTAATTCATTGTATTCGGGACTCGTGGCACTCAATTCACTTCCAACAGTTTACACATCTCGATCTCGTAAAGAATGTATAATTACAATTGATAAATGGGGTTTCACCTGTTAAAACTTATAATGTTGGATTCAAAATAAAATTCTTTTTCACAGGTGGCGTTGCAATCCGCTTACCTACACAGTCCTGTTATTTGAAAACTCGGTCTCATTCTCACACGCATGAGAACAACAACAGGCATTATAATGATGATGATGATGGTTTTAATTGGTGTAGTTGTCTGTTCATTTAATAAAGTCAAATGAACGAGCACAATCATTAAGTTCAAATGGGTTTTAAAAAAAAAGTTGTCTTATTCAAAACATTTTTATTCAGACAAAAGTTTCTGAAAGTACACTTTTACCGCAGATGTAGCATTGGGAAAATTTGTTTCAAACATTGGCAGAAATACAACACACAATGAACTTGAAAGTATGTGACAAAACATTGAACTGAATATACAAAAACATACGCGAACAGTTCCAAAGCATAATAAACAATTTTTTCCCCCGTTCAATTGTACACTTGATTGATTTTCTACGGCCTATTTGTAAGCTGCTCATTTTGGGGTGAACTTGTCATATTTTAAGTTAATCCGAGAGACATAGGGCCTATTTATCTACTTTATTATATGTTTGAATAATGACTCTTAAAATAGTTGAAATAAGGAGTTTTGGTGTATTTATTCTACATGTGTATAAATTTGAAAGCAATAAATTATGTGAAAACTCTTCACCAACCTTCATTTTTCCATCCTGTTCAAAACGTACTTAGACCGGATTCAGTCCGAGTCTGTCACAATTACAAACGTTTGTCCTTCAGACACCTCACAAAGTCATTCCAAAACATTTAAACATGCACGCAGTTCCATAAATAATGAATTATTGAATATTTTTCTTCATTACAAAAATAGCACGAATTGTTTGGTATCACTCTCGTCTGCTTTAAAATAGAGTTAGTTACCATAGTTGATTTTTGTCTGGGACTAAGCTTACTTCCCTTGAATTTCTTTAATATTGTTGTTGTTGTTCCTGCCATGAATACCTTCGACCATTTAATATCAGTTCCCAAACATTTCTCGCAGTCTTTAGAGGCATTTGACTTCAATGGTTTACCCAATAAAAATTAAGTAATCTTGATTAACTTGGTTTTTATTATTATTATTTAATCAGTTTATAGTCCCCTCTCTTCCCGGTAAGGATTTTCAGAGAGGAGACTAGTACTTGGTTTTATAGAACAGATTGACTTATATTATGACAGACTGGCCGACTGTTCCGATGACTGATTCAACACGGGACATAGGTTTGCTTCTTCCTTCCAAGACATTGAGAAAACATTTTTTGAAGCGTTTCTATTGGTTTACTGACGAACTGGTTGGTTGATTGAATTTCTGCCCTAGTTGACTGAATGTCTAGTTGATTTATTGATTGATTGACAGGTGACGGGGTGGCAAGGGGCGTGGCGAGGGAACAGAACGTTCCCTGTAGATATGGCGTCGTTCGCTCTGGGCGTCAACTTTCTCCACAAACACCAAGACGCTCGCTTCAGCTGCAAGTCGCCGTCAGGTCATCTTGAGAGCAAATTCCTGCAGTCCTTTAACCTAACCTTGACCCAGCTGAACCCGGCGCTCGTCGTCAATGGCAACTGTTCTCGCGTTCTTGTGTGGCATACCAAAACGCGAACGCCCTATCTGCGCCATTAACTATTGGGTTACTATGGGTGTGTGCGTGTGTGTATGTGTGAACGCAAAAAAGCGCACAAATGGGTAGCAGACCTTGTCTTTCTTAGTAACAAATGGGTTTATTTGCTTGGAACCCACTTTTTTCCAGGAACCCACTTTTTTCTAAGTGCGAGGGAGTGCTCTTTTAGTGCAAGGGAGTGCAGTTGTAGTGCATGAGAGTGTTTTAAGTACACAGGAGTGCTCTATCCGGGACGGAGAAAATACAGTCAATTTTCTGAGAAATTTTGAAGAAAAAGTCGACCTATTTCGTCGCCTATAGGAGACGACCTAGGTCAACTTTTTAGACGGAAAGAGCCAATTTTGACTTAGATTCTTACATTTCAAGAAGAAGTTTGCGTTCTTTCCATCAAAAATCACTTTCCAATTCCTACATTCTTAAATAAACCCAGTTCTGATGAATTGCAAGTATGCGTGTGTGTGTGTTAATGTGTGGGTGTGTGTGTGTGTGAAGGATGAGAAGGTATTTTGGAATAAACGTTGTGATAATATGCAGTGAGAAAGGCAATATCTAGTCTATGTATCTTAGAGAAATGACATGTTCAATATTGGAATACAGTACTCCTCTCTTAAGGTGACCCCCCACGAGACCAAATTTTTGTTTGATCTTATCCGAGGGGCACCCTAAACAGTCCTCTGATAAGATCAACTACCAGTAAAAAAATTGATCTTAAACGAGGTGCTAAATTTTTGTGTCGTGTGACAGTTGTGTGTGTGTGTGCGTGTGTGTGTGTGTACATGTGTGCACGTTGGTGCGCGCGTATGCATGTATGCATTACTGTATATGTATTTTTTGTGCGTGTGTATGATGCATAAGCACACACTCAAACACACACACACACTCACACAAACGGATGCAAGCACGCATACACATACACACACTCACACACACACACACACACACACATTGACGCGCACGCACGCAAATGATAATAAAAAATAAAAAGTATGCACCAAGACAGTTACTGGGTGTATTTGCAGAAAACCTTACACAAGTTTAACCAATTGTTCACTTTGTCTACGTCACGGCACATGCTTTATCGCTAGTGAATGAAGTCAATTCAGGGTAAGGTCCACTGTGGCAATACGTCACGCTAGGAGGGGACACGGCAGATCACAGTTACACCTGTCTACACCTGCCCATGGGTCGCACTCTGTCAAAGTGGCTCCCGTGTATATTGCAGAGTGTCGCATAACGCGGATGCTGGCTGGACATGACAGGTGTTCTGGGATAGAATTCCATTTCAAAACAGGAAGTGACCTCATAAATGACGTCATCTGTGACATCAATTTCTCTTAAGCAGTAGTATCCTCCATTTGGGAACCAAAACGGGGTTGATGTTATCCGAGGTTTTCCCTTATGCGAGGTGACGCTAAGCGAGGAATTCTAAATGGTACAAAGAAGGTGTTTGGCCGGGACCAACAACCTGATTGATCTTATCCGCGTTGTGACCTTAAACGGTAGTGACGGTAAAAGAGGAGTACTGTAAATGTTATAGTAAATGTGCTGTGCGAGAACTTGAAAGTAATGTCCAGTCTATGTGCCGTATAAGTAGTAAGGAAATGAATATGTTGTGTTATATAATTATGTATGCATAATATGCTAATACGTTTCTTAGTTCTTGTCCATGTACTCTTAATTTTTATGTCGGATTGCAGACCATGTATTGAATTTCTCAGTTTGAGATCAATAAAGTTATATTGCATTGTATTGTATTGTATAAACAAAGATGAATATCGTATGCATAATAACTTTACTCAAATTTGTTTGCAATTTATTGTAAATAATGAAAACGTAGTAGCCATGCTATCGTGTCGTGCATATCGGCAGCTTGCAATTTAGATAGATAGATAGATAGATAGATAGATAGATAGATAGATAGATAGATAGATAGATAGATTGGTCACACTTTTCTGTTCTTTTATTTAAACTTAAATAAAACACACGCACACAAATGTATATATATATATATATATATATATATATATATATATATATATATATATATATATATATATATATATATATATATATATATATATATATATATATATATATATATATATAATTATTATTATTATTATTATTATTATTATTATTATTATTATTATTATTAATTAAGTTTAAAACCAAAAAAACACAAACACACACATGTACACACACACATATACATGTGTGTGTGTTTGTGTGTGTGTGTTACGTTGAAACGCGAACGAAGGTATGCCGGAAGCGTGTACGATAGATCTAATCGTTTCGATTTGCAAAGTATTCAATAATGGAGTTTATTTACCTTTGATTTGAGTTTGCATTGTTGTTAGGAGAGGCTTTGTATAACGTTGAGAATTTTCGTTAGTCGATATTGTTGGAGAATCTTCTGGATTCGTTTGTTTACTATCGATCGAAGCTTCTTGATGGACGTAGATAATGGAGAACATTCTTTTGACATGTATGACGTAAGTCAGTGATGACGATCTTTTATTCGATTGGTGGCAGTGCGTCATTTCTACTGTATTCGAAATTCTTCCGGAAAAGAGAGAGGTTATTTAATCGTGTGCCGAGTTGCTGTTGAGAGATAGTAAAGTTGTTGATAGTGAAGCAGGAGAGTTGCTGTGAAAGTTGTTGAGTTGAGTTGAGAATTGTATGCAGTTGTTGGTGTGTGCTGAATAAAAGTGGAAAACTTCATACGTCGACTTTGTGACTTGTATGCTGTTTGGACGGGTTGCGTGGATAAACGAATCTGAGTTACACAACTATCAGGAATTCAAGCATCGGGGCTGAATCAGATACTGATAGAAAACACCAACATCAAACGGAGTGTAACATTTTGGGGGTCAAGCCGCGATTCACGCCATAGCCAAGGGTTCAACTGCTACAACAAGCGAGTCAACGTTACGAGAGGCAGTCATCGAGGGTAGCCGCCAACGAGTTGCGTCGAGAGGGACCAACATACTGGGACTACATCCGATAGATTCGGGTTGACTGCAAGGGCGTGTAGTCGCTGAAGAGTTGCTTCGTGAGCGAACAACAGATCGGGACTACGTGGCTACCGTAAGACTACGTCGAGGGACAGTCTCGGAGCTACATCGCCAGTGTTACAGCGAGCGTCGAGCGGACGTCGCGTCTACTTCAGCACAGGAGCGTGTACATCAACACCAGCGTGGTGCAGCGTCGCATACGACGAGGACAGAGGGGCCTGCGTCAGCGAAGGCGACTAGTGACAAGCATCAGCGCTACTGCAGAAAGCGTGCTGTTCTAGAACAGTCTAGAAAGGTACAGCACAGTCAAGAACTTTCTAGAAAAAGAACTTTCCAGAATAGAACTTTCCAGAAAAGCATTAAGATGGCTGACTTCTGGCAGAAAGGGGTTGAACTAAATCTAAAAGGCAAACAGCTGACGGAGTACGTCAAATGCCAGGAGAGAATATTGCGTGAAGAAAGAGAAGAACAGCGATGGCGCGAAGAACGAGAATTAGAAGAGCAGCGTCGCCGTGAAGAAAGAGAATTAGAATTGAAGCGTCTGGAAATTGAACAGCAGCGGCAAGAAAGAGAAGAGCAGCGTAAAGAAAGAGAAGATGAGCGCAGGCGTGAAGAAAGAGAAGCTGAGCGTCAGCACCAACTAGAGTTGGCGCGCATCCAACAACAGCAGCATGCGCCACAAGTTATCAGTGACTTCAAGGCTCCAAAATTGCCAGTGTTCGTTGACGAAAAGGACCAGATCGACAGCTATCTGGCGAGGTTCGAAAGGTTCGCCGAAAGCGCTAAATGGCAACGTCAAAACTGGGCGATCATACTCAGCGCACTACTGACGGGGAAGGCGCTCGATGTCTACAGTAGACTGTCGAATAATGACGCCAAAGACTACGACGTTTTGAAAGCGGCCCTATTGCAGTGCTACAACTTTACAGAAAAGGGCTACCGTAAACGCTTTCGCGAATGCCGGCCTCTGTCAGACGAGACACCAAAGCAGTTTGTGGAGCGACTGTCGTCATATCTACACAAGTGGGTGGAATTATCAGGCAAAGGGAAGACTTACGAGAGTCTCCATGATCTGATTGTAAGGGAGCAATTACTCAACGCCTGCCCTAAGGACCTCGCGATCCACTTGGAAATACAAACGTTGGAGACGCTAAAAGACGTTGCTGAAGCTGCTGAAAGATATCTTATCGCTCATGGGAAAACCCTGGGGCCATCCAGCGCGACGAAACATTTTCAGAAGACTGGAAACCATGGGAACCAGATCCAAGGGAGCCAGACAAGCCAGAGACAGACTGACTCCATGCCACCTCCCAGGGAAGGGCATTCAAGAGGCTGTTTCACCTGCAACGCTACAGACCACAGAGCGGCTAACTGTCCTCAAAACAAAAGTAGCGGACAGCGGGGAAGTACGGACAATGCAGCGGTGGGCAACCGGCAGAGGCGGTTCTCCAATCAACGGCAAAACAGTAGATCTGACCATCAAGTGTGCGGCGGGAGCGTCATTCTTCCGAGTGAGACCAAGCGCACAGCTACTCCTGCGGACGTGCAAGAGTGCATAACCGATGGCCAACTTCTCCTTGCCAACGGAAAATCCATCCCCGTCGTCGCCAGCGCAGCTGTGACCGTCCAGAACATGCCTGTTTCTAAGGGACGCGTCGGAAATCATGAAGTGACTGTTTTAAGAGACTCTGGCTGCAGTGGGGTCATCGTCAGAGAAGACCTAATCGCTAAAGAACAGTTCACTGGCGATTCTAAATGGACACTCATAGCCGACAGCAAATGTGTGAAAGCGCCAGTTGCGAAAATTCATGTCAACACCCCTTTCTACATAGGCGAAGTCGAAGCGGTTTGCCTGAAGAAGCCGCTGTATGATTTGATGATCGGGAATATCGACGGCGCGAGACGACCCGACGACCCCGATCCAGAGTGGAGTCCTGCCTCAACCCAACGCGTCGAAGTTGTGGAGGAGGATCCATTGCCGTTTCCCGATGGAGACCTTACAGAGCTGCTACGGGACAATGTGGTTACTCCGGCTCAGCCCTGCCGACAAGAGATCGTCGGTGCTGTCACCACCAGGGCCCAGGCCAAGAGAGACAAAACGTCTACGCCACTGAAGGTCGCCGACAACTCCAAAGCTGCCATCGTGGACAGAGATAAGCTGATCCAGCTCCAGGAAGCTGACAGCACTTTAAACAAGTACAGGAACCGCCAAGACCACGTGACCAAGGGCAGTGGCACGGTCTATTTCGAGGTGAAGGCCAAGATCCTGTACAGAATCTTCCAGCATCCGAGGGTCAACGGAGGTAAACCACTACGTCAAGTCTTGGTACCATTACCCCTAAGGCGCCAAGTGATGGAAGTAGCACATGACTCAATCATGGGAGGTCACCTAGGCATCAAGAAGACGTCGGATAGAATCCAGGCGGTGTTCTACTGGCCAGGACTTCATGCGGACGTCAGCCGTTTCTGCCGATCATGTGACATTTGCCAGAAGACCATACCTCGAGGAAGGGTCCCGAAAGTGCCTATGCAGAGGATGCCTCTGGTCGACCGACCTTTCAAGAGGGTGGCCTTAGACTTAATCGGCGAAATAAGACCTCCGAGTGAAGAAGGTCATCGATGGGTACTGACTTTAGTGGACTATGCGACTCGGTACCCAGAAGCAGTGCCACTGAAGAAGATTGACACTGAAACTGTAGCAGAGGCACTAGTGGACATGTTCAGTAGACTTGGAGTGCCTGAAGAAATTCTGACAGACCTCGGGACGCAGTTCGTCTCTGACTGCATGAAGGAGGTCAACAGACTGCTGAGCATCCGGCATTTGACTACGACACCCTACCATCCAATGTGCAACGGGCTTGTCGAAAAGTTCAATGCTACGCTGAAGTCCACCCTGAAGAAACTGTGCAGCGAGCAGCCCAGACAATGGCATCGCTACATCAACGCCCTACTTTTCGCCTACAGAGAAGTACCGCAGGAGTCCACCGGCTTTTCTCCGTTCGAGCTGCTGTACGGAAGAACCATCCGAGGAAGAACCATCCGAGGGCCGATGCACATCCTGAAAGAACTGTGGACGAAAGAAGTAGAGACCCCAGAGGTGAAGAACAGCTACCAGTACGTGTTTGAGCTACGGGAGAAGCTGGAGCAGACTCTCGATATAGCCAGAGAAAACCTGAAGAAGTCCCAAGACTGTGGAAAGCACTACTATGATCGTAGGGCTGTGAACAGGAAGTTCAAACCTGGCAACAAAGTGCTGGTGCTGCTACCTACCGATCATAATAAGTTGCTGATGCAGTGGAGAGGCCCGTACGAAGTGGAGACCGTGGTGGGGATCAACGACTATAAGGTGAAGGTCGGCCAGCATTCCAAAATATACCACGCCAACCTCCTTAAGCTGTACGTGGAGAGGCCGCCAGAGACTGTACATGCAGCAACAGCAGCTGTGACCGACGACAGCTTTGACAGCGAAGAACTGTTGGAACTTGGAGACTTCCACAGCAAAGAAGGCATCGATGACGTTAAGCTAGGACCAGGCTTGACGGAAGGTCAAAAGTTGGAGCTCAAGGACCTTATGGGCGAATTTCCCCATAGCTTCAGCGATGTCCCAGGCTCTACGACTTTGGTCGAACATGAAGTCTACACCCAGACCTTGAGGGAGCTGTTCCACCGTCCCGCAGAAGCCAACCTGACCGTGAGACCCAGCGAATGCATTCTGGGAGCTGACAACGTCGACTGCGTCGGACATCCGACGGAAGAAAAAGACAACGGAGGACGCAATGATTCCAGGGAAGCCCACGTGATCATCGTCTTTGACCCTGGGCCGATGACGACCGCAACTGACGAGGGCGTCGATTCCTTGCGAACGAAAGAACATTGACTGTGTGGACGAACTAAGAATATTGGTAATGACAGACTTGAAAATGAAAAACGTTGACTGGGTAAATGATCTGTGAACATTGACAGTATCCAGAAAGACTTGCAGATAAGAAACTTTGTGTGAATGAGCTGAGAACATTGACAGTGTTCAGACAGTCCGAAATAAGTTTTAATTCTGAACTTTGTTTGTGCATTACGTTTCAACGTTGTTGAAAGAAATTAGGTAAATTTCTTCTTGAGTGGGGGGTTATGTTACGTTGAAACGCGAACGAAGGTATGCCGGAAGCGTGTACGATAGATCTAATCGTTTCGATTTGCAAAGTATTCAATAATGGAGTTTATTTACCTTTGATTTGAGTTTGCATTGTTGTTAGGAGAGGCTTTGTATAACGTTGAGAATTTTCGTTAGTCGATATTGTTGGAGAATCTTCTGGATTCGTTTGTTTACTATCGATCGAAGCTTCTTGATGGACGTAGATAATGGAGAACATTCTTTTGACATGTATGACGTAAGTCAGTGATGACGATCTTTTATTCGATTGGTGGCAGTGCGTCATTTCTACTGTATTCGAAATTCTTCCGGAAAAGAGAGAGGTTATTTAATCGTGTGCCGAGTTGCTGTTGAGAGATAGTAAAGTTGTTGATAGTGAAGCAGGAGAGTTGCTGTGAAAGTTGTTGAGTTGAGTTGAGAATTGTATGCAGTTGTTGGTGTGTGCTGAATAAAAGTGGAAAACTTCATACGTCGACTTTGTGACTTGTATGCTGTTTGGACGGGTTGCGTGGATAAACGAATCTGAGTTACACAACTATCAGGAATTCAAGCATCGGGGCTGAATCAGATACTGATAGAAAACACCAACATCAAACGGAGTGTAACAGTGTGTGTGTTTTATTTAAGTTTAAAACAAAGAACAGAATAGTGTGGCCAATTAACCAAACCTGATTTGTGTGGAAGAAAAAACCCACAAACATAATTATGTTTCCCTTTGATCTTCTTCTTCTCCTTTTTATGAAAACGTCTACTTGAATACCTTTTCATTATTGCTTAATACTGTTTATTTTCTAGATCTCTTAACTCTTCGGAGTTAACTCCCATGGACCACCGCCGTGCAATGTTTAATGTTTATGTTACGTTGAAACGCGAAAGATAGTATGTCTGAAGCGCGCACGATAGATCTAATCGTTTCGTTTTGCAAAGTATTCAATAATAGAGTTTATTTACCTTTGATTTGAGTTTGCATTGTTGTTAGAAGAAGCTTTGTATAACGTTGATAATTTTCGTTAGTCGATATTATTGGAGAATTCCCTAGATCTGCGTGTTTACTGTCGATGAAACTTGTAGAAGTTTGAGAACGTTCCGGGAAGGTGTATAGAGATGTATGACGTAAGACAGTGATGACGATCTTTAGTTCGATTGGTGGTAGTGCGTCATTTCTACCGTGTTCTAAATTGTTCGGGAAAAGAGAGAGGCTATATAATTATGTGCCGCACTGTTTTGGGTGATTGTTGATAGTGAGTTGGAAAGTAAAAAGTTGAGAGTGAAAAGGTGATTGTATGCAGTTGTTGATGTGTGCTGAATAAAAGTGGAAAACTTCATACGAAGACTTTGACTTGTTGCTGAGTGAGCAGGCTGCGTGGATAAACGAATCTGAGCTACACTCATCAGTACTTCAGCATTGGGGCTGAATCAAATACTGATAGGAAAATACCACCATCAAACTGAGTGTAACATTTTTGGGGGCCAAGCCGGGATTCACGCCATAGCCAAGGGTTCAACTGCTACAACAAGCGAGTCAACGTTACGAGAGGCAGTCATCGAGGGTAGCCGCCAACAAGTTGCGTCGGGAGGGGCCAACATACTGGGACTACATCCCCGATAGATTCGGGTTGACTGCAAGGGCGTGTAGTCGCTGAAGAGTTGCTTCGTGAGCGAACAACAGATCGGGACTACGTGGCTGCCGTAAGACTACGTCGAGGAACAGTCTCGGAGCTTCATCGCCAGTATTAGAGAGAGCGACGAGCGGACGTCGCGTCTACTTCAGCACAGGAACGTGTACATCAACACCAGCGTGGTGCAGCGTCGCATACGACGAGGACAGCGGGGCCTGCGTCAGCGAAAGCGACTAGTGGCAAGCATCAGCGCTACTGCAGAAAGCGTGCTGTTCTAAAACAGTCTAGAAGGGTGCAGCACAGTCAAGAACTTTCTAGAAAAAGAACTTTCCAGAATAGAACTTTCCAGAAAAGCATCAAGATGGCGGACCTCTGGCAGAAAGGGGTTGAACTAAATCTAAAAGGCAAACAGCTGACGGAGTACGTCAAATTCCAGGAGAGAATATTGCGAGAAGAAAGAGAAGAACAGCGTCGCCGTGAAGAAAGAGAATTAGAAGAGCAGCGTCGCCGTGAAGAGAGAGAAATAGAAGAACAGCGTCGCCGAGAAGACAGAGAATCAGAAGAGCAGCGACGCCGAGAAGAAAGAGAGATGGAAGAGAGACGACTTCAGTACCAGCTAGAGTTGGCGCGTATCCAAAACAATCAGCATGCGCCACAAGTTATCAGTGACAACAAAGCTCCAAAATTGCCAGCGTTTGTCGACGGGAAGGACCAGATCGACAGTTATTTGGCGAGATTTGAAAGGTTTGCCAAAAGCTCTAACTGGCAACCTCAAGACTGGGCGATTCGACTAAGTGCACTTCTGACGGGGCAAGCACTCGACGTCTACACCAGATTGTCGGACGATGACGCTAAAGACTACGACGTCTTGAAAGAGGCCATATTGCATTGCTACAGCTTCACAGAGAAGGGCTACCGTAAACGCTTCCGTGAATGCCGGCCTTTGTCAGACGAGACACCAAAGCAATTTGTGGAGCGCCTGTCGTCATACTTACACAAGTGGGTGGAACTATCAGGCAAAGGGAAGTCTTACGATAGTCTCCATGACCTGATCGTGAAGGAGCAATTCCTCAATGCCTGTCACAAGGACCTGGCGACCCACTTAGAATTACAGAAGCTGCAGACGCTTAATGATGTGACCGAGATTGCTGAAAGATATCTCCTCGCTCACGGAAAAACGCTGGGGTGACGAAACCATTTCAGAAGACTGGAAACCATGGGAACCAGATCCAGGGGAACCAGACGAGCCAGAGACAGACGGACTCCACGCCTCCTCCCAGGGAAGGGCATTCGAGAGGCTGTTTCACCTGCAACGCTACAGACCACAGAGCGGCTAACTGTCCTCAAAACAAAAGTAGCGGACAGCGGGGCAGTACGGACAATGCAGCGGCGGGCAACCGGCAGAGGCGGTTCTCCAATCAACGGCAAACCAGTAGATCTGACCATCAAGTGTGCGGCGGGAGCGTCATTCTTCCGAGTGAAACCGAGCGCGCAGCTACTCCTGCGGACGTGCGAGAGTGCATAACCGATGGCCAACTTCTCCTTGCCAACGGGAAATCCATCCCCGTCGTCGCCAGCGCAGCTGTGACCGTCCAGAACATGCCTGTTTCAAAGGGACGCGTCGGAAATCATGAAGTGACTGTCTTAAGAGACTCTGGCTGCAGTGGGGTCATCGTCAGAGAAGACCTAATCGCTAAAGAACAGTTCACTGGCGATTCAAAATGGACAATCATGGCCGACAGCAAATGTGTGAAAGCGCCAGTTGCGAAAGTTCACGTCAGCACCCCTTTCTACATAGGCGAAGTCGAAGCGGTTTGCCTGAAGAAGCCGCTATACGATTTGATGATCGGAAACATCGACGGCGCGAGACGACCCGACGACCCCGATCCAGAGTGGAGTCCTGCCTCAACCCAACGCGTCGAAGTTGTGGAGGAGGATCCATTGCCGTTTCCCGATGGAGACCTTACAGAGCTGCTACGGGATAATGTGGTTACTCCGGCTCAGCCCTGCCGACCAGAGATCGTCGGTGCTGTTACTACCAGGGCCCAGGCCAAGAGAGACAAGACGTCTACGCCACTGAAGGTTGCCGACAACTCTAAAGCTGCCATCGTGGACAGAGATAAGCTGATCCAGCTCCAGGAAGCTGATAGTACTTTAAACAAGTACAGGAACCGCCAAGACCACGTGACCAAAGGCAGTGGTACGGTCTATTTTGAGGTGAAGGCCAAGATCCTGTATCGAATCTTCCAGCACCCGAGGGTCAACGGAGGGAAACCACTACCTCAAGTATTGGTACCGCTACCCCTAAGGCGCCAGGTGATGGAAGTAGCGCATGACTCAATCATGGGAGGTCACCTGGGTATCAAGAAGACGTCGGATAGAATCCAGGCGGTGTTCTACTGGCCAGGACTTCATGCGGACGTCAGCCGTTTCTGCCGATCATGTGACATTTGCCAGAAGACCATACCTCGAGGAAGGGTCCCGAAAGTGCCTATGCAGAGGATGCCTCTGATCGACCGACCTTTCAAGAGGGTGGCCTTAGACTTAATCGGCGAAATAAGACCTCCGAGTGAAGAAGGTCATCGGTGGGTACTGACTTTAGTGGACTATGCAACTCGGTACCCAGAAGCAGTGCCACTGAAGAAGATTGACACTAAGACTGTTTCAGAGGCGCTGGTGGACATGTTCAGCAGACTCGGAGTGCCTGAAGAAATTCTGACAGACCTCGGGACGCAGTTCGTCTCTGACTGCATGAAGGAGGTTAACAGACTGCTGAGCATCCGGCATTTGACTACGACACCCTACCATCCAATGTGCAACGGGCTCGTCGAAACGTTCAATGCTACGCTGAAGTCCACCCTGAAGAAACTGTGCAGCGAGCAGCCCAGACAATGGCATCGCTACATCAACGCCTTACTGTTCGCCTACAGAGAAGTGCCGCAGGAGTCCACCGGCTTTTCTCCGTTCGAGCTGCTGTACGGAAGAACCATCAGAGGGCCGATGCACATCCTAAAAGAACTGTGGACGAAAGAAGTAGAGACCCCAGAGGTGAAGAACAGCTACCAGTACGTGTTTGAGCTACGGGAGAAGCTGGAGCAGACTCTCGAGATAGCCAGAGAAAACCTGAAGAAATCCCAGGACTGTGGAAAGCACTACTATGATCGTACTAAGGGCTGTGAACAGGAAGTTCAAACCTGGCAACAAAGTGCTGGTGCTGCTACCTACCGATCATAATAAGTTGCTGATGCAGTGGAAAGGCCCGTACGAAGTGGAGACCGTGGTGGGGATCAACGACTACAAGGTGAAGGTCGGCCAGCATTCCAAGATATACCACGCCAACCTCCTTAAGCTGTACGTGGAAAGGCCATCAGAGACTGTGCATGCAGCCACAGCAGCTGTGATCGACGACATCTTTGACAGCGAAGAACTGTTGGAACTGGGAGACTTCCACAGTAAAGAAGGCCAAGCTTGACAGAAGGTCAAGAGATAGCTCAAGGACCTTATGGGCGAGTTTCCCCAAAGCTTCAGTGATGTCCCAGGCTCTACTATTTTGGTCGAACATGAAGTCCACCTCACTTCAAATATTCCCGTTCGATCAAAACCCTTCTCGATCCCTTTCAAGGCCCGCGAATCCTTGAAGAAAGACATCGATGAGATGCTGAAGATGGGCATCATCAGGGAGTCCAGTTTCCCCTACGCGTCCCCTGTCGTGGTCGTGAAGAAGAGGGACGGGAGCAACGGAGGATGCACTGACTCCAGGAAAGCCCACGAGATCACCGTCTTTGACACTGGGCCGATGACAACCGCAACTGACGAGGGCGTCGTTTCCTTGCGGATGGAAGAACATTGACAGTGTGGATGAACTAAGAATATTGGTAATGACAGACTTGAAGATGAAAAAACATTGACTGTGTAGATAAATGTGAACATTGACAATATCTAAACAGACTTGCAGATGAGAAACATTGACTCTGTGTGAAAGAACTGTGAACACTGACAGTATTCAGAAAGACTGAAATAAGTTTTTAATTCTGTACTTTGCTTGTGCATTACGTTTCAACGTTGTTGAAAGAAATTGGGTAAATTTCTTCCTGAGTGGGGGGTTATGTTACGTTGAAACGCGAAAGGTAGTATGTCTGAAGCGCGCACGATAGATCTAATCGTTTAGTTTTGCAAAGTATTCAATAATAGAGTTTATTTACCTTTGATTTGAGTTTGCATTGTTGTTAGAAGAAGCTTTGTATAACGTTGATAATTTTCGTTAGTCGATATTATTGGAGAATTCCCTAGATCTGCGTGTTTACTGTCGATAGAAACTTGTAGAAGTTTGAGAACGTTCCGGGAAGGTGTATAGAGATGTATGACGTAAGACAGTGATGATGATCTTTAGTTGATTGGTGGTAGTGCGTCATTTCTACCGTGTTCTAAATTGTTCGGGAAAAGAGAGAGGCTATATAATTATGTGCCGCACTGTTTTGGGTGATTGTTGATAGTGAGTTGGAAAGTAAAAAGTTGAGAGTGAAAAGGTGATTGTATGCAGTTGTTGATGTGTGCTGAATAAAAGTGGAAAACTTCATACGAAGACTTTGACTTGTTGCTGAGTGAGCAGGCTGCGTGGATAAACGAATCTGAGCTACACTCATCAGTACTTCACCATTGGGGCTGAATAAAATACTGATAGGAAAATACCACCATCAAACGGAGTGTAACAGTTTAGCACCATTGGAAAACAATTTTATATGGGGTTGTTGTATTTATTTATTTATTTTAGCAAAAATTAAATTTTTTAATTATTTTATGTTGATATAATTATCAGTGTTTGATATATTTTATCTTTACAGTAAGTCCTGGTCCTGATTTGGCTCGGAAGAGTCCGCTGGACCTAAAGCAATAATCTTGTATTGGATTGTATTGTACAGTAAGTCCTCGGGTTACGCCGGTCTCGACGTTGTTTCGTGGTTACGACGCTCCTCCCTATAAAAATATACTAAATAATATTACGCGTCGTTCCGTCGTACGCGGTTTAGGTGTCGTAAGCGACGTAAACAAACGGGAGCTAGTTTCCGGCGAGCGGCGGAAGAATACGCTTCGTTGTGGTTATACGGCGGGGAAGACGGCGTCGCTTCATACGCTCAGTCACTGGACATACGCCTGTTTGGTTGTTTACGCCGTCTATATATCTCTCACGTGTTTTATCGTTTTTTGCCCTTGGTTATGGTTCCCAAAGTCAGACTCTTCTGATGGTAGTGCATCAAAGAAAAGAAAGTTAAATGGAAGTTAAAATGGACATTATATTTTTTGTAATTAACAGTTACATTACAGTATATAGCACTGTACGTACAGTACAGATAGTTTTCTTTACGTTCCGACTGACGATGAAATCGGGTTACGACGCCGCCCACGAACGGATCAACGTCGTAACTCGAGGACACCCTGTCTATTTGCATGTCGGAGTTGAAACACCCACTCAGCCAATGTACAAATAGCTACATATACGCTCCCACATACACACACACACATACAAACACACACACACACACACACACACACAAACACACCCACACACAAATAATGAAATGTCAAAAGAAGAATGCAAGACATCTCAAACAGACAACGAAAGAAATAATGGTGAAATTTTTTTCCCAAAACATATTTTTATTCATTTTTATGAGATATAAAATTAACAAATATGGAAAGTAATTAAGCTGATTTCAACTAAATATCCATTTTATCAAACGTTATGAACCAATCAGTTTACTAAATAAAAAGCATGAGGGACACGATCGCAATTGATCTCATTGGTTTTTTTTTTCTTCATAAAGCACTAAGTCCAGGTACTGTTTATTATTATCTTGCAGAAAGAAGTACGCATGCATCATTCACAATTATCTGTCAAAACGCACTATATTCATAATAATATGGCAGACAGCAATAAGTTCAGGTATTGTTCAAAATAACCTGATAAAAAGCAGGAAGTACACATAATGTGCTCTGCCAGAATATTTAACAACACTGTGTTTTCAGAATAATTTGGTAGAAAGCAGCACGTCCAGTTACTGCTCTCTGCCAGATTATTTAACAAGGTTCTGTCTCCAGAATAATATGGCAGAAAACAGTATGTCCATTAAAACCGTTATTTTTCATAAACTAAATGCTTCTCTTTTCAGATTTTCTTAGTTTAAATGCAAATCAATGCCAGACATCAGAAAATACTCACCGCATGACGAAAGCAGTTGCGCTTTGAAATATATCAATGCAATCACAAAAAGTCGATTTTCTCTAAAGTAGTTTTGTGGACTTGCTTCTTTCTGCCAAAACACGCAGAAATACGACTTTGGGAGTGCGCACCTTTGTGCTATAATTTAAGATTTCTGTGCATAATTGAAAACAGGTTAAACACAGAGGTGTAGTTTATTTCTGAGTTGGAGGGGCTGACAGCCTGCCGACAGCTGATAAGAATGCACCAGCAGACTGTATCATTGTTAGGTATAACCAACCATTTTTTAAAATTTGTTTGTTTTTAATCTTTATGATAGTCATATTATTTAGTTTTACAGACACATTTCCAGTAAATATTGTACAACTACTGCAATGTTTGATTTATTATTATTATTTTTTTAACATGAAGCGTATCATAAACGTTTGGAACAGAATTTTTGGGAAAACATGTCTTCCATCCTAAAAGTGAACCAAATGTTTCTAAAACGCTGCTTATAAAAAATATAACAGCATGCAACTATAAGCACTCCTTCATTTTAAATAGAAACAGACTACTAAAAGCAAAATCAGGACCACAAAACAAAATGAAA
Organism: Oncomelania hupensis; assembly: GCA_036898135.1. NCBI lineage: Eukaryota > Metazoa > Mollusca > Gastropoda > Littorinimorpha > Pomatiopsidae > Oncomelania > Oncomelania hupensis. The sequence goes on along the minus strand of CM072526.1, from coordinate 44,852,471 downwards.
TCAAGACACATCAGAACCAAACCATAATAAAACACAGTTTTAAGGTTAGTTAGTTAATCATTGCTTACTGGGTCCAGCGGACTGCAATCAGCCGAATCAAAACCAACATCAAGACCACAACATGGCTTAAAGAGGACTGACCCCTCGTCCGCATAAAAGATCTGCTGAAACAACCCCATTGGCAACACTGAAGGCTCTCCACCAGCCGGTCACTGTACAATAAAGACATGCCACGCAGAGGGCGCTGAGGCTACACTGTAATTTATCAAACCCTCGTTTACAAAAACGAAATAGAATACAAACATCAATATGCGATATCAACAAAAGAAACACATATAAAATGCATACACTTCTAAATAATATCATACTTCATAGGAAGCCCTAGTGACCATTTGGCAGAAAGCGTCCAATATTCCCAAGCTGATACAACAGACCTAACACACAAATGAGGAGTTTTGTCCCAGAAGAGTTCTCAATGCAAAAGCTAGACTAGGTGAATGGCCTAGCGAAGAAGAAGATAGTATAGTAGATTGATAGTACAGATTACATTAAATTACATGACTATTGCTTTAGGTCCAGCGGACTTTTCCGAGCCAAATCAGGACCAGTATAGCCGAATCAGGACCACAAAATCAAGACCACAACTTTGCTGAAAGAGGACTCGCCCCTGATCCGCATAAAAGATCTGCCGAAACAACCCTAGTGGTAACACTGAAGGCACTCCACCAGCCGGTCACTTTACAATAAAGACATCCCAAGCAGGGGATGCTGAGGCTATACTCTAATTTATCGAACTCCCGTTTACAAAAACAAAATCGAATGTAAACGTCATTATAAAATATCAACAAAACACATACATACAAAATGCCTACATTGCCAAATAATAACATCATACGAAGCCCCAGTGACCACCTGGCAAAAAAGCGTCCAATATTTCCAAGCTGATCCAACAGACCTCAAACACAAATGAGGAGTTTTGTCCCTGAAGAGTTTTCAAGAAAAAAGGTAGGTGACTGGTCTATCGAAGAAGAAGATAGTATAGTAAATTGATAGAACCAGAGTAGGACTGAGAAAGAACAAAGGAGAAAGACAGCGACAGTGGGAATTTAAAGCACTAAATTTCCAGAAAGTGGGGATACTATTTATACTGAAACCCCCTGCACCCCAACGGGGGAAAGTAATAATTACATTACGTTACATTACATGATTATTGCTTTAGGTCCAGCGGACTCTTCCGAGCCAAATCAGGACCGGACAACCCCCGATCCGCATAAAAGATCTGCTGAAACAACCCTAGTGGTAGAAGGTAATAATAATCAAATTTTAAGGTAATAATAATAATAAAGACATCGTGTATAAAACTCAAATGTGATTAAACAAATCAGTTTACAGTAAACATCCAAAACAGGCTGTAACGAAAAGGGAGATTTCAAGAAATTGCGTGTATGCATGCGTGGATAATCTGCGAGTTCTCCCTTCTCACAATCCTCGAAAACTCGTAACAATAAACTACGTTGTCACACCCTCTATTAAACTATAAACATGAATCAACAAAAGTAGCACAAATACAGAAATCAACAAGAATCACAATACAGTAAAACCTCCGTTTTACGACCTTTGAATTGCCATTAAAACGAGGTCTTAAATTGGAGGGGGTCTTAAAAAGGAGGTTGGACATTTTCGAAAAAGACATTTAGAAAATTAATGAAGTAAAATTAATACATACATGTACAAAAAGTGCACATACCATTAAGTATAGGGAACATCTACTATCTTTCAGAAATATAGATTACACTCTGTCTCACAACCAATACAGTCAATATCTTCCTGTTCTTCATTATTTACAAAATAAAAAATCAACGTTAGTATGATAGTTGTTTAAAAGTGTATGTAAGTGCTGAGTGCATGTTTGGAGTTATAACTATTTATAAGATAACCCCATTAATATTGTTGTAATTATTTGTATTCAATCATTGAATAGTTTCTTTGTTTTTTGAAAGAAAGTGGTTATTTCTGTTTGTTTGAATGACCCCCCCCCCCCCCCAACCGTGCATGTTCTCTTAGTATGTAACTTTGAACACCAGACATGGTGTCGGCAAGATCTGACAGGCCCTTGACCAGGGGAAATCTGGTCAGCCCCTTAGAGTATTTGAAGCTGATTTAATGCGTCGTCTGCTGTTAAAAGTTGTAAACGAAACTGTTTTCTTCTAGCACACAAATATAGAATTGCTTTGGAATCTGAATTTTTCAGATGCTAGGTCGTAAAATTTAATTATTTGAAGATCGCAAGTCGCGTTTTAGAGGTAGTCGTTTAAGAGAGTTCGTTTATATAGTACAAACCATCGGTGAATTTGTTTCCGGTCGTATGTTGGAGGAAGTCGTTTAAGAGAGGGTCTCAAAACGGAGGTTTTACTGTACAATTATTTTTTACTCACGTACTTTCGTATAGCAAATCCGTGGATGAATTAAATAAATATGCACACCACTTCACAATGAACACATAAATTCCGGTCACTGTCGCCAGAGAGAAGAGGAATCTAAAGTTGCGAATAGTCTCACTGTAGTTTGTTCGATTGTCTATGTATGTCCTCTATCTACAGCTTGCGAATAGTCTCACTGTAGTTTGTTCGATTGTCTATGTATGTCCTCTACCTACAGCACCTCCTCATCCTCCCTTCCTCCGTCTTCTTAATAATAATAATAACGGATTTTTATATAGCGGACACTCCAGCCTATGACCAGACTCACCACGCTTTACATAGTCATTACATATAAGTATATGCACTCGATAAAACATCGCTTTAGCTACAATACACCAAAGGACAGAACAGTAAGGGTACAAATTATTTACACTTATGTACACAAATTACAATTTACAACTATGTACACAAATGACAGAAAAGACAAATAAAATAGCAAAAACATATTCACAGCTATTTATATGCCCGGTTAGGCCCAGGAGGAAAAACAGTATAAATATGTACAGCCGTGTATACACTTACGGATCAGACAGAGACAAAGAGGAGAGAATGGCAGCGGGATACAGATCATATCCTATCTTATCCTTCTATACATTATTATTATTATTATTATTATTATTATTATTATTATTATTATTATTATTATTATTATTATTATTATCTTCTTTCTCTCCTCTCGCTTTCTCCGTCTCCTTCTCATTTTCTCGTCTTAGTCTTTCTTCTTCCTTTTCCTTCTCCGTCTTTATTCTTCTTCGGCTGCTTCTCTTCTTTGCTGCTGCTGCTGCTGCTGCAGCTTCCACTTCTTTGCCTCTCTTCTTTATTCTGCTTCGGCTGCTTCTCTCTTTGCTGCTGCTGCTGCTGACGTTTCCTCTTCTTCGTCTCTTTTTTTTTAATTTTCTTCGTTGCTTCTTTTCTGCTGCTGCTATGGCTTCTTCTTCTTCTTCTTCTCCTTCTTTATTCTTCTTCTTCGTCTGCTTCTCTCTTCGGTATTCTTCTTCTTCTTCCTTCTCGAGGCCCCCAGCAGGAAACTTCTGCCGACACAGCTGCGAGAAGTCAGAACATCCACTCCTTAGTTAGTTAGTTATTCATTGCTTACAGGATCCAGCGGACTGTAAAGAGCCGAATCAGAACCACAAAATCAAGACCACAACTTCGCTGAAAGAGGACTCGCCCCTGATCCGCATAAAAGATCTGCCGAAACAACCCTAGTGGTAACATTGAAGGCACTCCACCAGCCGTTCACTTTACAATAAAGACATCCCACGCAGGGGACGCTGAGACTATACTCTAATTTATCGAACCCCCGTTTACAAAAACAAAATAGAATATAAACATCATTATAAAATAACAACAAAACAAATACATATAAAATGCCTACATTGCAAAACATTAACATTATAGGAAGCCCCAGTGACCACCTGGTAGAAAGCGTCCAATATTCCCAAGCTGATCCAACAGACTTCACACACAAATGAGGATTTTTTTCCGGAAGAGTTTTCAAGAAAAAAAGGTAGGTGACTGGTCAAGCGACGAAGAAGATAGTATAGTAGATGGACATAACAGAGTGGGAATGAGAAAGAACAAAGGAGAAAGACAAGTGACAGTGGGAATTTACAGCACTAAACTTCCAGAAAGTAGGAATACTATTTATACTGAAACCCCCGGCACCCCACGGGTGAATCCACTCCTTCGTATAGTCAAGAAAAGAATGAATATATTTTTGAAATGTACATTGGTGAATTGTCATGTGACCAGCTCAACCAATCAGAATTTAGCTATCCAAAAAAAAATATTACAAATATCTTCTCACAGGAATAGACAAGACTACAATAATATAGTCATCGGACCAAAATACTAAAACCGGTCCATGACAATACCCCCTTCCTGCAAAAAGAAAACGCCCGAATTTTCTGAATTTTATGAGAAAGAAAAAATTAGTACAGATTTTTTTTCTACTAAAACTGTACAAATAAGCGAATAACTGGTCATTATTAATTATATTACATATAAACATACTGCATTACGCATTCACATGAAGCGTAATAGACTGGAAAAAGTACAGTACAAGTCCAAGCATGGTACCGTGATACAGCGAAATCAAAAATCAATAAAGTACATTAATGATTATATTACAGCATTCCAACTGATTTTCAGCATTTAATATACAACAGCAGAAATATATACACACCGTGTTCATTTCCCATAGACTCTATGGAATACACTGATGATAGTGTTTGGTTTTGGCTACAGCTTTTTTTATGTACTCTTGAGCCAGATCGCAAGATTCCAGGATCTTGTTTTTGAGATCAAACACGTATTTGTACAAATTCTTTGCATCGTCATTTTGAGAATCTTGTGACCAAGTATGTGCGAGGAGTTGAATGGGTCCGCGAGCGTGACGACCAAACAAAAGTTTAAATGGTAAGAAGCCAGTGCTCACACTAGGAAGTTCTCGACACGCGAAAAGAACCGCGGGCAAATACCGATGTTATGCTTTTGGTTGTTTTTGAATGAGCTTCTTCAACATCGGTTTCAACGTCCCATTGAAACGTTCAACACAGCCATTAGCTTGTGCATGATAGGGTGACGTATGTATGGCCTTGATCGACAACAAATGGTGAACACCGCGCATGAGATCCGAGTTGAACTGAGTACCACAGTCTGACAAAATTTCCTGTGGACATCCCATATGAGAAAACACGGAAAATAGTGCTTCACCAACCGAAACCGAGTCAATGTGTTTGAGCGGAATAGCTTCAGGGTAACGTGTGGCTATATCAATGATGCTGAGTATGTATCTGTGACCTTCCTCAGACGGCGGAGAAATCGTTCCTACCAGATCAACAACCCGTTTGAATGGTTCTGAAATAGTCGGCATCTTTTCCAACGGAACTGGAGGGATTCGACCGTTTTCTGACAAATGTCCCCCTTTATAACGTATCTTTTGTGTCAGCGGACACCCCTGGCCAAACAAAATAAGACAATATTCTGTCTGTTGTTTTGCGGATGCCATAATGACCTGCCATGATCGTATCGTGGGCTGTGACAAGGACTGAGGATCTTAGAGTGGTAGGGACTACTAACTGGTCTAATGTCTTTTTGTTGTTTTCGTAGTGCCTGTGCAGAATCTCATTTTGAACAAAGTAGGAAACTGGTGCTGATCCTATTGTTTGACCTTACTTGGTTAGATAAAACTAGGGTGATAAACTGTCAAACTGCCTCTGCAACCGAGCAAATTTCGACGGTGATACATTCAAGTCTTGCGTGACCGAACTCAAAGGTTACTTTGGGATAGCTTGTCACTTGTCTTGAGCACGGGTTGTAACACAACAAGTATGACCTTGATCTTGGATAGATGTGGTAGCGCCCGAAAAAGGGTTAGACACACCTGGCAAATTCACTAATATCAAATCAGCCACTGGTTGATCAATGACACAACACAAAGTGCCAGAGAAAAATGGAGTGTCAACAGACACTTTGGCCAACGGAAATTCATCAATGTTTTCACAGAATGACTAACATTTACACTCTTTGCCAGTGTACTGGTCGTGCGAAACCAATCTCTTACGAACGTCACAGATTGTACCACCTGTGTCCTTTAGCACATTTGCTTTGAGGCCATTTATGGTACCCGATACCAGCTTGAGATGACCACAGTTACATGTATCATTACGAACCGAGCAAACGACTTCCGTGACTAAAGCTGACTGCACCTTAGTGTCATCTGGAGAGTCCTGGTATTCCTGTAAACCACTTTCAGTATCTTGAAGCTCTGGGTATGCTTGGGCCACAGCAGCTTTGCCAATAGCAGAAGGACACCATGAAGATATGTGACCTACACCCCCACAATAATAGCAAACTGCGACCTGTCTATTCTGTCCTTTGTTAAGAGGAGGTCTACCTGTGAAACGAGAACCAGGTCTCGAATACATATTGCCACGTCCACGAGCAGCCAGATTGTTTTGACCGCCCTGTTGCGTATGCATGTTTTGATGTGCAAAACCCCTATTTGGTACAGAACCTGCGGATTGGTAGTTCTCGCGCGGAGAGTCACGAAATCCCGATCCACGGAAGTTATTCCATCCTTGACCCGTCCCACGGAATTTATTCTGAGTGGGCATGTTCTTGTGGGTGATGTGAGATGATGGATATGACACATTCACTCCCAGGGTTCACTTGATCAACGGGAACGCCAGACAATGGTGAAACGTTTCAAGACTTTACTGACGCAAAGGGTCAAAAGAACAAACCAACCCTGAAAACAAAATAAAATCTATAACTATTTAAATCTGGACATTATTTTGTTAAATAAGTAAAAGAATTGTTAAACTGCTTCACGAGAATTACGTTCAAAATCCTTAAGCTTATATTCATACAAAACGTAATGAGTAAATTGAGCGGGAATACATTAAGCAAAAGATAAGTTGACTTTCGTTTCCAAACATGGTAACAAAAAGGTAAACAAAATAACTTGCGAATTCATAACAAGACTAAAACAATATATATATGGATATATATAGATAGATATAGATAGATATAGATATATCTATGGGGAGGATTATCTTGAACCTCTGCTTTGGCTGAGAGTATCCTGCCCAGGGATGACGCCCCCCTTCCCTTTTTTCCGAGAGTGTCCCATATATATAAAGTCGCTCGATCCGCACCCCTTCCCCTCTCTGCGTTTATATATATATATATATATATATATATATATATATATATATATAGAGAGAGAGAGAGAGAGAGAGAGAGAGAGAGAGAGAGAGAGAGAGAGAGAGAAAGAAAGAGAGAGAGAGAGAGAGAGAGAGAGAGAGAGAGAGAGAGAGAGAGAAAGAGAGAGAGAGAGAGAGAGAGAGAGAGAGAGAGAGAGAGAGAGAGAGAGAGAGAGAGAGAGAAAGAAAGAGAGAGAGAGAGAGAGAGAGAGAGAAAGAGAGAGAGAGAGAGAGAGAGAGAGAGAGAGAGAGAGAGAGAGAGAGAAAGGATAGTCAGTGGCGCAGTGGAAACTCGCCAGGTACAGCTATTAAAGCGAGACGTCCGGTGTTTGAATCCCAGGTGGAAACCGATAATTGTATGACGTTTTCTGTTTGCCTTTTTTCGGATGAGAATATAAACCGAGGCCCAGTCTGAGTACGCATGCATAAAATCAAGCTTGGACTTAAAAGATCCCGACGCTGATGTCTGTGTCACTGTCGGGTCAATAATATACCCAACACACATAGAAATAATGTACATGTCAGAAGAAAAAAGTCTCTCAGTGGTGCAGTTAACAAACCAGGTGTGACCAGCCCTAGTTCACCACCACAGATTATGATAGAACGCACTATCCCAGAGCCGGTTGTGGAGAGGGCTGTCTCTGGCCTCCCCCTACTCCCCCCCCTCCTCCCTACCGTGCCGGTGGAGGAGAGACTCGAAAAGTGCAATGGATCGGTGGACCCGGATGGCACCGTCCGCCCTTGCAAGGTTAGGAAATTCCAACGCATCCTCCGGTCAGTGGGATTTTAAAGCACTAAATTTTCATAAGTTAAAAAAAGGTAAAGGTAGTCCCATAGCCTTGTGGCCGTAGGGGAGCGTGATTTTGGAGATCACACTTATCTTGGGCCAGCGTAATGAGGGTGATGCCCATCTCTCTCCCTCGCTGATTTACCTTCCCCACCCTTAAGAGAGTAGGTACTCAGTCACAGTTGAGTCAACTGGGGGCGTTGTTATTTGTCGCTTCACGTTTTGCGGTCACCCATCCAAGTGCTAACCGCACTGGACGATGCTTAACTTGCGACACAGTAGCGAGTGCCCAACCACTGCGCTATCCGACACCCCAAAAGAAGTGGAGATGCTATTTATACTTCCAAACTTCTTCGCTCAATATGGACAACCCAGCCCAGAAATAATGGCGGAGCAAGCCAGCGTCTCAGTAATGTAATGGAGTTCTGAAACAACACTAGCCTATCTCAGCTACCACATATAATTTAAAAGTGAAGCTGGGAGAAACTCAACGGTTTTCCCTTTTAATTTGCTCTTAATACATCTAAATTATTGTACACAAATAATATACTTATCCGTAATTACACTCACGCTTGCTGCACGGCCATTCATACATATTTATGAAAATGATACCCTCGCCCACCCCCGCCCCCAACCCAAAGTTCTGCGATTTAACCAGGCACCTATCAAAATAAACCAAAGAAACTGAAAATACATTCACCCACAACCAACAGCATCAAAGAATGGTTCTCAACCTACCACCAAACTCGTGAGGCGAGAGAGGAAACAACTGCAGCAACAGCTTTCACGATAAAGTCGCAACCCAGCAACCACACACATCGTCACCCACAGAAAAACAATAGAGTCTATGCTCTCCGTCAACACCCTTTGAACGCTGGCTGGCATCTAACCCCCAACTCATTCTACTCTATTATATGTTCATAAACTAGAAATTCGTTTGACAATCCAATCAAAAGTTTACTTACAAAATACACGCCCAAGCGTAATGCTCACAGCATTAGGCCTACTAAGTCCGCGCTCTAGAAACGCTTATGCCTACAGTAACAAACACGGTCAAATCTATGCACACTGCAAAGTGAACATGCACCGCTCTCGCGGATACGAACTTGGCTCGTGACAAACTGCTGCCCTGACAAGGTTGAAGCCCATTTGGAAAGACAGGACCATCAGTCTACACTCCAAGGTAAGACTGCTGCGCTCCCTTGTCATCTCCATCTTCCTATACGCTTGCGAAACATGGACCATCACAGCAGATCTACAACGAAGAATACAAAGCATGGAGATGAGGTGCTACAGAAGACTTCTGGGCATTTCCTATACCCAGCACATCACCAACGACGAAGTCCGACATACCATCACACAAGCCATTGGACAACATGATAACTTGCTCACAGTGGTGAAGAAACGGAAACTGCAATGATATGGCCACGTTACCAGAGCATCAGGCCTTGCAAAGACCATCCTGCAAGGCTCAGTGCAAGGAGGCAGAAGTAGAGGAAGGTAGAGGAAGAAAAAACGAGATTAGAGGACAGCATTCGAGAATGGTCTGGCTTGACACTGAGCGAAGCCATGAGTGTTGCTGAGGACAGAGAAAGATGGAGTACGCTGGTTAAACGATCATCTGTGGTGCCCCAACGACCTTCGAGTTACGGGATAGCATAGGATAGGAATTGGAAGAGATCAAGATACTGGTTTTGGAAATAAGACATTTATCACCGTTTTTATGAATGAAAATTCGATGAATATTAATCGCATAAGGAAAATAAGTTTCTCAGGTTACACTTCCATCGATCTATGAAAGTCATGGTCTTCAGCCTGCTGTGGCTGCTTGGCAAGCAGTGTTTCAACTACAGTTTGTGATATTCTGTCCTTGGGTGTGCGTTCGTTTGAGGCAGATTGAGGATGTGCCATAGCTACGGCTCCCTCCATGGCTGGCTCAGTGTCAGGACTGCCTGTTGGTAGATTGGCCATGGCTTCAGTGACAGGACTGCCTGTTGGTAGATTGGCCATGGTTTCAGTGACAGGACTGCCTGTTGGTAGATTGGCCATGGCTTCAGTGTCAGGACTGCCTGTTGGTAGATAGGCCATGGTTTCAGTGACAGGACTGCCTGTTGGTAGATTGGCCATGGTTTCAGTGTCAGGACTGCCTGTTGGTAGATTGGCCATGGTTTCAGTGACAGGACTGCCTGTTGGTAGATTGGCCATGGCTTCAGTGTCAGTACTGCCTGTTGGTAGATTGGCCATGGTTTCAGTGACAGGACTGCCTGTTGGTAGATTGGCCATGGCTTCAGTGACAGGACTGCCTGTTGGTAGATTGGCCATGGCTTCAGTGTCAGGACTGCCTGTTGGTAGATTGGCCATGGCTTCAGTGACAGGACTGCCTGTTGGTAGATTGGCCATGGCTTCAGTGACAGGACTGCCTGTTGGTAGATTGGCCATGGCTTCAGTGACAAGACTGCATGTTGGTAGATTGGCCATGGCTTCAGTGTCAGGACTGCCTGTTGGTAGATTGGCCATGGCTTCAGTGACAGGCCTGCCTGTTGGTAGATTGGCCATGGCTTCAGTGTCAGGACTGCCTGTTAGTAGATTGGCCATGGCTTCAGTGTCAGGACTGCCTGTTGGTAGATTGGCCATGGCTTCAGTGACAGGACTGCCTGTTGGTAGATTGGCCATGGCTTCAGTGTCAGTACTGCCTGTTGGTAGATTGGCCATGGTTTCAGTGACAGGACTGCCTGTTGGTAGATTGGCCATGGCTTCAGTGACAGGACTGCCTGTTGGTAGATTGGCCATGGCTTCAGTGTCAGGACTGCCTGTTGGTAGATTGGCCATGGCTTCAGTGACAGGACTGCCTGTTGGTAGATTGGCCATGGCTTCAGTGACAGGACTGCCTGTTGGTAGATTGGCCATGGCTTCAGTGACAAGACTGCATGTTGGTAGATTGGCCATGGCTTCAGTGTCAGGACTGCCTGTTGGTAGATTGGCCATGGCTTCAGTGTCAGGACTGCCTGTTAGTAGATTGGCCATGGCTTCAGTGTCAGGACTGCCTGTTAGTAGATTGGCCATGGCTTCAGTGTCAGGACTGCCTGTTAGTAGATTGGCCATGGCTTCAGTGTCAGGACTGCCTGTTGGTAGATTGGCCATGACTTCAGCTTGTTGTGCTGCTCCATACAGCTCGCTGACAGGACTGTCTCGAGGAACTGGCGCTTCCAATTCTTGCTGAGCTGTAGGTTCCGACACCTCTGCAATCGTGTTTGTTTTCCCAATTTGCATGCTTTGCATCTTGGGTCGCTCAATGTGCGTACTGTTGTTGGTAGGAGCGCGAACAGAAAACGTGCAGTTGTTGAACACACTCGACGTACCCCCACCAGCTGCCTTACTGACGTTTCCAACTGCATATCTAGGCATATCAGGGTTGTCGTTTCTACGTTCTACAGCACTGACTTCTGTGTTCAGGTCTCTTTTTGCTGATGTTCCTCTTGTTTCTTTCATTCGCCATTCATTTACCAGCTGCAACATACAAGAAGTATAACGAATGAAGTTACGATCAGATAACATTAACGGCAAATTAAATTAAATAAAATGTGAAGAGCAACCCACAGAGGGATTCAGCTTGAAGCTAGTACTTAAAGTCACGGTGTGTATGAGCGTTGAGGGACCGGGTAGCTCAGTTGGTAGAGCGGCTTACTAGTAACCGAAAGGTCCATAGTTCGAGTCCGGGATTGGCCAACGTGTGACCATATTATTTTTCCCTTACCATCAACTGATTCGCTGGTGTCAGAAAAATGTGACCAGTAGTAGCTCCGGTGTCATGTGACTATAATCTACAATTGTGTGAGTGTGTGGGGGTGGGGGTGGGGTGTGTGTGTGGGGTGGGTGGGGTGTGTGGGTGTGTGTGTACGTGAAAAAACGCACAAATGGGTTTCAGATCTTGTCTTTTCTAGTAACAAATGAGTTTATTTGCTTGGAACCCACTTTTTTCCAGGAACCCACTTTTTTCTAAGTGCGCGGGAGTGCTCTTTTAGTGCATGGGAGTGCAGTTGTAGTGCATAAGAGTGTTTTAAGTACACAGGAGTGCTCTATCCGGGACGGAGAAAATACAGTCAATTTTCGGAAAAATTTTGAAGAAACTTCGACCTATTTCGTCGCTTATAGGAGACGAACTAGGTCAACTTTTTAGCAAAGGGTTAGGGTAAGGGCTAGTTGCAGCGCTGCAACTAACCCTTGCCCTAACCCTTTTCCATAAAAAAAATGACTTTCCGATTCCTACATTCTTAAATGAACCCATTTGTGATTGTGATGTATTGCAAATATGTGTGTGTGTGAAGGAGTGGGAAGAGGGTGGAGGGGAGGGGTTCGTATGTTTGGGCGCATGTCAGCTTTATCAAAAGGCGATGCGTTATATTATTATGCTTTGTTGTACTTTCTGAATAAATTGTCAACATGTGTGTGTGTGTGGGGGGAGGGGGGGAGGGCATACGTGTGTGTGTATGTGCACTTGCATAAACGTGCAAATGGGTACCAGACCTTGGCTTTCTTAACTACAAATGTGTGTGTGTGTGTGTGTTACTCATTTATTGGCTATTATCCACCTAAATGATCTAGACATTGAAAATAAGAAAACGAGCATATTACTGAACAAATGTAAATAATTAACTAAATAAAAAAAATCAACTGATTAACAAGAACAGCTAAGAAAAAATAAAATTTAATTAAATAACTCAGCGATAATATGCAGCACCGGCAAGCTACCGGCAAATTTCTTGCCAAAGTGATGGACGGATTTTGTGAAAAATTCGCGACGGAAGAAAAGTGAGTGCAGTGATAATAGTGACTTGTGGTGCGCCATCACTGTGTTGTTTACGCAGTCGGGTGGCAGTGTGTGCAAGCAGGCACGCTTTGGAGTAACGACTGCGGTGTTCGTGGCCTGCTTGTTGATCATGTGTGGTGATGTTGAAAGTAATCCTGGACCCAACTCCTCGCCGAAAAAACAAAACCCAAATGAGGAAAAAGAAGGACGACGTGACTCTGTCTCTACCCCACCCAACCTTCACCACGAAACTCTCATCACCAAGGGCTTTGAGGCCATCATGGAACGCATGGCAAAGTTTGAGAGTAACCAGCAACAACAGCTACAGACTATGAAAAGTGGAATGGACGATCTTAGACAAACCTTTGACACAAAACTAGAGCAGATTGGTGCCACACAGAAAGAGATACAGAGTAAAGTGACGGACTTGCAGTCTCAGTGTACCGATCTTCAAAACGAGAACGCTGATGTAAGGGAAGAACTGTGCTTTCTTAGGCAAAAATGTGATTCGCTGGAAAACCATAGTCGCCGAAATAATCTGGTATTTTATGGTATTGTTAGAGACTCTGGCAGCGAGAGCTGGGAAGAGTGCGAGCAGAAGGTGAGGGAGGTGATAGAGAGGGGACTGGGTATAACAAAGAGTGTCAACATAGAGAGAGCGCACAGAGTAGGAAGAGACGGCGCGATTGTGGCAAAATTCCTCTCCTACAAGCAGAAGATGTTAGTACTGTCTAAGGCACGTCAGTTGAAATCATCACAACACTACCAGCGCGTTTTCATTAACGAAGACTATTCTAAAACAGTGAGGACGAAGCGGCGAACATTCTATAAAATAGAATGCATTCTATGTGCACCAAATGTTAAAAAACAATTCTATGAAATTAGAATTTATTCAGTGTTACGAATAAAATCCTTTTTATTTTAAAAAAGGAATTTTATGTCATACAATTCTTGCTGTGTTATACAATTAATTCTATATACATTTCATTCACATATAATTAAAAAACACAACTAATAAATTGTAACAAAATTTAGAATTAAAAAAAAGATATTGTATGACACATCACCACATCGCATCATCACCACATCGATCACATCATCATATCACATCACTGCATCACATTGCTTCATCACCATCATCGTGAAAACGCACCACCACATAAAATCACATCACATCAACAAATCATCACATCACATCAGCCGACATCACAGCAGCAGCACATCTTCACATTGCAGCAGACAGCACATATCATGGCATCAGTGAATCACATCACATAATCTAATCACCACACCCCTCCCACCCATCACATTTGTGGTGCAGTGTGGTGTGATTTAGAGTGATGTAGTGTGGTGATGTGATGTGGTAATGTGTATGTATGTATCTGCAATACAGTTCTATTCTGCCTTAAAAGCGAGTGAATCGGACCACATCATCACATCACCTAATCACTTCACCCCACCTGCCCATCACAATTGTGGTGCAGTGTGATGTGGTTTGGTGATGGGATGTGGCAATGTGTATCTCTCTGCAATACAGTCCCATGCCATAAAAAATGTTCTCTATACCTTGACAGTACCCCAGGTTTTAAAAAAAAAGGTAAAGGTAGTCCCATAGCCTTGTGGCCGTAGGGGAGCGTGATGTTGGAGATCACACTTATCTTGGGCCAGCGTAATGAGGGTGATGCCCAACTCTCTCCCTCGCTGCTTTACCTTCCCCACCCTCAAGAGAGTAGGTACTCAATCACAGTTGAGTCAACTGGGGGCGTTGTTGTTTGTCGCTTCACACCTTAGCGGTCACCCATCCAAGTGCTAACCGCACCGGACGGTGCTTCACTTTCGACACCGTAGCGAGTGCTCCAACCACTGCACTATCCGACACCCCAGGTTTTACTATTTTAAAAAAGTGTATATATTGATTTCATTCTATAACATAGAATGAAGTCTATGACATAGAATGAATTCTATGACATTGTAAAGAAGACGAGAACTGCATATAATGAAATAGAGAAGACGGGGAAAACTGTCTTTCAATTCTCTCTATTTATTCTCATGAATGAATGTCATAGCTCATGGATCCTTGCTTAAATACCAGTCAACCTCTCATCATACGTTCACACAATTCAAACTCAACGTGATTACAAATCACTTTACAAACTACTAAATTATCTTCAATAATCAATATCGACTAGTGTTCATAATATTACATCTCCCTTGTTATAAAGTTAAAGCAACAACTTTAAAAACATGCACATATTAAATGATTTGTAATTATATGGAAAGTTCTTACTCGTAACATATTTTTAGCCATTATCAGATCCTCTATCACGTATTCATAGACACCAAATGAAAATGTAAAAAAAATAAACACACCATTAATTACGTTCATAAAACATTATCGCAATCAGATACATAATGTTTAGCTTAGAAAGTTTTGGCAGTTCACAAACACCATCGAACATGGCGCGACAAATACCATGTTATTGTGCAACTCATAACATGTATAAATGTTACATACTTTGTCCTTTTAAAATAAGGCCATGACGTCCTACTGGTGATAAATTAACTGCAAACTACCATCAATAAGTAGTAATACTGTCTTTCTTCTTGTTAATGAAATATAAAGTTCTTGATACACAGTTTACTTTTCTTGAATAAAGCCTTGCGTATAATTAAGTCTCTGTGGGGCTCTCACGGGTCTCCCGTATCTGGTAGAGTAGGGGTTAAGTCCCGTGATTTGGGGCTCGGCTTGTGGCGGGGGCTCGGTTTTTTCTTGCTGGACCACCTCAGGCTGGAATATCTTAGTCTGGCGTGGCTGCTTTCGGGATGAAACTCCGGTTGCGACGGTACAGGCTGCCATCGTCAGTTCGCACGTGGTACGAACGAGGCGTCTTAGCGGCGGCGGTGACTCGGGCCGGTCTCCAGGTGTCGCCTGGAGTCAGCTGAACGAAGACCTCATCTCCAGTCTTCAGAGGGGGAAGTGGGCGGCTGGAGCGGTCATAGTATTTCTTCTTTTCCGCCTGGCACCGCTGACGTCGAGCCGTGACGACCTGCGGGTTGATGGTCTTGGGCTGTAACTGTTTCGCGGTCGCTGGAAGAACGGACCGGAGCTGACGACCCATCAAAAGCTGCGTTGGGGACGCTAAGCCGTCTACTGGTGTGTTGCGGTACTCGAGGATGCTGAGTAGAGCGGAACCCTTGCTGGCTTTGGCCTTGTCCAATATGTTTTTTACGGTCTGTACTGTCTTTTCGGCCAGGCCATTGGATTGCGCGTATCTGGGGCTAGAGGTAACGTGGGTGAAGTCCCATGTAGCGGAAAATCGGGCGAATTCATCGGACGCGAACTGGGGCCCGTTGTCGCTGATCAAAGTTTCGGGGATGCCGTGTCTGCTAAAATGTGCCGACAGTTTTCTGATGACTGCGGCTGACGTGATGTTGGTCATCTTGTCCACCTCAAAGTAGCGGCTGTAAAAGTCTACGGTGACCAGGTACTCCTTGCCGTCCCATGTGAATAGGTCTGTAGCCAGTTTCTGCCAGGGTCGTGTGGGGATGTCGTGAGGCAGCATCGGCTCTTTACAGTTGTCCTTTTGTCTCTCGTTGCAGACCGTGCAGTTGGCGACGGTTTCTTGTATATCGGTCGCCATTCTTGGCCAGAAGAGGACTTGCCGCGCTCGTTGTAGGCTTTTTTCTACCCCGAAGTGGCTGGAGTGAATCTTGGTCAGCATTTGGGGACGCAGGGCGGTAGGAATGAAGATTCTTTCGCCTTTGAGGATCATGCCATCGATGACGGACAGCTCGTCTCTAAAGTTCCATACGTCTAAGGCATGCTTGTGGCATTGTTGACGCGTTTCTGGCCAGCCATTGTGGATGTAAGACTTCACGATGACCAGGTTCTGGTCTTCTTCCGTGGCTTTCTTGATCAGGGCCATCTTTTCGTCGCTGACCGGAAGGTTTTTCACGGTATAGTGAATCTGTGCGTCGAGGTCTTCCGTGACATCTCCGGGTTCTGCTGGCAATGACTTTCTTGAGAGCGTGTCGGCGACTGGGATCTGCTTCCCTGGTACGTGGATGACCTTGATGCTGTACTTCTGCAACCTCAACAGCATTCTTTGAAGACGGGGTGGCGCTGACGCAAGCGGTTTCTTCATGATTGTCTCTAGTGGCTTATGGTCGGATTGTACGAGAACTTGTTCTTGCCCGTAGATATACTGGTGGAATCGCTCGCAGCCGAATACGATGGCGTACAACTCCTTCTCTATTTGGGCGTAATTTACTTCGGTCTTGTTAAGGGACTTGGAGGCATAGGCGATGGGCTTGTTGTCTTGGAAAATTGCCGCTCCCAGACCGTGCTTGCTGGCGTCGACTTGCAGGACGGTCTTCTTGGTTGGGTCGTACAACGCTAGTACTGGCCCCTGGCTTGCCAAAATGGACTTGATGTTGTCCCAGGCTGCTTGCTGTTGATAGTCCCATGCGAAGTCGCTGTCTTCTTTCAATAGGTCTCTGAGCGGTTTCGTTGTATCGGCAAGGTGCGGTGCGAATTTTGCCAAGTAGGTCACCATACCCAGCATGGTCTCCAGTTCCTTCTTGTCTGCTGGAGGTTTCATGTTGACTATAGCCTTCACCTTCGCTGGATCTGGCCTGACGCCTTCTGATGAGATGATGTGGCCGAAATATTCGATTTCTTGCACGCCGATAGTCAGTTTGTCGGGATTGAGTTTCATGCGCTTCTCTGTAGCTCTGTCTAGCGCGGCCTTGAGGTTCTTGTCGTGTTCTTCTTTGGTTCGGCCGGCAATAAGAATGTCGTCGATCAGCCCGACGAGTCCCGGGATTCCCTCGAACGTCTCATCGACCTTGCGCTGAAACTCGTCTTGGGAGCTGACCAAACCGAATGGTACGCGCAAAAAACGGTATCTGCCGAAAGGAGAGTTGAAGGTGGTGAGATATGATGATTCAGCCGAGAGGGACATTTGCCAGTAGCCCGCTTTAGCGTCCAACTTGCTGAAGTATTTGGCACCGGGAATTTTTGCGAGAGCGTCTTCAAGCGTTGGCATGGCATAGTGTGGTCGCTTCACGGCCTGATTGAGGTCCTTGGGGTCAAGGCAGATGCGCAGCTTGTTGTTAGGCTTTTCGACAACGACGAGAGAGTTGACCCAGTCTGTAGGTTGTGTGACTTTGGCAATCACCCCAGCTGCTTCCATGGCGTCGATCTCTTCTTTCAGTCGATCTCGTAGTGCATGAGGTATGCGTCTGGGCGGATGTACCACAGGGATGGCGTTTTCGTGCAGATGGATATTGACTTCTCCGTCCAGGTTTCCCAGGCCATCGTTGAAGAGGTGGCTGTATTCTCTGAGTACAGATTCTTTGGTCATTTCAAGGTGGGTGATAGTCAATACCATCTTGATGATCTGTAGTTGCATGGACGCCTGGAGTCCGAGGACAGGCTGAGAGTGACCGGCTGTCTCGGCGACGTAGAATGTGCCCTGGTAGTTCTGAGCCTTGTATGAACACTTGAGCTGCATGATCCCCTTGACGTTAATACGTTGACCCGCATAACCGTAAAGATTAATCTTTCCTTGTTTGAGTGGTGGTTGCACCGACATACGCCTGTAGATCTGGTACGGGATGACGTTTGCCTGTGCCCCGGTGTCGACTTTGAATCGTAGTACGTCGCCGGTGTCCAGGGTTATGTTGGCGTATGCAGTGTCTGGGTGGTCTTTTCCGTCGGCGATGACGTCAATGTTTAGTACAGAGCCGTCGTCTTCTTCGTCGTGTTCTTCTATGTCGTGGACAGTCTTCGTAGATTTTTTTAAGCGGCATACTTTGGCGAAGTGGTTGGGCTTATTACAGTTACTACAGCGTTTGCCGTAGGCTGGGCAGGCTCTCCGTCCGTGTCTCTTGCCGCAGTTGTTGCAGTCGTATGCGTCGCTGTTCTGACTTCTTTCTTCTTGTAGTCTTATTTCTTGGCGTTGTTGTTGTTGTTGCTGTCGTGGTAATGTACATCTTTCTCTTGGGCTGTTGTCATAACGTCGTTTCTTTATGACTTCTACAGTCCCTTCTGCCTGCATTGTAGCCAGCTGCTGTTTCGTTGATTCGTGAGTGACGACGATTTCAATGGCTTTCTCCATGGTCAGCTGATCTCCGACTTGAAGCAGCTTTTCTCGACATTCCTGTGAGGCTATACCGCATACTATTCGGTCTCGAACCATTTCGTCGGCGTCTTTATAAGAGCACTCTTTGACGAGTGTGCGGATGTCTGTGATGAAAGCCTCAAAAGATTCACAGATCTGTTGTTTTCTGTTCAGGAAGAGATATCGGGCGAAAAGCGGTGTTTTTCTTGGGAGTGGTGTGTTGTTCAAAATTCTTATAAAGTACTTGCAGTTTCTTGTTCTCTTCGTCCGATAAACTCCAGGCATTGTATATTTCTTTTCCCCTTTCTCCCGCCCATATGAGGAGGTATGCGCACTTCTCGGGTTCCGCAGACTTGTGTAAGGGTCCAGCAAACATAAGTTCTGCATGCTGCTTGAATTTTCGCCATTCGTCTTGCAGGTTTCTGGAGTCCCAGTTTATGGTTGGATTCTGCATGGATGAAGTCATTCTTGCTGTATAGAGTTCATATCCTACTTCTGACACCATGTAAAGAAGACGAGAACTGCATATAATGAAATAGAGAAGACGGGGAAAACTGTCTTTCAATTCTCTCTATTTATTCTCATGAATGAATGTCATAGCTCATGGATCCTTGCTTAAATACCAGTCAACCTCTCATCATACGTTCACACAATTCAAACTCAACGTGATTACAAATCACTTTACAAACTACTAAATTATCTTCAATAATCAATATCGACTAGTGTTCATAATATTTCAGACATAGAATGAATTCTATAGCATAGAATGAATAGTATAACATAGAATGAAGTCTATGACATAGAATGAATTCTATGACATAGAATGAATTCTATAACATAGAATGAATTCTATAGCAAAGAATGAATTCTATGACATAGAATTTATTCTATAGCATAGAATGAATTCTATAACATAGAATGAATTCTATAGCACATAATGAATTCTATGACAGAATTCATTCTGTAACATAGAATTCATTCTAAGCTATAGAATAAATTCTATGTCATAGAATTCATTCTATGCTATAGAATTCATTCTATGTTATAGAATTCATTCTATGTCATAGAATTAATTCTATGTCATCTTATTCATTCTATGTTATACTATTCATTCTATGCCTATAGAATTCATTCTATGTCATAGAATGAATTCTATGTCATAGAATTCATTCTATGCTATAAAATTCATTCTATGCATATAGAATTCAATCTTTATTATAGAATTCATTCTATGTTATACAATTTATTCTATGCACATAGAATTCATTTTATGTCATATAATTTATTTTATGTTAAAGAATTCATTCTATGTTATAGAATGAATTCTATGCGTATAGAATTCATTCTATGTCATGCAATTTATTTTATGTTAAAGAATTCATTCTATGTTATAGAATGAATTCTATGCACATAGAATAAATTCTATGTTATAGAATTCATTCTTTGTAATAGAATTAATTATATGTTATAGAATATAATTCTATGCATACAAGTGCATTCTATAATATTGAATTGTATTACATACATAGAATCTTATTCTCTATTATAAAATGTTATTCTATACATAGAATTTTATTATGGACATAGAATTTTACACTATATTATAGAATGTTATTCTATACAAAGAATTTTATTCTATGACTTACAATATTGGTTTCTTTTTTTATAAATGGAATACCAACTAATGAATGCTTTTTGTGTGCATAGAATGCTTAAATGTGCATAGAATTTATTCTATGTATAGAATGGTCACATAGAATAAATGGACACATGGCGCCCCATAGCAGTGGTCATCTCTTTGTCAAAACGCACTCCTAGAGTGAAGAGTGCTGTAATTAGTCACTTATTACTTGGCCATATTATACCAGATTGCACAATTTTGCATCTGTGTTTTTAAAAATTTCCAGGGAACTATGATCCCGGACCACCCTAGAGGGCTAGGAGCTTCGTGACGACGGTGCTCTCCGTTCACAATCGCTAGTATATTTTCTCGTTCTTTTCACCCAAACTTTTTAAGCTTGGACAACTTATACAGCTCATAAATGCTTACACATCCGGAGCCGGAGGCGCAATCACAGCGCTTTTGGAGAGAGGGGAGAGTGTGAGGAAAAATGGATATAGAAATTGCAAGCGTTTGAACAACAAAATAAAAATAATAAATGTGTATATGAATAAGAAGAATAAAGAGAACACTTACAAAATTGGAGAAGAAAGGCATAATTAAGTCACCGAAAAAAAGGTAGCATAATATCACACACACACACACACACACACACACACACACCCATCCACACCCACACACACACACACACACACACACACAGGCCAGGTGGATAGTTGAGAAAAGGGCAGAAATCAGAAGTAGTGTATTTTCAAGCTGGATCTTAATGATTTGACAGCTTACCTTTAAATTTATGACATCTAGCTTGACAGGATCGGGGTTGAATTTGGGAAGTTCCTGCTTTGTGTCGTACCCTTGTAAAAATTAGTACAATATTAGAACAGTACAATAAACTGAAAACATACATATGGTTTACTAATTGTATACCAAATCCATTTTGACTCGCACAAAAGTGTGCGTCATATATGTATTCAACCAACACACACACACACACACACACAAATATTTTATTGAATTCCTTGCTCCCTAATGGCTGCTGTACGGTGCAACGGGGTGGGGAGGTGTGGCACTTTTTCAATTAATTTTGCTGTTGTAACATTTTGCATAAGCATTCAAGGCCAAACCTCCTCTGACGAGACCTTTGGCAAAGGTCGAAACGTGTCGGGACAACCTGGCTTTATGGATGCAATTGTACTGGATTTGAGCTCCTTAAGCTCAGGGCTCCCCATCTGCAATAAATCTAAGTAGTGGGCTCACTTTCATTTACAATTTTAAGGATTTTGTTTTTTTTCCTTGTTAAGCGTTGTACTTTTTAATTTTGTTAAATTTACATGTTTCTTGGTGTTTTTTTTTTAATTTTTTTTAATGCAATAGTGTTCTTTTAAACATATATTGATGTACCTTCCTTTGAATGTGTGAGTGCGTGTGTGTGCATGCGTGCTTACTTTCTTTTAGCATTCTGTATGATAACTGGCTTGTCTATAATATACACATGTCCATATTTTATATGCCAAGTGTGATTGTGTCCAATGTTGATAAGGTGTCTGTTAATTTTTTTTTAAGTTGAAGTATTATAAAGTGTTTTGTGATTGAGATATATGATTGTACGATTGATGATATTTGCCTGTAGTGTGGATGTGTTTGTGTGTGTCGCTCTTTACCAACATTTTAAGCAATGTAACTGGTGCATTTTTCAATATGCAATGCAACAGTTGTCATTTGGATGAATAATCTGAATAGTCTACTGTATTCTGAGTGAAGATGCTTGCGTTGATAATGAAATTTCAAATTCCTTGGGTATGTCAGCTTTATTTTCGGGTGTAGATGCGCTCCCACATGCGATGTTATTTCAAGTTACCTATCAGAGTGAGCTGAATTAATGTTCGTTTTGCCGCCATGTTCTAACCCTTAGGCGGCGATCGGGAGGACTATCGGCCCTACCTGTCTGTGCCAAAATGACGGAGAGAATCGTCTCGGATGCTTTGCATCTAAAAACGAACTTCCCGTTTGGCAATTGATCGTTATCGGTGATCGGTTTGACGTGTTTGGCTGTACTCAGAACCTATTTTAACTATCACAACCAAACTGGTTGAAACCCATGAAACAACATAAATGATCAGTGAATTAATTATTTCACTTCAATGTCATAAAATGTTAGTTAAAAAAATGACAATTTGTCACAAAATTTCATTTTTTTCTAGATTATTAATATTGAACTTATGATTCTTTGATGAATGATATATATCAGTAAGACACACATACTATCGAAATTTGGTCAACCTCACTCAAAGGTCAACGACACGGAAGCTGTCCGAAGTCGGTTTGTATAGGTTTTTGAAGTGACCCTAAATTATGAGAGATATTAAGTCCAAGTTTGTTGCATTTAGAGATATTAGATTGATCTGTCACATATGTTCCGTTTTTGCGTTGATCTTGAAGGTCAATGTCATTTTAGGCCTTACAAAAACATTAAAACCTTTCTCATCGTACAATAGAATAGCTCAATTTGACCCATAGTATGCAACAACATATGGTTATCTGATCATACATGAACATCAGTGTTTAGGTGAAGGTCAAGGTCATCCCAAGGTCAAGGTCACTGAAGGTCAAAGTAATCGTAAGGTCACTGTGTGTTTGCATAATACAACTTTTACTCAGTTTATTTGATCGTACATATGTATTAGGAGCCGGAGATCATCTCAAGGTAAAGAGCATCGAAAGATCAAAACCGGTATTACATTTTAATGCCACTCTTTCTTGTTTTTTTCCTTTTCTGGGCACTAATTTTTATGCTGAATATTGCAAGTCCCATAAGGAGCATGTGAGTCCTATATTGGGCTTTGCGCTTCTAGTTCAATTTTGTGTGTATGTATCAGGTCGGCTGATCATAATAGAATTTTAGTTTCACTCTCACCTCCCCCCGCACCTCTCTCTCCGTGTAGTAGATATGTTTGAATACACAAGGAATATTTATCATGTAGGTTGATTTTTGGGAAGATTAATTCTCTCTGATACTTTAACATTTTACCATTTTCTTTTACACAAACAAACAAGTTAACTGCGCGCCACAGAGGTGTTGGTTGAGTTTTAGGACCCTTGTTTTTTAGCCAGAACCCTTGTCTTTAAGCCAGAACCTTTATGGGGCCACGTGATCTGCTCGATGTCGGGTGGATGTTTGCGGCACTAGCTGTCGACGTTTTGTTTGAATTTTCTCCGTTTGTTGGTTTTGGCAGTCGTCTTTTTGGTGTATTCTACTTCATAAAGTTGCTTTTGGTACAATTTTGTGGCTTCCGTAGATACTCGTCGTTCCATCGCTTGGTTTTTTCGCTGTGAATCCACTCAACTTTCGTGGGGTGTAGTTACTGTGTAACCATCATGGCGGCGGGGTCTGTATTGCCAGTATTCGTGCAAGAATTATCATTGCCACCCGAAGAAAACAAGCCCTACAGTGTGCATGAAATTTGTGGAGCCTGTGAAAAGAAATGTGGTTATGGCTCTATGCTTGGAGCGCAGAAACTCGGCTCATTGTGGAGACTTTATCCCAACTCTACGGATGCAAGAAATAAACTCCTATTGTCAGGTTTTACTCTACGTGGCTGTCTCATATCACCTCGTGATAAAAACCCGTTTGTTATTATAACAACGAATGGAGAGAGTGAGATCCAGACAACAAAGCTTACCATCTCTAACTTACCCCTCTCTTTCTCAAATGAGGAAATTGTGGAAATGGTCAAGAAAATAGGAGGGAAGCCTCGATCGGCGTTGTTTATGGAACGAGACAGAGATAGTAATGGTGGGCTAACACGGTGGCTAACAGGAAGGCGTTTTATGTTTATAGAGTGTCCTCATCAACCCCTACCCCAGCGGGTCGAAGTAGGGTCTTTCAAAGCACAGTTGTTTCATTACGAACAAAAGTTGGCTCGCCAGCAGCAGCAGCAGAAGCGAAAGTGTGGCAATTGTTTGCAACTGGGTCATACCTCACTTGAGTGCGTCAACGAAGTGGTGTGTTTTGAGTGCAAACGGCCGGGCCACAAAAAAGGCTCGGTTGAGTGTACTGCTCTGGACAAACCGCCTGTCATTGAAACAAGCAACATCAGCAGCGACAAAATTACCGAGACAGAAAACAATAAGATCAACGGCGCCGATTGTAGTGTCCCTGAGCATGATGACTTAGGCCTAAGCTCAAAGCTGCCACAGCGAAAAAGTAGGCCTCGCCATTATAAACATGGATTAGACCTGGGCGCACGATCAAGGTCATTGTCAGTCAAACGATCCTTGGATACCTCGCCGTCAGAAAAGGGTAGCCCGTGCAAGCGTACCCCGCCCATTCCAAATCATGACTCTGTGTCGAAGGAAAGCACTGTCATCATTGACAGTGGCTAAATATAGCACAGTGCATGTTAGGCCTATAAAATGACACTTTGCTCGTTTTACGGACTTTGAATATTCTATTTGGACTTCTCTGATGATCTTTGGAACGTTCTACGGACTATGGTTTTCTCTCTCTTTATTTTCTCTCCCCCCCCCCACTCCCAAATGAGTTCTTATTTCATTAATTGAATATATGCTAATGTAGTAATGACAAGTATTACAATTTGTTCTTTAAACGTACGTGGTCTGCGTAACAAAACCAAAAGAAAAACACTTTTTTATAACTTTAGAAAACAGCAATTCGATATTATTTGTTTACAGGAAACCTATATATTGGACAGTGACGTAGAACAGTGGGAAAGGGAATGGGGTGGTAAAATTCTCCATAGATCTGCCACTAGTCACAGCATGGGTCAAGTCATACTTCTTCGTAGTAAATTTCCTTATATTTTTGACTGGACCACTCACTCTCAGCGGATCATCAGTCTTTCTGTGCAGACTGATGGCGATCTGATTTTTGTTGTTAATGCATATGCCCCAAACTCAAGTCAAGAAAAACCGGCCTTCATAAAGAGCCTATCAGAATGTATTAATAATATTAAGCTTGTAACTAGTCATAAAATAGTTTGTGGTGATTTTAATTGTGTATTAGACAATCAAATGGATGTAGTTAGCGGAGAAAATCATAGGCAACCTGATGTTGAGCTCTTCAACTCATTCTTGGTGGATGTGGAACTTAACGATGTGTGGCGTCTACAAAACGAAACCGTCAAGGAGTTTACGTGGTCCAGGAGGAATCCTTTTGTAGCAAGAAGGCTTGACTATATTCTGACATCAGATTCCGCACTGGAAAAATGTTTTAGTTGTGATATTGTTACTGTTGCTCAGAGTGATCACAGAATGGTGTGTGTTAAGTATTCATTGTCTTCGGTAAAGAAAGGTCCGTCGTATTGGAAGTTTAATGACAGTCTACTTCAAGATATTAAATTCGTGGATGAGATGAACAGCTTATTAGAAAAGTATAATGAAGAAAACTGTCAAATGGACTCACAAGAGAAATGGGATTTTTGTAAAATTAAGATAAAAGAATACTGTATTAGTTATTGTAAACAGAAGAAAAAGATAATTGATCATCAAAACAATGCACTGCAACAGGAACTAAATGAAGTTGATAAGAAGTTAGCATTAAATACTGATGATAATGAATTGATACATAAAAAAGAAAACTTAAAAAGGCAGGTTGAAGTACTTGAAGTACAAAAGGCTAAAAGCGCTCAAGTTAGATCCAGAGAAAAATTTATTGCTGAAGGCGAAAAAAATACACGTTATTTTTTGGGTTTAGAGAAAGCTCGAGCTAGTGCAAAAATAATGGACAGACTAAAAACTGAAAATGGCACTGTATTGGTAAGTCAGACTGATATTTTACAACAGCAAGTAAATTTTTATAGTAATGTGTTTAGTCGTAAGGATGATTTTGATGAAGCGCAGGCAGAGCACTTTGTAAGAGACTTGAGTATTCCCCAATTAAGCGATGAACAAAAACAAAAC
The DNA here is from genome assembly GCA_036898135.1 of Oncomelania hupensis. Lineage (NCBI taxonomy): Eukaryota > Metazoa > Mollusca > Gastropoda > Littorinimorpha > Pomatiopsidae > Oncomelania > Oncomelania hupensis. The sequence goes on along the minus strand of CM072526.1, from coordinate 44,826,020 downwards.
TTAGACGCGCAGATGACTGAGCAGGAAATAAGTAACTCTTTAAAAAGCTTGAGAAATGGCTCGGCACCAGGGTTGGATGGTTTAACTACAAGTTTCTTAAAATTTTTCTGGTCAAGGGTAAAAGTAATGGTGGTAGCATCAATACAAGATGCCTACCGAAAGGGCGAAATGTCAACTTTACAAAAACGAGCAGTTATTACTTTGTTACATAAAGGAAAGGAGCTACCACGAGATGAACTGAGTAATTGGAGACCTATCTCTCTTATGAATACGGATTATAAAATCCTTGCAAAGTGTTTGGCTCTGCGTTTATCATCGGTGATAGCCGATCTTATTTCAGAAGATCAAGTTGGATTCATCAAGGGTAGAAAAGCGAGTGATATTATTAGGCTTATTGATGATACAATTGAGTATACGAATAGTTATAATAAACCCGGCATTGTTCTGGCACTAGACTATTCCCGTGCCTTTGACTCTATTTCCAAAGAGTATATGACTTGGGCTTTCGGGAAATTTGGTTTTGGGTCTACCTTTATCAGATGGATCAAGGTATTAACTAACAACACGGAAAGCTGTATTAATTATTTAGGATGGATCTCGGAGGTTTTTGGGGCAGAATGCGGAATACGTCAGGGTTGCCCTTTTTCACCGATGGCCTTCGTGTTAGGTCTAGAATTATTGGCCATTAAAATTAGAAGCGATGATACTGTAAAAGGCATTAAACTTCCCAAAGCATATTTAGGTCCATTTATCTCAAACGAGGTTCTTAAACTGGCTATGTACGCAGACGACATAACAATGTTCTTATCAGACAAGAACGATCTTGAACAGGTTTTACTTATTGTAGCAGGTTTTACAGCTATTTCTGGGCTGAGGTTGAATGAAAAGAAAACTGAGGGAATGTGGATCGGATCAGTAAAACATAATAAGGAACAGTTCGGCCAAATTGTGGCTAAGAAACAACTGAAAATATTAGGCATTATTTTTAAAAATGACATGTCCGCTTCAGTTATTGAGGAAAATTGGAAGAAACGACTAGAAAACACTGAAAGAATTATTCAACAATGGGCAAAACGTAATTTAAGTATCTCGGGCAAACTCTGTATTATAAAATCCTTTTTAATTTCACAGTTCGTGTACCCTATGCAAGCACTGGTTGCTCCAGAACCAATATTAAATAAGCTTAACACTATACTTTTTCGATTCTTGTGGAAGAAAAAATATTCAAACAAAAAAGCTTTTGAAAAGGTGAAAAGAACTGTAATGTGCAGTAGCAGAGATAATGGAGGGCTTCAGATGATAAATGTCTTTGATATGCAAACGTCTTTCCTGCTGAATTGGATCGCAAGGCTTAATGAAATAAGCAGTGGAAAATGGAAACACATTCCTATAAGTCAGCTAAACATGCATGGTAATAAATTAGTATGTTTAAACGCCTCAGTAACCTCCAAATTGTTTATCGGAATGGAAAAGATATCCTCCCCATTCTGGAAACAAGCTTTGTCAAAATGGCTTGATAATAAACACTTGTGGGTCAACAAAAAATCCCCATTTCTCGGTCAATGTCTTTGGAATAATAATGATATAAAATACAGAAACAAAATATTATCTATAGATAGTTGGATAAAGGCCGGTATTAATTTTGTTGAAGATATCTGGGTAGGTGGGGATATTGCTCCAATGGAAGTAATAGTCGCTAAAGTAGGTTTTAACCCGACAAGAATCTTCGAGCACAGCGCGATAAGAACGGCGGTACAAGCTTTGTGGCGACGACAGGAGAGAGAGCCTGTTCTAGTTCAGAAAGCAGGCACGCAGTCTGAGTGTAATGAAGGCTGCAATCCCAGTAAAATTAGTGCTCGAGACTTTCGTCAAATGATAACTAACGAAAAATTGTCTATACCTTGTTCAGTCAACTTTTGGCAAAACAAATATAATATAAGTATCGAAAAACATCACTGGTCTCTGGCTCAAATTAGCACAAAGGAAGAGAGACTGAGATTGATACAATGGAAACTATTACACAACATCTATCCAACAAACATTCTTTTATGTAAAATGGGTATCAAAGACTCCAATAAATGTGACTTCTGTTTAGAACCTGATTTTATCGAACATTTTTTCTGGAAATGTAAAAAATTAAATACTTTTTGGCAATATGTAATGAAACAGATGTTTGCCTTTACTGGCGAAAATGTTGTATTGAAAGAAACGGACGTGTTGTTTGGTTACAAAGTAAATAATGTAAATTCAAATAAGATTAAAGTTGTTAATCATATATTATTGATTGCGAAAATGACCATCAGTAAATACAGATACGGAGAAAAACTTAACCCAATATGTATTTTTGACAATGAAATGGTATTGAGGAAATACGTAGCTATATAATTATTTTATTTTATTGTATGTTATTATTATTATTATTATTGTTATTATTATTACTATTTTTTTCCCCTTTACCTTACCCTTCCTTTTCGTTTCGGGAAGGTTCGGTGCTGAGGGGTTGTTGTTGCTTGTGTCCCTGTTTAGATAGCTGTGAAGACCAAGTCACGCTGTTCTGTAATAGTGATTTGTTTTATGTTGGTATTTTTTTTTCTTCTTCTTGTTTGCTTATTTAGAAAAAGAGAAGAAAAGTTAAGACAGAAATATAAAAAACAAAAAATATTAATTTAAAAAAAGAACCAATGAAGAAGATCTGAGAAACCCCTTGATTTGAAGAAGAAAAAAAAAAAAAAAAGAAAAAAGAAAAAAAAAGAAAGAAAAAAAAAGAAAAAAAAAAGGGAGGACTCGATCTGCATGCAACTGAGGTTCAAAAAAAAAAAAAAAAAAAAAAAAAAAAAAAAAAAAAAAAAAAAAAAAAAAAAAAAAAAAAAAAAAAAAAAAAAAAAAAAAGCCAGAACCTTTATATTGGAGTTAAAACCGACTCACAGCGAAGCCAAGGCCTTCTCCCAGTCGGCCTTGACTAGCTCAGCTACGCTGTATGGCTCCGGCACTTTCAAATAGTTCCATTTCACTACCTCCTACCCTTCTCCCACCAACACCCTCCCCATATACACACACTTTCTGTCTTTGTTCACCCGTGACATTTTGACTCGCATGCATGCTTGTAGCACAATGTGAGTCTATGTACTTCCTTTCAACCCCCCCCCCCCCATTCCCACTTCCGCCCCCTCCCTTCCAACATTATTTTTCTCTCCAGATAATTTGTGCGAGATGCAGAATGCAAATCCTAAATAGTTTAGTAAACAAAATTACATTAACATTTTTTTTTATGTTTCCGTCCGTGGTACGTCTGCAAAACTTGCAAATGGCATAATTTCTCAGAAACTCTTTCATCTATAGCAACCAAACTTGGTAGGATGGTGTACACCCATGAAACATGGAGAATGATCAGTGAATGACTGACATTGCTTCAAGGTCAAGGTCACAGGGTCAGCAAATCTAGAAACGGCAAAGCCCATATGGCTCACATGCTTTTTATGGAACTTGCAACATTTAACATAAAAATGAGTGCCCAGAAAAAAAAAATCAAACGGTGGCAATAAAATAAAAAGTAATACCGATTTAATCTTTCTATGCTCTTAACCTAGAGATGACCTTGATATCGGCTCCAAATACACTCATTTACTATCAAATAAACCACAGCAGAAATTGTATCATGCCAAAAAAATGACCTTGAGATGACCTTGACATTCAGTGACCTTGACTTTGGGATGACCCTGACCTTCACGTGACCTTTAATGCTCACGTATGATCAAATAACCCAAAGCTGTTGCATACTATGGGTTAAATAGAGCCATTCTTCTGAACGATGTCCTATTTTTGTGTATGTTTTTGCAAGGCTTAAAATTAACTTCAAGATCAACGTGAAAAAGGAAAACCAAGATCAAAAGATCAATCTATCATCTTTAAGTACAACAAGTCTGGACTTTATATCTCTCATAGTTTGGGATCAAGGACATTTCATATTACCTATACTAACCAACTTTGAACAGCTCCAGTGAACTTGGCTTTGAAGTGAGGTTGACTGAAAATTGCTTAATATGTGTGTCTCAATAATATTTATCATACATCAAAGAATCATAAGTTCAATATTCTATTTTCTATTCTATCCCGTAATTCGAAGATCTTTGGAACACCACAGATGATCGTTTAACCAGCGTACTCCATCTTCCTCCGTCCTCAGCAACCCTCAAGGCTTCGCTCAGTGTCAAGACAGTCCATTCTCGAATGTTGTCCCACCACCTCTTTTTCTGTCTCCCTCTTCTTCTATCTCCTTGCACCGTGCCTTGCAGGATGATCTTTGCAATGACTGATGCTCTTTTGATGTGGCCATACCATCGGAGTTCCAGTTTCTTCACCAATGTGAGCATGTCATCGTGTTGTCCAATGGCTTGTGTGATGGTATGTCGGACTTCGTCGTTGGTGATGTGCTGGGTATAGGAAATGCCCAGAAGTCTTCTGCAGCACCTCATCTCCATGCTTTGTATTCTTCTTTGTAGAACGGCTGTGAGGGTCCATGTTTCGCAAGCGTATAGGAAGATGGAGATGACAAAGGAGCACAGCAGCCTTACCTTGGAATGTAGACTGATGGTCCTGTCTTTCCAAATGGGATTCATCCTTGTCAGGGCAGCAGTTGTTTGTGCGATCCTGGAGAGGACTTCCTGTCGGGACCCATTGTCTGATACAATGGCTCCTAAATATTTGAAGCTATACACTGTGTTGAGGGATTGGCCTTGGACTTTGATGTCCATCTTGATTGGACATCATTTTGGTTTTCTCTGCACTTATTTCCATTCCATAGGCTCTGGAGGTGGTGTCAAGCCTCTGTACTAGCTGTTCAAGTTCTTGTTCCTCTCCAGCCAATCCATCAATGTCATCCCCAAAACGGAGGTTGGAGATTGCTCTACCCCCTATGCTGACTGTGCCTTCGTGATATGCAAGGGCACGATGCGCTCTAGGAAGATGTTGGAGAGAGTAGGCATCCTTGACGCACACCGATTGTTGTTCTAAACCAGTTCCCGATGGCGCTGTGGAGGACTGCACTGGTAGCCTTGTCATACAGAAGTCAATATTAATAACTTGGAAAAAAAAGTGAAATTTTTTAAATAAAATTTTTTGACTAACATTCGTTGACCCTGTGACCTTGACTTTGATGTGAAGTAATTCATTCACTGATCATTTATGAGGCCTCATGTATATATATACACCATCTCAACAAGTTTGGTTGTGATAGCTGAAGTAGGTTCTGAGAAAAACTGTCCGGTGGGTTTTTTTGTTTTTTTTGGGGTAATGTCATTTTTGGACTATTCATGACTTATTTCGCACAGATTTGCAAAAATCTGGGAAATAGTTTGTGGGGTGAATAATAATAATAATAGAGGATGCTATATACGCGCCTTTCCCCAAACCAATCAGGCTCAAAGCGCGGCGATCTATACCAACATACACGCTCACCTGTCTCATCCACCCTCACACACACCAAATACACATCCATCACTCAAACAGGTGGTGTAAAGGCAGGGAGATCGCTATTAGAAGACGGAAAGAAAATCGAATTTTTATTTTTGAAATTTTTATATTGACTGCGTCCTGTACCATTATTGAAGGGAGGGAGGAAACCGGAGTGCCCGGAGAAAACCCTCGGTGACCTCAATAGTCTCGTACCTAAGTCACATACGTTCGCCCCTTGCGGGAATCGAAACCGCGACCTTCGGCATAGGAAACCGGCGACTTATCCACTGCGCCACGAGGCCACCCCCAATACATAGACTCGTATTGTTATGCATGTAATTAAAAAATTTGAAACATTATCAGACAATTTCACTTTTTATTAAAGTTATTCCTATTAAACTTATGAATCTTTGAGGTATAATACTAATAGATATCAATGAGACACACAAACCAAGTACAATGGGTCACCTCGCTCGAAGGTAAAGGTCACTGGAGCTGGGCAAAATCGGTTAATATAGGTACCTTGAAGTGACCTTAACCATACATAAACAATGAAAGAAAATAAGTCCAAACTTGTATATAAAGAGAATGGGATATATTTTTTATGTGTGTTTCGTTTTTGTATTGATGTTGAAGGTCGCGGTCATTTTAGGAATAAAAACAAAACACATAACAAAATTGTCATCGTACAGGGGTGAGCCTCTATATTTGACCCTTCGTAAGCAACAACATTATCATACATGAGAATCAGATGTTATGAGAACGTCAATGTCATCTCAAGATCACTGAAGGTCATGGTCATCCCAAGGTCACTTTTTATTGGGGGAGGATAGGATGGGGGAGGTTGGCTTAATACAACTTTTTGTTGTACTTTATTTGATTGTACATGAGTGTCCATTTGGAGCGGGAGCCAGAGGTTTGGCATGCTGGCCTTGTTGCCAGGGATTCGCACGTGTGCAGGTACCCATTGCAGGACTACTCGTCTTTACTTTGCAGCTTCCTGGAGTTTTTCTATAAGATGAGGAAGTTGTTTCATGCAAGCACCTCCAGAGCGGACAAGCATCAGGGAGGAAACCAACTGAAGGGCAATCGCTTTCTGTGTCACAGAAATATGGAAGCAGCCTACATGAAAGCCTGACTTCTGCTGCATAGTTAGAGCAATGTTTTCCCGTTGGAATTCCAGATGTGGAGGTGTGTCCCTCAGGAGATCTGATGTGCACGCAGTCTCTCCATTTGAAACGACACTGGTTGCCGAGCCGTCAATGTACACACGAATCAAGGATTCTTCGGGGGTGCATCTCTGCAATCATCGCCAATGTTCTCCTGAGAGTCTCCTGAAATGACTTGGGCAACTGTGGTGGAGACGGTTTCTGGTCAATTTTTTAAAGTCAAGTTTTTATCGTCACGTTTTTTAAAGGCCTAAAATGTTCACCCATAAAAAACCTAAAAAATAGGTCATTTGGCTCTATGGACCTCACATTCTGATAGTAATCTACATTTCAGTCTTGGAGATGTCTCACAATCCATAGCACACATCGGATGTTCATGCATGCAGTTGAATTCCTTTGCGTGTACAATGTACTTTGCACCTCTTCTCTGTAACAGTGGCTGAGCATCAGTAAACTCCTCCATGGCCTTAATTTGGGTGGATCGTATGGATCCAGTAATAATCCAAAGGGCATAATTTTGGACCTTATTTAGACACTGCTGGTGGGTCTTTGCTGTTGTAGACCAAGCTGTGGATCCATACTCAAAAATTGCAAATTCACATTTGGCCTTTGCTTCAGAATTTTGAATGTGGGGTTTCCAGGTTTGCTTCTTGTCAAATGGGACACCAAGATGTGTAGCCTCATCTTCATTCTTCAGGGGTGTGTCGCCAAGTTTGATGGTGCCAGCTTTTTTGTTTTGATGACAAGGTGAAGAGAGTTTTGCATGTTTTTTCCTTGTTGATAGCAACGCTCCAATCATCTGCCCATACTACCATCTTGTCTGCCGCTTGTGGCAATCTTTATGAACCACTGGTGGCTATTCCTCCTTGCACCACATCACCAGCCTATACTGAAGCATGGCATGTTTTTTATTAGATCGTTCACGGAGATCAAGCATGTATTTCAAACTTACATTCATGTGTATATGTTTCTTAAACTGCGCTGTATGCCTTTAAACCAACTAAATGTGGCTCTAAACTAAGAAGCATGTTTGTTATGTTAAGGAGGTTTCATTTCTCAATTGCAGGATTTTCTGTAATTTGTACAAAATGAACTAATTACTGATTTTATGTTACTTGTTCTTGATGTATGCATATGTTATTGAGCCAAATTGTGGGATACTTTTCAAGAATATATTTTGGGCATATTTTGGCAAACATTTACCGAAGTATCAAAAATGTACTAAATGTACCACAAATATACTGAATGTACCCATTCTGTGTCAAATTGGAACCGTATCAAAAATGTACTAAAATGTATCAAATTGTGTCAAAATATACTACAGTATTGCAGTACCAAAAAGTGCTAAATGTACAAATTCTGTGTCAAAGTGGAACTGTACCAAAATGTACTAAATCGGCAAATTTACAAATTCTGTGTCAAAATGTACTAATACTAAACGTGCCAATTCTGTGTCAACCGCACCAAAAATTTAAATACATTTCCTCTGTGTGCAATTTTGGTAACTTTTGGGTAGGGTTTCAGTCTGACACACTTTGGGTACCATAATACTTACCAAGAAAGTGCCAAAAAGGTACCAGCAATGCATCAATAATGTACTTTAATTGTGCCAATATTGGTTTGGAACGAAAAGGATGTTCTAAATTCCTGTGAAGGTTGTCAGGGGATCCATTCACGACGAAGGAGCTGCATGCATCATTAGCCCTTGCCTTCTGTTCGAGGCCAACCGTCACCAGACACGAAAACTCATCTTTGACTGGCCGGTCTTTCCGAGAAACCAGGCAGAATTTAAAGTGCATTGGCTGCGAGATATTCTCATTTATGTATTTACTGTTGTCTAGCTGCAGATCTGCCAAGTCTTTTTTCTGAAAACAAATAAGGCATAATGACATGTCAGAACCTCAACCTAGGACATTTGGCTCTATAGGCCTCACCTCTAGTAGCAGCATCGCCATTGTATAGTTTTTATGCACACAGTCACTAATAGTCACTAATAGTTTCAAACTCTTACTTTCAGTGGCTCAGAAAATGTGTGGTTGTGCATCCAGCTGTCTACGTCTTCATCACAGATCGTCATTTCTGCAGTAAGCCAGTAGTTTGAGGGATCTGTGCGTACCAAACGCAATGTACCAAAATCTAGCACGTTGTTTGGGCTGGGTATCAAGATCTGAAATAAGCAACAATATTAATGCATATATAAAGAAAACTTCTTGCATTCACAGGTGGACAAAACTGCCAGCAAAAAAGTGTATATATGTATATCATATACACATTTTTCCTAGTGCGCAAGGAGTGTACTTTTACTTTTATATTAATTAAACCCTTATAAAATACTTTCAAGAGAAGCATTTAAGAACAATAGTACTTTCTCAGTTCCTGATTTACTAGCATGTCATTAGAAACTGTACTATGCAGTCTTGCAAGATATTTATACAATTTACGACACGGTTGGCTTGAATGCGTTGAACAGTACTGCTATATGCACACTTTTGTAACGGCAACTGTAGAAATTATTTCACTCCAAGAATGTTAGGCATTGTAAAATATAGAAAGTTGGGAGATGTCCAACTGATTTCTTGCGTATTCACTTGGCAATAAAATATCTTGTATCGTAAACTTAGATAATTTCTTTCCTTATTTGTGTCCTATTCCATACACTACAAACATTGATCGTAGTTGTGGTGGAATTGATTTGTTAGTTTTAAATGATACTCACCTTTTCAAAGTCTTTGACCATGAATCTGCCGTCCCAGGCATACAGGTGAAGTTTCACCATCCTTTCCGCTCCACCAGATTGCATCATGTTGCCGTACAGTCGCAGTTCCACACGAGCCGGAGTCTGCTTACAGGTCGTACACAGGTATCCCGTGAAGTGCCGAGTGTAGACAACGACGTGCTTATCCTCCAGCTCAAACCACACGTCTGAGAACTGTCGGTGTTTTAGTTTCCGGTATTGGATGGGAGAAGTGCCCGAGATTTCGTACAGTGTGATATCGTCCACCGTGAACTCTGGGCCCAAGAAATGTGGCAGGAAAATTCTGACTGGTTCCAAAAATTCAACTCGAGGCACAGTCACGTACTCTGCCAATGGTGTCACGATGGATTCCATTTCAGGGAGTTGCAGCTGGTCATGAATGTAACTGAGATTGATAGAAACTGCACCAAAGAGAGCTGTGTCTTTTCCTGTACTGATTGCACCTGTTGGGATCTCTAGTCGTACATCCGAGCTGTCAGTCTGAAGAACGCCACCTTGACTATTGAATGTTTCCTTGGCCTGCCATTGGGGGCATAGGTATGGCACTCTGTTGTCTCCTCCTCCTTCTTCTTCTTCTGTTTCTTCCTTTTCGTTCTCATCTTTTTTTCCTTGGCTAAGTTTTCTAAGCGTCGCTGCCAAACTTTTGACAATGGTTTTCTGTTGATCATAGTGGCTAAGACTCATTGAGACGTAGCTTTCTCGACTCCATAGGGTTGGTATAGGCCTATAGCGCAGTGGTTTTGTTGTTGTTGTTGTTGTTTTCTGACAATTTTTTTCCCTAACCAACGGCGCCATGAGCATGCTGTCAGCAACCAAGTGGAAATCATTATCCTCATCCTCTTCATCTCCTTTTTTCTCCCCTTCTTTGTGCTTTATAAAACTGGTTGATGACGATTTCACTATTTCAAAATGTGATGAATTTTCTCTGGTTAACTCTGGTTGTGACTGTGACGGTGGCTGAATTCTATGACTGAGTGATAGTGACGAGACTGATAGTCTTTTGTTGCATTCTGTAACTATGGACTTGTCAAAATCAGAATCATGAGCATGTTTTCTGGCCTCTTCAAGGACAAACATATATACTCTACTACTGAATTGAACCCTCTGTAGCACTTCAGAAACAGACTTCCACAATCGTCTGGTGATAAGTGTTGGCAGCACCGTTTCCAGTTGATGTTCACTGAAGTTTACTTCTGCCGTGTATTTAGTTTCCAGCTGATGTTCACTGAAGTTTTCTTCTGCCGTGTACTCAGGCTGATTTTCAATGACGTTTTGTTCTGCCGTGTACTCCTGTTTATGTGGCCCACTGTACGCAGCTTCCCTCTGTAGCACTGTAACCACAGACTGCCACATGTATCTTGAATCAAGTAATGGCAATGCAGTTTCCAGCTGATCTTTACTGCAGTGGGGGAGGATATACTTTACAAAGTCAGAATCAGAAGCATGCATAACGATTTCTTCAGTGGTCAAATCCTGTTGTGCTGTGCCGATGCCTCTTTTTAATAGTTTGTCCACAGACTGCCACTTGTGATTTGAAACAAGTTCTGAGAAAAAAAATTTCAACACGTCCTGACCACAGTGGGGAATAATGAATGTTGCAAGTTCAGCATCACCAGTTTTGCTCATAGCCTCTTTAATGGCCACCTGTTGTTGTGATCTACTGATACCCTTCTTTAATATGGCGCCCACAGACTGCCACTTGTGATTTCTAACAAGTTCTCGCAACATAAATTCCAGCTGCTTTTGACTGCAATGGGGAGCGATGAATGCAAGTTCATCATCACCAGCTTTGCTCATAGCCTCTTCAATGGCCCGCTCTTGTCCTGATCTACTGATACCCTTCTTTAATATGACGCCCACAGACTGCCACTTGTTATTTGTAACAAGTTCTGGCAACATAACTTCCAGCTGGTCTTGACTGCAATGGGGAACGATGAATGTTGCAAATTCAGCATCACCAGCTTTGCTCATAGCCTCTTTAATGGCCCCCGGTTGTTGTGATATATTGATACCCTTCTGTAATATGACGGCCATAGACTGCCATTTGTGTCTTGCAACAAGTTCTTGCAACACTGATTCCAGCAGATCCTGACGGCAGTGGGGAATGATGAATGTTGCCATTTCAGCATCAGCAGCTTTGACAACGGCCTCTTCCATGACCTTGTCAATTTGAGATTTGCTCACCCCTTTCTCCAGCTCTCTACCAACATATCTCCAAAGGCCTTGTGATATTAGGCCTTCTAATGTTGCAGTCATCTGCTCCTCTTCACATGCACGTATTACACTCGACATATTGAAAGAAATGCTATTCTTAAAAAAATGTCTTACATGAAACGTGGAACTTTTTATCCGCAAGGTTAAGCTGTCCATTGATCTAACTCAACTCCTTCCCTTTGTTTTGAGGAATCACACTAGCTTGGTTTTATAATGCGCTAACATCCGAAAGGTAAGAGTGTTGAAGTCACAATCTCTTGAGACTCTGTCTACCTGATCTGTCTCTCTCATACTTCCATTTATCACCCGTGATCACTTTTGCTCGTTTAACAAAAAAGTCGATTTTCTCGAAAGTAGTTTTGTGGACTTGCTTCCTTCTGCCAAAACACGCAGAAATACGACATTGGGAGTGCGCACCTTTGTGCTATAATTTAAGATTTCTGTGCAGTATTTGAAAACAGGTTAAAAACAAAGGTGTAGTTTATTTCTGAGTTGGAGGGGCTGACATCCTGCCGACAGCTGATAAAAATGCATCAGCAGACTGTATCATTGTTAGGTATAACCAACCATTTTTTAAAATTTATTTGTTTTTAATCTTTATGACAGTCATATTATTTAGTTTTACCGACACATTTCCAGTAAATATTGTACAACTACTGCAATGTTTTGATTTTTTATTATTTTTTTTAACATGATGGGTATCAAAAACGTTTGGAACAGATTTTTTAAGAAAACATGTCTTCCATCCTAAAAATGACCAAATGTTCTTATAACGCTGCTTAAAAAATATAACAACATGCAACTATAAGCACTCCTTCATTTTAAATAGAAACAGACTACTAAAAGCAAAATCAGGACCACAAAACAAAATGAAATCAAGACACATCAGAACCAAAACATAATAAAACACAGTTTTAAGGTTAGTTAGTTATTCATTGCTTACTGGGTCCAGCGGACTGCAATGAGCCGAATCAAAACCAACATCAAGACCACAAAATGGCTGAAAGAGGACTCACCCCTGATCCGCATAAAAGATCTGCTGAAACAACCCCATTGGCAACACTGAAGGCTCTCCACCAGCCGGTCACTGTACAATAAAGGCATCCCACGCAGGGGGCGCTGAGGCTACACCGTAATTTATCAAACCTTCGTTTACAAAAACGAAACAGAATACAAACATCAATATACAATATCAACAAAACACACACATATAAAATGCCTACACTGCTAAATAATATAGGAAGCCCTAGTGACCATTTGGTAGAAAGCGTCCAATATTCCGAAGATGATACAACAGACCTAACACACAAATGAGGAGTTTTGTCCCGGAAGAGTTCTCAAAACAAAAGGTAGGTGATTGGTCTAGCGAAGAAGAAGATAGTATAGTAAATTGATAGAACAGAGTAGGAATGAGAAATAACAAATGAGAAAGACAGCGACAGTGGGAATGTAAAGCACTAAATTTCCAGGAAGTGGGGATACTGTTTATACAGAAACCCCTTGCACCCCAACGGGGGGAATGTAATAATAAAGTTTTAAGGTAATAATAATAATAATAATAATAATAATAATAATAATAATAATAATAATAATAATAATAATAATAATAATAATAATAATAATAATAATAATAATAATAAAGACATCGTGTATAAACTCAGACGTGATAAAACAAATCAGTTTACAGTAAACATCCAAAACAGGCTGTAAAGAAAAGGGAGATTTCAAGAAATTGCGTGTATGCGTGCGTGGATAATCTGCGGGTTCTCCCGTCTCAAAATCTTCGAAAACTCGTAACAATAAACTACGTTGTCACACCCTCTATTAAACTATAAACACGAATCAACTAAAGTAGCACAAATACAGATATGCACAAGAATCACAATACAATTATTATTTACTCACGTACTTTCGTATAGCAAATCCGTGGATGAATTAAATAAATATGCACACCACTTCACAATTAACACATAAATTCCGGTCACTGTCGAAAGAGAGAAGAGGAATCTAAAGTTGCGAATAGTCTCACTGGAGTTTGTTCGATTGTTTATGTATGTCCTCTGCCTACAGCACCTCCTCGTCCTCCCTTTCTCCGTCTTCTTATCCTTCTATATAGTATCTTCTTCCTCTCCTTTCGCTTTCTCCGTCTTCTTATCCTTCTATATAGTATCTTCTTCCTCTCCTTTCGCTTTCTCCGTCTTCTTATCCTTCTATATAGTATCTTCTTCCTCTCCTTTCGCTTTCTCCGTCTCCTTTCCTCGTTTAGTCTTTCTTCTTCCTTTCCTTCTTCGTCTTTATTCTTCTTCGGCTGCTTCTCCTTTGGTGCTACTGCTGCTGCTGCTACTGCTGCAACTTTCACTTCTTTGTCTCTCTTCTTTATTCTGCTTCGGCTGCTTCTCTCTTTGCTGCTGCTGATGACGTTTCCTCTTCTTCGTCTTTTTTTAATTTTCTTCGTTGCTTCTTTTCTGCTGCTGCTATGGCTTCTTCTTGTCCTTCTTTATTCTTCTTCTTAGTCTGCTTCTCTCTTCTGTATTCTTCTTCTTCTTCCTTCTCGAGGCCCCCAGCAGGAAACGTCTGCCGACACAGCTGCGAGAAGTCAGAACATCCAGTCCTTAGTTAGTTAGTTATTCATTGCTTACAGGGTCCAGCGGACTGTAAAGAGCCGAATCAGAACCACAAAATCAAGACCACAACTTCGCTTAAAGAGGTTTCGCCCCTGATCGGCATAAAAGATCTGCCGGAACAACCCTAGTGGTAAAATTGAAGGCACTCCACCAGCCGGTCACTTTACAATAAAGACATCCCACGTAGGGGACGCTGAGACTATACTCTAATTTATCGAACCCCCGTTTACAAAAACAAAATAGAATATAAACATCATTATAAAATAACAACAAAACACATACGTATAAAATGCCTACATTGCCAAAAATTAACATCATAGGAAGCCCCAGTGACCACCTGGTAGAAAGCGTCCAATATTCCCAAGCTGATCCAACAGACTTCACACACAAATGAGGAGTTTGTTCCGGAAGAGTTTTCAAGAAAAAAAGTTAGGTGACTGGTCTAGCGAAGAAGAAGATAGTATAGCAGATTGATAGAACAGAGTAGGAATGAGAAAGAGCAAATGAGAAAGACAGCGACAGTGGGAATTTACAGCACTAAACTTCCAGAAAGTAGGGATACTATTTATACTGAAACCCCCGGCACCCCACGGGGGAATCCACTCCTTAGTATAGTCAAGAAAAGACTGAATATATTTTTGAAATGTACATTGGTGAATTGTCATGTGACCAGCTCAACCAATCAGCTCAACCAATCAGAATTTAGCTATCAATAAAAAATATTACAAATATCTTTTCACAGGAAGAAACTACAATAATATAAAGACATCGCAACAAAATACTATAAAACCGGTCCATGACAATACCCCATTCAAGCAAAAAAAAAACGCCTGGGTTTTCTGAATTTTATGAGAAAGAAAAAATTAGTACAGATTTTTTTTTCAACTAAAAATTTACAAATAAGCGAAAAACTGGTCATTATTAATTATATTACATATAAACATACTGCATTTGGCATTCACACGAAGCGTAATAGACATGAAAAAGTACAGTGCAAGTCCAAGCATGGTACCGTGATACAGCGAAATCAAAAATCAATAAAGTACATTAAAGATTATATTACAGCATTCCAACTGATTTTCAGCATTTAATATACAACAGCAGAAATATATACACACCGTGTTCATTTCCCATAGACTCTATGGAATACACTGATGATAGTGTTTGGTTTTGGCTACAGATTTTTTGATGTAGGCTACTCTTGAGCCAGATCGCAAGATTCCAGGATTTTGTTTTTAAGATCAAACACGTATTTGTACAAATTCTTTGCATCGTCATTTTGAGAATCTTGTGACCAAGTATGTGCAAGGAGTTGAATGGGTCCGCGAGCGCGACGACCAAACAAAGGTTTAAATGGTAAGAAGCCAGTGCTCACACTAGGAAGTTCTCGACACGCGAAAAGAACCGCGGGCAAATACCGATGCCATGCTTTTGGTTGTTTTTGAATGAGCTTCTTCAACATTGGTTTCAACGTCCAATTCAAACGTTCAACACAGCCATTAGCTTGTGCATGATACGGTGACGTATGTATGGCCTTGATCGACAACAAATGGTGAATACCGCCCATGAGATCCGAGCTGAACTGAGTACCACAGTCTGACAAACTTTCCTGTGGACATCCCCATATGAGAAAACACGGAAAATAGTGCTTCACCAACCAAAACCGAGTCAATGTGTTTGAGCGGAATAGCTTCAGGGTAACGTGTGGCTATATCAATGATGCTGAGTATGTATCTGTGACCTTCCTCAGACGGCGGAGAAATCGGTCCTACCAGATCAACGACAACCCGTTTGAATGGTTCTGAAATAGTCGGCATCTTTTCCAACGGAACTGGAGGGATTCGACCTTTTGATGGTGTTTTCTGACAAATGTCCCCCTTTATAACGTATCTTTTGTGTCAGCGGACACCCCTGGCCAAAAAAATTAAGACAATATTCTGTCTTTTGTTCTGCGGATGCCACAATGACCTGCCATGATCGTATCGTGGGCTGTGACAAGGACTGAGGATCTTAGAGTGGTAGGGACTACTAACTGGTCTAATGTCTTTTTGTTGTTTTCGTAGTGCCTGTGCAGAATCTCATTTTGAACAAAGTAGGAAACTGATGCTGATCCTATTGTTTGACCTGACTTGGTTAGATAAAACTAGGGTGATAAACTGTCAACCTGCCTCTGCAACCGAGCAAATTCCGACGGCGATACATTCAAATCTTGCGTGACCGAACTCAAAGGTTACTTTGGGATACATTGTCACTTGTCTGGAGCACGGGTTGTAAAACAACAAGTATGACCTTGATCTTGGATAGATGTGGTAGCGCCCGAAAAAGGGTCAGACACACTTTTACAAATTCCCTTATATCAAATCAGCCACTGGTTGATCAATGACACAACACAAAACAGTGCCAGAGAAAAATGGAGTGTCAACAGACACTTCGACCAACGGAAATTCCTCAATGTTTCCACCGAATGGTCAACATTTACACTCTGTGCCAGCGTACTGGTCATGCGAAACCAGTCTCTAACGAACGTCACAGATTGTAGCACCTGTGTCCCTAAGCACACTTGCTTTGAGACCATTTGCGGTACTCGATACCAGCTTGAGATGACCACAGTTTTCATTACAAACCGAGCAAACGACTTCCGTGACTAAAGCTGACTGCACCTTAGTGTCATCTGGAGAGTCTTGGTATTCCTGAAAACCACTTTCAGTATCTTGAAGCTCTGGGTATGCTTGGGCCACAGCAGCTTTGCCAATAGCAGAAGGACACAATGAAGATATGTGACCTACACCCCCACAATAATAGCAAACTGCGACCTGTCTATTCTGTCCTTTGTTCTGAGGAGGTCTACCTGTGAAACGAGCACCAGGTCTCGAATAGGTATGGCCACGTCAACGAGCAGCTAGGTTGTTTTGAGCACCCTGTTGAGTATGCATGTTGTGATGTGCAAAACCCCTATTTGGTACAGAACCTGCGGATTGGTAGTTCTCGCGCGGAGAGTCACGAAATCCAGATCCACAAAAGTTATTCCATCCTTGACCCGTCCCACGGAATTTATTCTGAGTGGGCATGTTCTAGGGTGTGGGTGATGTGAGATGATGGATATGACACATTCACTCCCAGGGTTCACTTGATCAACGGGAACGCCAGACAATGGTGAAACGTTTCAAGACTTTACTGACGCAAAGGGTCAAAAGAACAAACCAACCCTGAAAACAAAATAAAATCTATAACTATTTAAATCTGGACATTATTTTGTTAAATAAGTAAAAGAATTGTTAAACTGCTTCACGAGAATTACGTTCAAAATCCTTAAGCTTATATTCATACAAAACTTAATGAGTAAATTGAGCGGGAATACATTAAGCAAAAGATAAGTTGAATTTCGTTTCCAAACATGGTAACAAAAAGGTAAACAAAATAACTTGCGAATTCATAACAAGACTAAAACAATATAGATATAGATATATATATATAGATATAGATAGATATAGATATATCTATGGGGAGGATTATCTTGAACCTCTGCTTTGGCTGAGAGTATCCTGCCCAGGGATGACGCCCCCCTTCCCTTTTTCCGAGAGTGTCCCATATATATAAAGTCGCTCGATCCGCACCCCTTCCCCTCTCTGCGTTTATATATCGAGAGAGAGAGAGAGAGAGAGAGAGAGAGAGAGAGAGAGAGAGAGAGAGAGAGAGAGAGAGAGAGAGAGAGAGAGAGAGAGAGAGAGAGAGAGAGAGAAAGGATAGTCAGTGGCGCAGTGGAAACTCGCCAGGTACAGCTATTAAAGCGCGACGTCCGGTGTTTGAATCCCAGGTGGAAACCGATAATTGTATGACGTTTTCTGTTTGCCTTCTTTCGGATGAGAATATAAACCGAGGCCCAGTCTGAGTACGCATGCATAAAATCAAGCTTGGACTTAAAGGATCCCGACTTTGATGTCTGTGTCACTGTCGGGTCAATAATATACCCAACACACATAGAAATAATGTACATGTCAGAAGAAAAAAGTCTCTCAGTGGTGCAGTTAACAAACCAGGTGTGACCAGCCCTAGTTCACCACCACAGATTATGATAGAACGTACTATCCCAGAGCCGGTTGTGGAGAGGGCTGTCTCTGGCCTCCCCCTACTCCCCCCCCCCTCCTCCCTACCGTGCCGGTGGAGGAGAGACTCGAAAAATGCAATGGATCGGTGGACCCGGATGGCACCGTCCGCCCTTGCAAGGTTAGGAAATTCCAACGCATCCTCCGGTCAGTGGGATTTTAAAGCACTAAATTTTCATAAGTTAAAAATAGGTAAAGGTAGTCCCATAGCCTTGTGGCCGTAGGGGAGCGTGATTTTGGAGATCACACTTATCTTGGGCCAGCGTAATGAGGGTGATGCCCATCTCTCTCCCTCGCTGATTTACCTTCCCCACCCTTAAGAGAGTAGGTACTCAGTCACAGTTGAGTCAACTGGGGGCGTTGTTATTTGTCGCTTCACGTTTTGCGGTCACCCATCCAAGTGCTAACCGCACTGGACGATGCTTAACTTGCGACACAGTAGCGAGTGCCCAACCACTGCGCTATCCGACACCCCAAAAGAAGTGGAGATGCTATTTATACTTCCAAACTTCTTCGCTCAATATGGACCACCCAGCCCAGAAATAATGGCGGAGCAAGCCAGCGTCTCAGTAATGTAATGGAGTTCTGAAACAACACTAGCCTATCTCAGCTACCACATATAATTTAAAAGTGAAGCTGGAAGAAACTCAACGGTTTTCCCTTTTAATTTGCTCTTAATACATCTAAATTATTGTACACAAATAATATACTTATCCGTAATTACACTCACGCTTGCTGCACGGCCATTCATACATATTTATGAAAATGATACCCTCGCCCACCCCGCCCCCAACCCAAAGTTCTGCGATTTAACCAGGCACCTATCAAAATAAACCAAAGAAACTGAAAATACATTCACCCACAACCAACAGCATCAAAGAATGGTTCACAACCTACCACCCAACTCGTGAGGCGAGAGAGGAAACAACTGCAGCAAAAGTCGCAACCCAGCAACCACACACATCGTCACCCACAGAAAAACAATAGAGTCTATGCTCTCCGTCAACACCCTTTGAACGCTGGCTGGCATCTAACCCCCAACTCATTCTACTCTATTATATGTTCATAAACTAAAAATTCGTTTGACAATCCAATCAAAAGTTTACTTACAAAATACACGCCCAAGCGTAATGCTTACAGCATTAGGCCTACTAAGTCCGCGCTCTAGAAACGCTTATGCCTACAGTAACAAACACAGTCAAATCTATGCACACTGCAAAGTGAACATGCACCGCACTCGCGGATACGAACTTGGCTCGTGACAAACTGCTGCCCTGACAAGGTTGAAGCCCATTTGGAAAGACAGGACCATCAGTCTACACTCCAAGGTAAGACTGCTGCGCTCCCTTGTCATCTCCATCTTCCTATACGCTTGCGAAACATGGACCATCACAGCAGATCTACAACGAAGAATACAAAGCATGGAGATGAGGTGCTACAGAAGACTTCTGGGCATTTCCTATACCCAGCACATCACCAACGACGAAGTCCGACATACCATCACACAAGCCATTGGACAACATGATAACATGCTCAAAGTGGTGAAGAAACGGAAACTCCGATGATATGGCCACGTTACCAGAGCATCAGGCCTTGCAAAGACCATCCTGCGAGGCTCAGTGCAAGGAGGCAGAAGAAGAGGAAGAAAAAACGAGATTAGAGGACAGCATTCGAGAATGGTCTGGCTTGACACTGAGCGAAGCCATGAGTGTTGCTGAGGACAGAGAAAGATGGAGTACGCTGGTTAAACGATCATCTGTGGTGCCCCAACGACCTTCGAGTTACGGGATAGCATAGGATAGGAATTGGAAGAGATCAAGATACTGGTTTTGGAAATAAGACATTTATCACCGTTTTTATGAATGAAAATTCGAAGAATATTAATCGCATAAGGAAAATGTGTTTCTCAGGTTATACTTCCATCGATCTATAAAAGTCACGGTCTACAGCCTGCTGTGGCTGCTTTGCAAGCAGTGTTTCAACCACAGTTTGTGATATTCTGTCCTTGGGTGTGCGTTCGTTTGAGGCAGATTGAGGATGTGCCATAGCTACGGCTCCCTCCATGGCTGGCTCAGTGTCAGGACTGCCTGTTGGTAGATTGGCCATGGCTTCAGTGACAGGACTGCCTGTTGGTAGATTGGCCATGGCTTCAGTGACAGGACTGCCTGTTGGTAGATTGGCTATGGCTTCAGTGACAGGACTGCCTGTTGGTAGATTGGCTATGGCTTCAGTGACAGGACTGCCTGTTGATGGATTGGCTATGGCTTCAGTGACAGGACTGCCTGTTGGTAGATTGGCTATGGCTTCAGTGACAGGACTGCCTGTTGGTAGATTGGCTATGGCTTCAGTGACAGGACTGCCTGTTGGTAGATTGGCTATGGCTTCAGTGACAGGACTGCCTGTTGATAGATTGGCTATGGCTTCAGTGACAGGACTGCCTGTTAGTAGATTGGCTATGGCTTCAGTGACAGGACTGCCTGTTGGTAGATTGGCCATGGCTTCAGTGACAGGACTGCCTGTTGGTAGATTGGCCATGGCTTCAGTGACAGGACTGCCTGTTGGTAGATTGGCTATGGCTTCAGTGACAGGACTGCCTGTTGGTAGATTGGCTATGGCTTCAGTGACAGGACTGCCTGTTGATAGATTGGCCATTACTTCAGCTTGTTGTGCTGCTCCATACAGCTCGCTGACAGGACTGTCTCGAGGAACTGGCGCTTCCAATTCTGGCTGAACTGTAGGTTCCGACACCTCTGCAATCGTATTTGTTTTCCCAATTTGCATGCTTTGCATCTTGGGTCGCTCAATGTGCGTACTGTTGTTGGTAGGAGCGCGAAGAGAAAACGTGCAGTTGTTGAACACACTCGACGTACCCCCACCAGCTGCCTTACTGACGTTTCCAACTGCATTTCTAGGCATATAATGGTTGTCGTGTCTACCTTCTACAGCACTGTCTTCTTTGTTCAGGTCTCTTTGTGCTGATGTTCCTCTTGTTTCTTTCATTCGCCATTCATTTACCAGCTGCAACATACAAGAAGTATAACGAATGAAGTTACGATCAGATAACATTAACGGCAAATTAAATTAAATAAAATGTGAAGAGCAACCCACAGAGGGATTCAGCTTGAAGCTAGTACTTAAAGTCACGGTGTGTATGAGCGTTGAGGGACCGGGTAGCTCAGTTGGTAGAGCGGCTTACTAGTAACCGAAAGGTCCATAGTTCGAGTCCGGGATTGGCCAACGTGTGACCATATTATTTTTCCCTTACCATCAACTGGTTCGCTGGTGTCAGAAAAATGTGACCAGTAGTAGCTCCGGTGTCATGTGACTATAATCTACAATTGTGTGAGTGTGTGTGTGTGGGGGTGGGGTGTGTGGGTGTGTGTGTGTACGTGAAAAAACGCACAAATGGGTTTCAGACCTTGTCTTTTCTAGTAACAAATGAGTTTATTTGCTTGGAACCCACTTTTTTCCAGGACCCCACTTTTTTCTAAGTGCGCGGGAGTGCTCTTTTAGTGCATGGGAGTGCAGTTGTAGTGCATAAGAGTGTTTTAAGTACACAGGAGTGCTCTATCCAGGACGGAGAAAATACAGTCAATTTTCGGAAAATTTTTGAAGAAACTTATAGGAGACGAACTAGGTCAACTTTTTAGCAAAGGGTTAGGGCAAGGGCTAGTTGCAGCGCTGCAACTAACCCCTGCCCTAACCCTTTTCCATCAAAAAATGACTTTCCGATTCCTACATTCTTAAATGAACCCATTTGTGATGTATTGCAAATATGTGTGTGTGTGAAGGAGTGGGAAGTGGGGGGAGGGGAGGGGTTCGTATGTTTGGGCGCATGTCAGCTTTATCAAAAGGCGATGCGTTATATTATTATGCTTTGTTGTACTTTCTGAATAAATTGTCAACATGTGTGTGTGTGTGTGGGTGGGGGGAGGGCCTACGTGTGTGTGTATGTGCACTTGCATAAACGTGCAAATGGGTACCAGACCTTGGCTTTCTTAACTACAAATGTGTGTGTGTGTGTGTGTGTGTGTGTGTGTGTGTGTGTGTGTGTGTGTGTGTTACTCATTTATTGGCTATTGTCCACCTAAATGACCTAGACATTGAAAATAAGAAAACGAGCATATTACTGAACAAATGTAAATAATTAACTATATCAAAAAAATCAACTCATTAACAAGAACAGCTAAGAAAAAATAAAATTTAATTAAATAACTCTCTCTCTCTCTCTCTCTTTCTCTCTCCCCATACCTCGGGGTCACGTGGTAACGGTGACCGAGTCATGGCGGCTTACCTGAATTCTCTGTGACAAAAATTTCAGTTTGTGCAAAGTGTGAGGGACATAGGGGAAAGCCGAAGTCAGCAACCATGCCCAGCGATAATATCCAGCACCGGCAAGCTACCGGCAAATTTCTTGCCAAAGTGATGGACGATTTTGTGAAAAATTCGCGACGGAAGAAAAGTGAGTGCAGTGATAATAGTGACTTGTGGTGTGCCATCACTGTGTTGTTTACGCAGTCGGGTGGCAGTGTGTGCAAGCAGGCACGCTTTGGAGTAACGACTGCGGTGTTCGTGGCCTGCTTGTTGATCATGTGTGGTGTTGTTGAAAGTAATCCTGGACCCAACTCCTCGCCGAAAAAACAAAACCCAAATGAGGAAAAAGAAGGACGACGTGACTCTGTCTCTACCCCACCCAACCTTCACCACGAAACTCTCATCACCAAGGGCTTTGAGGCCATCATGGAACGCATGGCAAAGTTTGAGAGTAACCAGCAACAACAGCTACAGACTATGAAAAGTGGAATGGACGATCTTAGACAAACCTTTGACACAAAACTAGAGCAGATTGGTGCCACACAGAAAGAGATACAGAGTAAAGTGACGGACTTGCAGTCTCAGTGTACCGATCTTCAATACGAGAACGCTGATCTAAGGGAAGAACTGTGCTTTCTTAGGCAAAAATGTGATTCGCTGGAAAACCATAGTCGCCGAAATAATCTGGTATTTTATGGTATTGTTAGAGACTCTGGCAGCGAGAGCTGGGAAGCGTGCGAGCAGAAGGTGAGGGAGGTGATAGAGAGGGGACTGGGTATAACAGAGAGTGTCAACATAGAGAGAGCGCACAGAGTAGGAAGAGACGACGCGATTGTGGCAAAATTCCTCTCCTACAAGCAGAAGATGTTAGTACTGTCTAAGGCACGTCAGTTGAAATCATCACAACACTACCAGCGCGTTTTCATTAACGAAGACTATTCTAAAACAGTGAGGAGGAAGCGGCGATTTCTAAATGAAAAGGCCAAAGAACTACACAAGAGTGGTGAAAAAGCATCAATGAAGTTTGATAAACTGATCACGAAGGAGGGGGTGTTTACATACAAGATAGACACGAATGAGATGGTGATGCTAACGACACACATGCTCAGAGACAAACATCAAGACGATCAGGCGCAAGAAAACAACGACAACATCGACAGAGCAGGGTGGGGGAGACAGTCAGAGGGGGAGTACAACAGTCAGAGCCGGAGGGACGACTGGAACATTAATCTCTTGACCACGGCCGCAACCGGCGAGGAATTTCCACAGCTGCCACACGCGAGACAAAGCGAATACCGAGATGACAGCGACAATGAGGTCAGCGAAAGCGAAACGCGCGACAGTGTGTCACAGGCAGCGACACCGACTGACACTGCGACTAAGCCAGCTAGGCCTACATCACCGCACCGCAGCAATGAAGCGAAGAAAAGC
Organism: Oncomelania hupensis; assembly: GCA_036898135.1. Taxonomy (NCBI): domain Eukaryota; kingdom Metazoa; phylum Mollusca; class Gastropoda; order Littorinimorpha; family Pomatiopsidae; genus Oncomelania; species Oncomelania hupensis. Next base: position 44,801,959 of record CM072526.1, on the reverse strand, counting down.
ACTACGCGATCTGACCTTGACCCATCAAGGCCGGGTAGCAGCGTCAACACGCGACGTCACAGCATGAGTAATACCGTAACTAACCGGAACAGTAATAGTGGGGGAAGCCCCATTGTGACGCGTCTGAAATCACGTGCAAACTCAGTTAGTAGGCCTGATCAGACGAGCGCACGCTCAAAAGCAAGTGACAGTCATAGGAACCCTTTTCAACAGTGGGCAGCAAACAGCAGCCCAACCCAACACCAGCAGCAACTATGGGGACGAGGGGCTGGTGTAGCTAGAGGAGGGGGAGCAAATAGAGGGGAGAGAGAGAAGGGCAATAGAGAGGAGCGGAGATAGGGAGGTGGCCGAGGCCTATGTCATCTTTCAATATGCACTTGGAATTGCGAAGGTTGGCTTAACAAATTAGACATGAAAGACGTTGTCCAATCACTTCATCAATTTGACATTTTTTCCCTAAACGAAACGTTTGTAGACAGTGAAAAATTAAGTTACAGGATGTGTAAAGAGTATGATGTGTTTTGTTCAAAGGCTGTAAAGCTGAGTGAAACGGGGAGGAAATCGGGGGGAGTTTTAGTGTTTGTAAGGAAATCTTTAATTCCATTTGTACATGAAATCAATATCAAATATGAACATATGGTTATTCTAAAGTTGAGCAAAGAGTTGGTTGCACTGACTAAAGATGTTTTTCTTATTTGTGTGTACATTCACCCCTATGACAGTAAGTACTGGCACACTACAGATCAAGGCCAAGGCATTGAAATTCTAGAACAGTGTCTGGTTGACCTGTACGAAAGATTCAACGACATTTCTGTAATTCTATGTGGTGATCTAAATGCCAGGACAGGTTGTCAGAATACAGTGCTGTTTAATGTTGATGAAATATGGACGGATGAAAGTGGAGAGGGGGAGTCAGATAAAACAGCATGGGAATGGAAATCTGATGATTTAGAAGTAAATAATTTTGGAAAAAATCTACTTGAATTATGTTCCATATTTGATTGTATTATTGCAAATGGCCTATGTAAATTTGACTTTGATGACTCATTGTCTTATGTATGTACGAGTGGAGGGAGCATGATTGACTAATTTGTGTTATCTACTGATTTGCTATTGAATGACTTTGTGGTTTCTTTAAAAATGGAACTTTTTGTCGAATCGCCACACTTTCCAGTTGTTATGAAGTTCTGTACTAACAACAAGGCTATGGAACAAGAAGATAAGGGAAGAGGGAAATGGGTAAACAAAACTTTTTGGGACAAAGACAAAGAAGAGAAATTTGTAAGGACGTTTTATTCTGGAACTATCATGGACATGTTTGATAAAGCCAATGCACTCATTGATGTCAATGTTGAAGAATCTTTGCTATTGTTTACCGATGTGATGCGCAAGGCGAGTGACTGTATGGTGAAACGGGTGTGTGTGGGCGGGGCTAGGCATGATTTTTGAATGGTATGACGACTGTATGATGGTGAAGCGCGCTGCGCGGCACTGCCTAGCGAACTTCAGGCGCACGAAACAGGCACGGGAGAGAGAGCTGTATGTTGCAGCGCGAAGAGAGTATAAGAATTTAATTGTTAAAAAAAGTAGCTTTTAGGCGTAACAAAGCGCAGTATTTAACGTCGCTAGAAAATAATGGAAAACTTTTTTGGAGAGAATTGAAGAAGATTTCAGGCAAAAGAAAAAGCGAATTAAGCAAGAGCATAACTGATAACCAGTGGTTTAACCACTTCAAAAACTTGTTCAATGGCAGCATAGTTGTTGAAAAAGATGATCAATTTGCAGAGCAGATGCGAAGTGCAGATGAAGAGGATGTATGTTACGAACTTAACAGACCAATAGCTGAGCAGGAAGTCAGAGATGCTATAAAAAAGTTAAAAGTGGGTAAAGCCTGTGGTACAGATGAAATACTTGCAGAGATGTTAAAGCTATCAGGGGAAGCAATCGTGGGGTATCTTACTAAAGTATTCAATGCGATCTTTGATACAGGGACTTATCCAGAACAGTGGACTAAGGCGATTATAGTACCGATATTTAAGAAGGGGGATACGGGGCTTACTGATAATTACAGGGGGGGGGGTATCTTTATTAAGTATTGTAAGTAAATGCTTTACGTCAGTGTTAAACAGGAGGCTTGTACAGTGGTTGGAGGAGCATAAGCTGATCACAGAATCACAGGCGGGTTTCAGGAAAGGGTATTCCACCACAGACCACATCTTTACGCAGGGTGGAGAATTATCCGCGGAATTCCGCGGAAGGCATTTGCATTTCCGAGAAAAAAATATTGAGTTCCGAGTATGAGAGGCTGAGGGATACCCTTTACTGAGCATAGCGGCCAAAAGCGGCCGAAAGTCTAAACAGGCAAAACGTCCAAAAGCGTCCGTATCAACCATGTGGTTATATTCTCGCGTTGTTTGAAAGATTGCGAGACTTCCGACAATTGACTTCCGGTTCATTCTGTTGTGAAAACATTCGACTGCATTTCCACAAGTTTTCTCTGTGATGCGTTCGTTTTTTCAATTTTTTTTTCAAATTTGTGTGTGTGTGTGTCTAAAATGGATGGTTTGGATTCTTCGACTGATGAAGGGGAGTTTACAGGCTTCCATTTATCAGACATTAAAGTGAGAGAAATGGACTTGGAGTCGGAGGAAGATATCGGTACTGACATTAGACTATTAGTTTCAGTAGTGTGCATGCATACGATCTTTCAGACTGGCATGAAAGTGAAGAAGAGGAGGGGGCTTGTTTGGACTTTTTAAATTTTTTTTTGGTATACACATGGAGTAATAAAAAACAAGACATGACAAGAAAAGTATAAAAAGGTAGATAATCAAAAGAGAATGTATTTCTGTTCATTTTGCATTTTATTTCATTTAAATCTATACACTAGTCACTAATACCTAAGATGTAGTGTTTTTACTAACGTACCCCTAAATATCTCTAAAATTATAAAAATTCTTGCCTGTTTACAGCTAAAAAATAGACAAACATGTGCCCAGTAAAATTGGAAATGTGGAGTTTGTGTGCAACAGTGGTGGACCTCAAACTTTGTTAGGCCTACTAATCAAGATTCTTAACTTTTTTGAAAGACGTGTGCATAAAACATTCTTTTTTTGTTGTTGTTGTTTCTATTCATGTTTACTTTGTGCTTTTTGCTTTCAGGAGAGGCCCTAAATTACTTTCAAAATTGCATAAATTCATTTTCTTCCAGGGGGCGAATACCGGGGCTTGGCCCCTGGGCCCCGGCCGGATTTCAGAGATTTCTTGATTCAGTTGTTCTCCACCCTGTTTACGTTAAATGCAATTTTTGAAAAATGTTTTTTCCAAAAGAGGTGTTAAATTATATGCCTGCTTCGTGGACCTGAAAAAGGCTTTTGACAGTGTCCAGCATCAGCCATTGTTTGATATATTACTATATGACAAAAATATTAATGGAAAATTCATGAAAACTATTGTGTCAATGTATAAAACAGTTTTATCGTGTGTGAGAGTTGAAGACAGACTTACAGAAATGTTTGATTGCCCAGTAGGCCTGAGGCAGGGGTGCATTCTGAGCCCAGAAATGTTTTCTTTATTTATTAATGAAGTTGCGTCAGCAGTTGACAGAGATGGAATGCATGGTATTCAATTGTTGCCAAATCTGACTGATCTATTCTTATTACTTTTTGCCGATGACATTGTTTTACTGTCCATCACCGCACGCGATCTGCAAAACCAAATTAATATTTTAAATGATGCATGTAAAAGGTTATATTTGAATATTAACTGTGAGAAGACAAAAATAATTGTTTTTCGCAAAGGTGGTTATTTAGGACAGCAGGAAAAATGGTATCTCGATGGAAATGGAATTGAAGTTGTGAATTAGTACAATTATCTAGGTTATGTTTTCACAACAAAGAAAAGTATTAAAAAAAGAGTTAATGTACTTGCGACAAAGGGTAGACGTGCCTGCATTGAATGTGTGAGGAACCTTTCAAAAATTAATGACATTTCTAAAAGTTGCTTTTTTAAAATATTTGATTCTCAAGTAAAACCGATCTTATTGTATGCCTCAGAAATATGGGGACTTAGCAGAATAGACAGCATTGAAAGAGTACAAATGTTAGCATGCAAACGATTTTTGAATGTACCACTGGGAGTCCCTAACAAATTTATATACGGAGAGACTGGGCGTTTTCCCCTTTACGCTGACAGTGTAGTCCGATGCCTTCGTTATTGGCTGAAACTCACCAAGTTGGATGCAGACAGGTTGCCTAAACAAGCGTACTTGATGCTTTGTAACTTGGATGATAAAGGAAAAATGTGTTGGGTGACTGGAATCAGAAATATTTTGTTTTCCACAGGCTTTGGCTACGTTTGGTTACACCAGGGAGTAGGCAGTGAAGAATTATTTATAAATGTATTCAAGCAAAGAATGCAAGATGCGTTTGTACAAGAATGGGAAGGTGCTATTCTCAGAAAAGATAAGTATCAACGATATAGGGAATTCAAAAATGTGTTTGAGTCAGAATCATATTTTGAATCAATGTACATTAAATGCTTTAGAGATTGCTTGACAAAGCTACGGCTTGGTGTGCTTCCAGTGAAAGCATCCTTTTTAAGAATGACATTAGACTGTAGTAGAGATGTGCTATGCCAGTGTTGTAATGTGTTAGAAGATGAAGATCACTTTTTAAATGTATGCACCCTATACAATAACGAGAGAAAGAAATATTTAACATTCCCGTTTCAAACATATGTACATGTTCTAAGAAATGGCTCAAAATTTCAGATTTGGAGAATATGTATGTTTATATTTCATGCCTTGAAAACAAGAAATGAATTTTATGAACAAGTAACACTAAGCTGAACCTTTATTATGTGATGGATTGTGTCTTATATCCACAAGCTGACCACGTGATCTACCTTATATTCTAGGGGCTGGAGGCCCACAGAATTTGTGTTATTGTTGTGTAATTGTGTATTTTTTTGGGAATTAAACGGACGATGTCCAAACGTCAAAACGTATCTCTCTCTCTCTCTCTCTCTCTCTCTCTCTCTCTCTCTCTCTCTCTCTCTCTCTCTCTCTCTCTCTCTCTATCTCTCTCTGCATGAAGTAGTGGCCACATTTGGCTTACTTGTTAAGGCTTATGCATTGGGTTATGAGACTTTTTAACTGACCGGAATTTTGACGGGTAGCCACACCTTATGAGTATAGTGGCCACATGTCATTGGCTTACGTTTTACGGCTTATGCTTTGCGTCAGAGGTAGTGGTGTCATGTTTATCACGGCCCGTTTCGAATTTATAAACTTGTGTAATTTTACTACAACAAGGCACTTATTCATGACGATGTAATGTACTGAACTCTGTTTTACGATTTGACTATAACATGAAACAACTTTACTAAGATCGACACACAACAAGTGAATTCAACTGCCTTAGTGTCGGATAGCGCAGTGGTTGGAGCACTCGCTACTGTGTCGCAAGTTAAGCACTGTCCAGTGCGGTTAGCACTTGGATGGGTGAACGCAAAATGTGAAGCGACAAATAACAACACCCCCAGTTGACTTAACAGTGATTGAGTACCTACTCTCTTAAGGGTGGGGAAGGTAAAGCAGCGAGGGAGAGAGATGGGCATCACCCTCATTACGCTGGCCCAAGATAAGTGTGATCTCCAACATCACGCTCCCCTACGGCCACAAGGCTATGGGACTACCTTTACCTTTTTTTTTTTTTTAGTTCGCCAAGTCGTGTGTAGCAGACAACCAGTGCTGCGTGTGTATTCATGCATGTTGAAGGAGTTTAAACTCGTGACGTCACACCCTCGCTTCTGATTGGTCCTTGTAAGCCCGGCTTACGTATTTTGGGAGAAGAAATCAAACTTCCCTATCCTTGTGAAATTTTACATTAGCCAGTATGCAAGGAAATACATTAGGAATTCATGGGCGTAACACAAGTGTGGCCGGGCTTTAGAGGCCTTTTGTAAATTTACTGCAGTGATCGAAACATGTCAATGTGAATGCAGCAGTTATGGGGCGCCATGTGTCCATTTATTCTATGTGACCATTCTATACATAAAATAAATTCTATGCACATAGAAAGCATTCTATGCACACAAAAAGCATTCATTAGTTGAAATTCCATTTATAAAAAAAGAAACCAATATTGTAAGTCATAGAATAAAATTCTTTGTATAGAATAACATTCTATAATATAGTGTAAAATTCTATGTCCATAATAAAATTCTATGTATAGAATAACATTTTATAATAGAGAATAAGATTCTATGTATGTAATACAATTCTATATTATAGAATGCACTTGTATGCATAGAATGAATTCTATTACAAAGAATGAATTCTATAACATAGAATAAATTCTTTAACATAAAATAAATTGCATGAAATAGAATGAATTCTATACGCATAGAATTCATTCTATAACATAGAATGAATTCTTTGACATAAAATAAATTATATGACATAAAATGAATTCTATGTGCATAGAATAAATTGTATAACATAGAATGAATTCTATAATAAAGAATGAATTCTATATGCAAAGAATGAATTTTATAGCATAGAATGAATTCTATGACATAAAATTCATTCTATGACATAGAATGAATTCTATAGGCATAGAATGAATAGTATAACATAGAATGAATAAGATAACATAGAATTAATTCTATGACATAGAATGAATTCTATAACATAGAATGAATTCTATAGCATAGAATGAATTCTATGACATAGAATTTATTTTATAGCATGGAATGAATTCTATGTTACAGAATGGGGGGGGGGCGGAGGGTGACGTCAATTATTTTTAATGTAACGCGATCTACTCACACTACCGTCGAAGTCGTCCCCATCAAGAAACCTAAATGCTTGTTCGCGAAATCCAGGTATGATGTCTGATAAAGCCCACAGAACGCTTGGTACGTCAGCCATTTCTTCAGTTTTCGCGCGCGTGCAAAGGGGCGCCACATGTCCATTTATTCGTCCGAGCCTCGTTTGAAATAGAATGACCTAGTTGCGCATAGAATGAACATTCTATGTTATAGAATGGATTCTATGTTATAGAATGAACATTCTATGTGATAGAATGCATTCTATGTTATAGAATGAACATTCTATGTTATAGAATGGATTCTATGCTATAGAATGACCATTCTATGTTATAGAATGACCATTCTATGTTATAGAATGGATCCTATGTTATAGAATGAACATTCTATGTTATAGAATGAACATTCTATAAAATAGAATGCATTCTATGTGCACCAAATGTTAAAAAACAATTCTATGAAATTAGAATTTATTCAGTGTTACGAATAAAATCCTTTTTATTTTAAAAAAGGAATTTTATGTCATACAATTCTTGCTGTGTTATACAATTAATTCTATATACATTTCATTCACATATAATTAAAAAACACAACTAATAAATTGTAACAAAATTTAGAATTAAAAAAAAGATATTGTATGACACATCACCACATCGCATCATCACCACATCGATCACATCATCATATCACATCACTGCATCACATTGCTTCATCACCATCATCGTGAAAACGCACCACCACATAAAATCACATCACATCAACAAATCATCACATCACATCAGCCGACATCACAGCAGCAGCACATCTTCACATTGCAGCAGACAGCACATATCATGGCATCAGTGAATCACATCACATAATCTAATCACCCCACCCCTCCCACCCATCACATTTGTGGTGCAGTGTGGTGTGATTTAGAGTGATGTAGTGTGGTGATGTGATGTGGTAATGTGTATGTATGTATCTGCAATACAGTTCTATTCTGCCTTAAAAGCGAGTGAATCGGACCACATCATCACATCACCTAATCACTTCACCCCACCTGCCCATCACAATTGTGGTGCAGTGTGATGTGGTTTGGTGATGGGATGTGGCAATGTGTATCTCTCTGCAATACAGTCCCATGCCATAAAAAATGTTCTCTATACCTTGACAGTACCCCAGGTTTTTAAAAAAAAAGGTAAAGGTAGTCCCATAGCCTTGTGGCCGTAGGGGAGCGTGATGTTGGAGATCACACTTATCTTGGGCCAGCGTAATGAGGGTGATGCCCAACTCTCTCCCTCGCTGCTTTACCTTCCCCACCCTCAAGAGAGTAGGTACTCAATCACAGTTGAGTCAACTGGGGGCGTTGTTGTTTGTCGCTTCACACCTTAGCGGTCACCCATCCAAGTGCTAACCGCACCGGACGGTGCTTCACTTTCGACACCGTAGCGAGTGCTCCAACCACTGCACTATCCGACACCCCAGGTTTTACTATTTTAAAAAAGTGTATATATTGATTTCATTCTATAACATAGAATGAAGTCTATGACATAGAATGAATTCTATGACATTGTAAAGAAGACGAGAACTGCATATAATGAAATAGAGAAGACGGGGAAAACTGTCTTTCAATTCTCTCTATTTATTCTCATGAATGAATGTCATAGCTCATGGATCCTTGCTTAAATACCAGTCAACCTCTCATCATACGTTCACACAATTCAAACTCAACGTGATTACAAATCACTTTACAAACTACTAAATTATCTTCAATAATCAATATCGACTAGTGTTCATAATATTACATCTCCCTTGTTATAAAGTTAAAGCAACAACTTTAAAAACATGCACATATTAAATGATTTGTAATTATATGGAAAGTTCTTACTCGTAACATATTTTTAGCCATTATCAGATCCTCTATCACGTATTCATAGACACCAAATGAAAATGTAAAAAAAATAAACACACCATTAATTACGTTCATAAAACATTATCGCAATCAGATACATAATGTTTAGCTTAGAAAGTTTTGGCAGTTCACAAACACCATCGAACATGGCGCGACAAATACCATGTTATTGTGCAACTCATAACATGTATAAATGTTACATACTTTGTCCTTTTAAAATAAGGCCATGACGTCCTACTGGTGATAAATTAACTGCAAACTACCATCAATAAAGTAGTAATACTGTCTTTCTTCTTGTTAATGAAATATAAAGTTCTTGATACACAGTTTACTTTTCTTGAATAAAGCCTTGCGTATAATTAAGTCTCTGTGGGGCTCTCACGGGTCTCCCGTATCTGGTAGAGTAGGGGTTAAGTCCCGTGATTTGGGGCTCGGCTTGTGGCGGGGGCTCGGTTTTTTCTTGCTGGACCACCTCAGGCTGGAATATCTTAGTCTGGCGTGGCTGCTTTCGGATGAAACGCCGGTTGCGACGGTACAGGCTGCCATCGTCAGTTCGCACGTGGTACGAACGAGGCGTCTTAGCGGCGGCGGTGACTCGGGCCGGTCTCCAGGTGTCGCCTGGAGTCAGCTGAACGAAGACCTCATCTCCAGTCTTCAGAGGGGGAAGTGGGCGGCTGGAGCGGTCATAGTATTTCTTCTTTTCCGCCTGGCACCGCTGACGTCGAGCCGTGACGACCTGCGGGTTGATGGTCTTGGGCTGTAACTGTTTCGCGGTCGCTGGAAGAACGGACCGGAGCTGACGACCCATCAAAAGCTGCGTTGGGGACGCTAAGCCGTCTACTGGTGTGTTGCGGTACTCGAGGATGCTGAGTAGAGCGGAACCCTTGCTGGCTTTGGCCTTGTCCAATATGTTTTTTACGGTCTGTACTGTCTTTTCGGCCAGGCCATTGGATTGCGCGTATCTGGGGCTAGAGGTAACGTGGGTGAAGTCCCATGTAGCGGAAAATCGGGCGAATTCATCGGACGCGAACTGGGGCCCGTTGTCGCTGATCAAAGTTTCGGGATGCCGTGTCTGCTAAAATGTGCCGACAGTTTTCTGATGACTGCGGCTGACGTGATGTTGGTCATCTCGTCCACCTCAAAGTAGCGGCTGTAAAAGTCTACGGTGACCAGGTACTCCTTGCCGTCCCATGTGAATAGGTCTGTAGCCAGTTTCTTGCCAGGGTCGTGTGGGGATGTCGTGAGGCAGCATCGGCTCTTTACAGTTGTCCTTTTGTCTCTCGTTGCAGACCGTGCAGTTGGCGACGGTTTCTTGTATATCGGTCGCCATTCTTGGCCAGAAGAGGACTTGCCGCGCTCGTTGTAGGCTTTTTTCTACCCGAAGTGGCTGGAGTGAATCTTGGTCAGCATTTGGGGACGCAGGGCGGTAGGAATGAAGATTCTTTCGCCTTTGAGGATCATGCCATCGATGACGGACAGCTCGTCTCTAAAGTTCCATACGTCTAAGGCATGCTTGTGGCATTGTTGACGCGTTTCTGGCCAGCCATTGTGGATGTAAGACTTCACGATGACCAGGTTCTGGTCTTCTTCCGTGGCTTTCTTGATCAGGGCCATCTTTTCGTCGCTGACCGGAAGGTTTTTCACGGTATAGTGAATCTGTGCGTCGAGGTCTTCCGTGACATCTCCGGGTTCTGCTGGCAATGACTTTCTTGAGAGCCGTGTCGGCGACTGGGATCTGCTTCCCTGGTACGTGGATGACCTTGATGCTGTACTTCTGCAACCTCAACAGCATTCTTTGAAGACGGGGTGGCGCTGACGCAAGCGGTTTCTTCATGATTGTCTCTAGTGGCTTATGGTCGGATTGTACGAGAACTTGTTCTTGCCCGTAGGTATACTGGTGGAATCGCTCGCAGCCGAATACGATGGCGTACAACTCCTTCTCTATTTGGGCGTAATTTACTTCGGTCTTGTTAAGGGACTTGGAGGCATAGGCGATGGGCTTGTTGTCTTGGAAAATTGCCGCTCCCAGACCGTGCTTGCTGGCGTCGACTTGCAGGACGGTCTTCTTGGTTGGGTCGTACAACGCTAGTACTGGCCCCTGGCTTGCCAAAATGGACTTGATGTTGTCCCAGGCTGCTTGCTGTTGATAGTCCCATGCGAAGTCGCTGTCTTCTTTCAATAGGTCTCTGAGCGGTTTCGTTGTATCGGCAAGGTGCGGTGCGAATTTTGCCAAGTAGGTCACCATACCCAGCATGGTCTCCAGTTCCTTCTTGTCTGCTGGAGGTTTCATGTTGACTATAGCCTTCACCTTCGCTGGATCTGGCCTGACGCCTTCTGATGAGATGATGTGGCCGAAATATTCGATTTCTTGCACGCCGATAGTCAGTTTGTCGGGATTGAGTTTCATGCGCTTCTCTGTAGCTCTGTCTAGCGCGGCCTTGAGGTTCTTGTCGTGTTCTTCTTTGGTTCGGCCGGCAATAAGAATGTCGTCGATCAGCCCGACGAGTCCCGGGATTCCCTCGAACGTCTCATCGACCTTGCGCTGAAACTCGTCTTGGGAGCTGACCAAACCGAATGGTACGCGCAAAAAACGGTATCTGCCGAAAGGAGAGTTAAAGGTGGTGAGATATGATGATTCAGCCGAGAGGGACATTTGCCAGTAGCCCGCTTTAGCGTCCAACTTGCTGAAGTATTTGGCACCGGGAATTTTTGCGAGAGCGTCTTCAAGCGTTGGCATGGCATAGTGTGGTCGCTTCACGGCCTGATTGAGGTCCTTGGGGTCAAGGCAGATGCGCAGCTTGTTGTTAGGCTTTTCGACAACGACGAGAGAGTTGACCCAGTCTGTAGGTTGTGTGACTTTGGCAATCACCCCAGCTGCTTCCATGGCGTCGATCTCTTCTTTCAGTCGATCTCGTAGTGCATGAGGTATGCGTCTGGGCGGATGTACCACAGGGATGGCGTTTTCGTGCAGATGGATATTGACTTCTCCGTCCAGGTTTCCCAGGCCATCGTTGAAGAGGTGGCTGTATTCTCTGAGTACAGATTCTTTGGTCATTTCAAGGTGGGTGATAGTCAATACCATCTTGATGATCTGTAGTTGCATGGACGCCTGGAGTCCGAGGACAGGCTGAGAGTGACCGGCTGTCTCGGCGACGTAGAATGTGCCCTGGTAGTTCTGAGCCTTGTATGAACACTTGAGCTGCATGATCCCCTTGACGTTAATACGTTGACCCGCATAACCGTAAAGATTAATCTTTCCTTGTTTGAGTGGTGGTTGCACCGACATACGCCTGTAGATCTGGTACGGGATGACGTTTGCCTGTGCCCCGGTGTCGACTTTGAATCGTAGTACGTCGCCGGTGTCCAGGGTTATGTTGGCGTATGCAGTGTCTGGGTGGTCTTTTCCGTCGGCGATGACGTCAATGTTTAGTACAGAGCCGTCGTCTTCTTCGTCGTGTTCTTCTATGTCGTGGACAGTCTTCGTAGATTTTTTTAAGCGGCATACTTTGGCGAAGTGGTTGGGCTTATTACAGTTACTACAGCGTTTGCCGTAGGCTGGGCAGGCTCTCCGTCCGTGTCTCTTGCCGCAGTTGTTGCAGTCGTATGCGTCGCTGTTCTGACTTCTTTCTTCTTGTAGTCTTATTTCTTGGCGTTGTTGTTGTTGTTGCTGTCGTGGTAATGTACATCTTTCTCTTGGGCTGTTGTCATAACGTCGTTTCTTTATGACTTCTACAGTCCCTTCTGCCTGCATTGTAGCCAGCTGCTGTTTCGTTGATTCGTGAGTGACGACGATTTCAATGGCTTTCTCCATGGTCAGCTGATCTCCGACTTGAAGCAGCTTTTCTCGACATTCCTGTGAGGCTATACCGCATACTATTCGGTCTCGAACCATTTCGTCGGCGTCTTTATAAGAGCACTCTTTGACGAGTGTGCGGATGTCTGTGATGAAAGCCTCAAAAGATTCACAGATCTGTTGTTTTCTGTTCAGGAAGAGATATCGGGCGAAAAGCGTGTTTTTCTTGGGAGTGGTGTGTTGTTCAAAATTCTTATAAAGTACTTGCAGTTTCTTGTTCTCTTCGTCCGATAAACTCCAGGCATTGTATATTTCTTTTCCCCTTTCTCCCGCCCATATGAGGAGGTATGCGCACTTCTCGGGTTCCGCAGACTTGTGTAAGGGTCCAGCAAACATAAGTTCTGCATGCTGCTTGAATTTTCGCCCATTCGTCTTGCAGGTTTCTGGAGTCCCAGTTTATGGTTGGATTCTGCATGGATGAAGTCATTCTTGCTGTATAGAGTTCATATCCTACTTCTGACACCATGTAAAGAAGACGAGAACTGCATATAATGAAATAGAGAAGACGGGGAAAACTGTCTTTCAATTCTCTCTATTTATTCTCATGAATGAATGTCATAGCTCATGGATCCTTGCTTAAATACCAGTCAACCTCTCATCATACGTTCACACAATTCAAACTCAACGTGATTACAAATCACTTTACAAACTACTAAATTATCTTCAATAATCAATATCGACTAGTGTTCATAATATTACAGACATAGAATGAATTCTATAGCATAGAATGAATAGTATAACATAGAATGAAGTCTATGACATAGAATGAATTCTATGACATAGAATGAATTCTATAACATAGAATGAATTCTATAGCAAAGAATGAATTCTATGACATAGAATTTATTCTATAGCATAGAATGAATTCTATAACATAGAATGAATTCTATAGCAAAGAATGAATTCTATGACATAGAATTTATTCTATAGCATAGAATGAATTCTATAACATAGAATGAATTCTATAGCATATAATGAATTCTATGACAGAATTCATTCTGTAACATAGAATTCATTCTAAGCTATAGAATAAATTCTATGTCATAGAATTCATTCTATGCTATAGAATTCATTCTATGTTATAGAATTCATTCTATGTCATAGAATTAATTCTATGTCATCTTATTCATTCTATGTTATACTATTCATTCTATGCCTATAGAATTCATTCTATGTCATAGAATGAATTCTATGTCATAGAATTCATTCTATGCTATAAAATTTATTCTATGCATATAGAATTCAATCTTTATTATAGAATTCATTCTATGTTATACAATTTATTCTATGCACATAGAATTCATTTTATGTCATATAATTTATTTTATGTTAAAGAATTCATTCTATGTTATAGAATGAATTCTTATGCGTATAGAATTCATTCTATGTCATGCAATTTATTTTATGTTAAAGAATTCATTCTATGTTATAGAATGAATTCTATGCACATAGAATAAATTCTATGTTATAGAATTCATTCTTTGTAATAGAATTAATTCTATGTTATAGAATATAATTCTATGCATACAAGTGCATTCTATAATATTGAATTGTATTACATACATAGAATCTTATTCTCTATTATAAAATGTTATTCTATACATAGAATTTTATTATGGACATAGAATTTTACACTATATTATAGAATGTTATTCTATACAAAGAATTTTATTCTATGACTTACAATATTGGTTTCTTTTTTTATAAATGGAATACCAACTAATGAATGCTTTTTGTGTGCATAGAATGCTTAAATGTGCATAGAATTTATTCTATGTATAGAATGGTCACATAGAATAAATGGACACATGGCGCCCCATAGCAGTGGTCATCTCTTTGTCAAAACGCACTCCTAGAGTGAAGAGTGCTGTAATTAGTCACTTATTACTTGGCCATATTATACCAGATTGCACAATTTTGCATCTGTGTTTTTAAAAATTTCCAGGGAACTATGATCCCGGACCACCCTAGAGGGCTAGGAGCTTCGTGACGACGGTGCCCTCCGTTCACAATAGCTAGTATATTTTCTCGTTCTTTTCACCCAAACTTTTTAAGCTTGGACAACTTATACAGCTCATAAATGCTTACACATCCGGAGCCGGAGGCGCAATCACAGCGCTTTTGGAGAGAGGGGAGAGTGTGAGGAAAAATGGATATAGAAATTGCAAGCGTTTGAACAACAAAATAAAAATAATAAATGTGTATATGAATAAGAAGAATAAAGAGAACACTTACAAAATTGGAGAAGAAAGGCATAATTAAGTCACCGAAAAAAAGGTAGCATAATATCACACACACACACACACACACACACCCATCCACAACCACACACACAAACACACACACACAGGCCAGGTGGATAGTTGAGAAAAGGGCAGAAATCAGAAGTAGTGTATTTTCAAGCTGGATCTTAATGATTTGACAGCTTACCTTTAAATTTATGACATCTAGCTTGACAGGATCGGGGTTGAATTTGGGAAGTTCCTGCTTTGTGTCGTACCCTTGTAAAAATTAGTACAATATTAGAACAGTACAATAAACTGAAAACATACATATGGTTTACTAATTGTATACCAAATCCATTTTGACTCGCACAAAAGTGTGCGTCATATATGTATTTAACCAACACACACACACACACACACAAATATTTTATTGAATTCCTTGCTCCCTAATGGCTGCTGTACGGTGCAACGGGGTGGGGAGGTGTGGCACTTTTTCAATTAATTTTGCTGTTGTAACATTTTGCATAAGCATTCAAGGCCAAACCTCCTCTGACGAGACCTTTGGCAAAGGTCGAAACGTGTCGGGACAACCTGGCTTTATGGATGCAATTGTACTGGATTTGAGCTCCTTAAGCTCAGGGCTCCCCATCTGCAATAAATCTAAGTAGTGGGCTCACTTTCATTTACAATTTTAAGGATTTTGTTTTTTGCTCCTTGTTAAGCGTTGTACTTTTTAATTTTGTTAAATTTACATGTTTCTTGGTGTGTTTTTTTTTAAATTTTTTTTAATGCAATAGTGTTCTTTTAAACATATATTGATGTACCTTCCTTTGAATGTGTGAGTGCGTGTGTGTGCATGCGTGCTTACTTTCTTTTAGCATTCTGTATGATAACTGGCTTGTCTATAATATACACATGTCCATATTTTATATGCCAAGTGTGATTGTGTCCAATGTTGATAAGGTTTCTGTTAATTTTTTTTTAAGTTGAAGTATTATAAAGTGTTTTGTGATTGAGATATATGATTGTACGATTGATGATATTTGCCTGTAGTGTGGATGTGTTTGTGTGTGTCGCTCTTTACCAACATTTTAAGCAATGTAACTGGTGCATTTTTCAATATGCAATGCAACAGTTGTCATTTGGATGAATAATCTGAATAGTCTACTGTATTCTGAGTGAAGATGCTTGCGTTGATAATGAAATTTCAAATTCCTTGGGTATGTCAGCTTTATTTTCTGGTGTAGATGCGCTCCCACATGCGATGTTATTTCAAGTTACCTATCAGAGTGAGCTGAATTAATGTTCGTTTTGCCGCCATGTTCTAACCCTTAGGCGGCGATCGGGAGGACTGTCGGCCCTACCTGTCTGTGCCAAAATGACGGAGAGAATCGTCTCGGATGCTTTGCATCTAAAAACGAACTTCCCGTTTGGCAATTGATCGTTATCGGTGATCGGTTTGACGTGTTTGGCTGTACTCAGAACCTATTTTAACTATCACAACCAAACTGGTTGAAACCCATGAAACAACATAAATGATCAGTGAATTAATTATTTCACTTCAATGTCATAAAATGTTAGTTAAAAAAATGACAATTTGTCACAAAATTTCATTTTTTTCTAGATTATTAATATTGAACTTATGATTCTTTGATGAATGATATATATCAGTAAGACACACATACTATGGAAATTTGGTCAACCTCACTCAAAGGTCAACGACACGGAAGCTGTCCGAAGTCGGTTTGTATAGGTTTTTGAAGTGACCCTAAATTATGAGAGATATTAAGTCCAAGCTTGTTGCATTTAGAGATATTAGATTGATCTGTCACATATGTTCCGTTTTTGCGTTGATCTTGAAGGTCAATGTCATTTTAGGCCTTACAAAAACATTAAAACCTTTCTCATCGTACAATAGAATAGCTCAATTTGACCCATAGTATGCAACAACATATGGTTATCTGATCATACATGAACATCAGTGTTTAGGTGAAGGTCAAGGTCATCCCAAGGTCAAGGTCACTGAAGGTCAAAGTAATCGTAAGGTCACTGTGTGTTTGCATAATACAACTTTTACTCAGTTTATTTGATCGTACATATGTATTAGGAGCCGGAGATCATCTCAAGGTAAAGAGCATCGAAAGATCAAAACCGGTATTACATTTTAATGCCACTCTTTCTTGTTTTTTTCCTTTTCTGGGCACTAATTTTTATGCTGAATATTGCAAGTCCCATAAGGAGCATGTGAGTCCTATATTGGGCTTTGCGCTTCTAGTTCAATTTTGTGTGTATGTATCAGGTCGGCTGATCATAATAGAATTTTAGTTTCACTCTCACCTCCCCCCGCACCTCTCTCTCCGTGTAGTAGATATGTTTGAATACACAAGGAATATTTATCATGTAGGTTGATTTTTGGGAAGATTAATTCTCTCTGATACTTTAACATTTTACCATTTTCTTTTACACAAACAAACAAGTTAACTGCGCGCCACAGAGGTGTTGGTTGAGTTTTAGGACCCTTGTTTTTTAGCCAGAACCCTTGTCTTTAAGCCAGAACCTTTATATTGGAGTTAAAACCGACTCACAGCGAAGCCAAGGCCTTCTCCCAGTCGGCCTTGACTAGCTCAGCTACGCTGTATGGCTCCGGCACTTTCAAATAGTTCCATTTCACTACCTCCTACCCTTCTCCCACCAACACCCTCCCCATATACACACACTTTCTGTCTTTGTTCACCCGTGACATTTTGACTCGCATGCATGCTTGTAGCACAATGTGAGTCTATGTACTTCCTTTCAACCCCCCCCCCCCCATTCCCACTTCCGCCCCCTCCCTTCCAACATTATTTTTCTCTCCAGATAATTTGTGCGAGATGCAGAATGCAAATCCTAAATAGTTTAGTAAACAAAATTACATTAACATTTTTTTTTATGTTTCCGTCCGTGGTACGTCTGCAAAACTTGCAAATGGCATAATTTCTCAGAAACTCTTTCATCTATAGCAACCAAACTTGGTAGGATGGTGTACACCCATGAAACATGGAGAATGATCAGTGAATGACTGACATTGCTTCAAGGTCAAGGTCACAGGGTCAGCAAATCTAGAAACGGCAAAGCCCATATGGCTCACATGCTTTTTATGGACTTGCAACATTTAACATAAAAATGAGTGCCCAGAAAAAAAAAATCAAACGGTGGCAATAAAATAAAAAGTAATACCGATTTAATCTTTCTATGCTCTTAACCTAGAGATGACCTTGATATCGGCTCCAAATACACTCATTTACTATCAAATAAACCACAGCAGAAATTGTATCATGCCAAAAAAATGACCTTGAGATGACCTTGACATTCAGTGACCTTGACTTTGGGATGACCCTGACCTTCACGTGACCTTTAATGCTCACGTATGATCAAATAACCCAAAGCTGTTGCATACTATGGGTTAAATAGAGCCATTCTTCTGAACGATGTCCTATTTTTGTGTATGTTTTTGCAAGGCTTAAAATTAACTTCAAGATCAACGTGAAAAAGGAAAACCAAGATCAAAAGATCAATCTATCATCTTTAAGTACAACAAGTCTGGACTTTATATCTCTCATAGTTTGGGATCAAGGACATTTCATATTACCTATACTAACCAACTTTGAACAGCTCCAGTGAACTTGGCTTTGAAGTGAGGTTGACTGAAAATTGCTTAATATGTGTGTCTCAATAATATTTATCATACATCAAAGAATCATAAGTTCAATATTCTATTTTCTATTCTATCCCGTAATTCGAAGATCTTTGGAACACCACAGATGATCGTTTAACCAGCGTACTCCATCTTCCTCCGTCCTCAGCAACCCTCAAGGCTTCGCTCAGTGTCAAGACAGTCCATTCTCGAATGTTGTCCCACCACCTCTTTTTCTGTCTCCCTCTTCTTCTATCTCCTTGCACCGTGCCTTGCAGGATGATCTTTGCAATGACTGATGCTCTTTTGATGTGGCCATACCATCGGAGTTCCAGTTTCTTCACCAATGTGAGCATGTCATCGTGTTGTCCAATGGCTTGTGTGATGGTATGTCGGACTTCGTCGTTGGTGATGTGCTGGGTATAGGAAATGCCCAGAAGTCTTCTGCAGCACCTCATCTCCATGCTTTGTATTCTTCTTTGTAGAACGGCTGTGAGGGTCCATGTTTCGCAAGCGTATAGGAAGATGGAGATGACAAAGGAGCACAGCAGCCTTACCTTGGAATGTAGACTGATGGTCCTGTCTTTCCAAATGGGATTCATCCTTGTCAGGGCAGCAGTTGTTTGTGCGATCCTGGAGAGGACTTCCTGTCGGGACCCATTGTCTGATACAATGGCTCCTAAATATTTGAAGCTATACACTGTGTTGAGGGATTGGCCTTGGACTTTGATGTCCATCTTGATTGGACATCATTTTGGTTTTCTCTGCACTTATTTCCATTCCATAGGCTCTGGAGGTGGTGTCAAGCCTCTGTACTAGCTGTTCAAGTTCTTGTTCCTCTCCAGCCAATCCATCAATGTCATCCCCAAAACGGAGGTTGGAGATTGCTCTACCCCCTATGCTGACTGTGCCTTCGTGATATGCAAGGGCACGATGCGCTCTAGGAAGATGTTGGAGAGAGTAGGCATCCTTGACGCACACCGATTGTTGTTCTAAACCAGTTCCCGATGGCGCTGTGGAGGACTGCACTGGTAGCCTTGTCATACAGAAGTCAATATTAATAACTTGGAAAAAAAAGTGAAATTTTTTAAATAAAATTTTTTGACTAACATTCGTTGACCCTGTGACCTTGACTTTGATGTGAAGTAATTCATTCACTGATCATTTATGAGGCCTCATGTATATATATACACCATCTCAACAAGTTTGGTTGTGATAGCTGAAGTAGGTTCTGAGAAAAACTGTCCGGTGGGTTTTTTTGGTTTTTTTGGGGTAATGTCATTTTTGGACTATTCATGACTTATTTCGCACAGATTTGCAAAAATCTGGGAAATAGTTTGTGGGGTGAATAATAATAATAATAGAGGATGCTATATACGCGCCTTTCCCCAAACCAATCAGGCTCAAAGCGCGGCGATCTATACCAACATACACGCTCACCTGTCTCATCCACCCTCACACACACCAAATACACATCCATCACTCAAACAGGTGGTGTAAAGGCAGGGAGATCGCTATTAGAAGACGGAAAGAAAATCGAATTTTTATTTTTGAAATTTTTATATTGACTGCGTCCTGTACCATTATTGAAGGGAGGGAGGAAACCGGAGTGCCCGGAGAAAACCCTCGGTGACCTCAATAGTCTCGTACCTAAGTCACATACGTTCGCCCCTTGCGGGAATCGAAACCGCGACCTTCGGCATAGGAAACCGGCGACTTATCCACTGCGCCACGAGGCCACCCCCAATACATAGACTCGTATTGTTATGCATGTAATTAAAAAATTTGAAACATTATCAGACAATTTCACTTTTTATTAAAGTTATTCCTATTAAACTTATGAATCTTTGAGGTATAATACTAATAGATATCAATGAGACACACAAACCAAGTACAATGGGTCACCTCGCTCGAAGGTAAAGGTCACTGGAGCTGGGCAAAATCGGTTAATATAGGTACCTTGAAGTACCTTAACCATACATAAACAATGAAAGAAAATAAGTCCAAACTTGTATATAAAGAGAATGGGATATATTTTTTATGTGTGTTTCGTTTTTGTATTGATGTTGAAGGTCGCGGTCATTTTAGGAATAAAAACAAAACACATAACAAAATTGTCATCGTACAGGGGTGAGCCTCTATATTTGACCCTTCGTAAGCAACAACATTATCATACATGAGAATCAGATGTTATGAGAACGTCAATGTCATCTCAAGATCACTGAAGGTCATGGTCATCCCAAGGTCACTTTTTATTGGGGGAGGATAGGATGGGGGAGGTTGGCTTAATACAACTTTTTGTTGTACTTTATTTGATTGTACATGAGTGTCCATTTGGAGCGGGAGCCAGAGGTTTGGCATGCTGGCCTTGTTGCCAGGGATTCGCACGTGTGCAGGTACCCATTGCAGGACTACTCGTCTTTACTTTGCAGCTTCCTGGAGTTTTTCTATAAGATGAGGAAGTTGTTTCATGCAAGCACCTCCAGAGCGGACAAGCATCAGGGAGGAAACCAACTGAAGGGCAATCGCTTTCTGTGTCACAGAAATATGGAAGCAGCCTACATGAAAGCCTGACTTCTGCTGCATAGTTAGAGCAATGTTTTCCCGTTGGAATTCCAGATGTGGAGGTGTGTCCCTCAGGAGATCTGATGTGCACGCAGTCTCTCCATTTGAAACGACACTGGTTGCCGAGCCGTCAATGTACACACGAATCAAGGATTCTTCGGGGGTGCATCTCTGCAATCATCGCCAATGTTCTCCTGAGAGTCTCCTGAAATGACTTGGGCAACTGTGGTGGAGACGGTTTCTGGTCAATTTTTTAAAGTCAAGTTTTTATCGTCACGTTTTTTAAAGGCCTAAAATGTTCACCCATAAAAAACCTAAAAAATAGGTCATTTGGCTCTATGGACCTCACATTCTGATAGTAATCTACATTTCAGTCTTGGAGATGTCTCACAATCCATAGCACACATCGGATGTTCATGCATGCAGTTGAATTCCTTTGCGTGTACAATGTACTTTGCACCTCTTCTCTGTAACAGTGGCTGAGCATCAGTAAACTCCTCCATGGCCTTAATTTGGGTGGATCGTATGGATCCAGTAATAATCCAAAGGGCATAATTTTGGACCTTATTTAGACACTGCTGGTGGGTCTTTGCTGTTGTAGACCAAGCTGTGGATCCATACTCAAAAATTGCAAATTCACATTTGGCCTTTGCTTCAGAATTTTGAATGTGGGGTTTCCAGGTTTGCTTCTTGTCAAATGGGACACCAAGATGTGTAGCCTCATCTTCATTCTTCAGGGGTGTGTCGCCAAGTTTGATGGTGCCAGCTTTTTTGTTTTGATGACAAGGTGAAGAGAGTTTTGCATGTTTTTTCCTTGTTGATAGCAACGCTCCAATCATCTGCCCATACTACCATCTTGTCTGCCGCTTGTGGCAATCTTTATGAACCACTGGTGGCTATTCCTCCTTGCACCACATCACCAGCCTATACTGAAGCATGGCATGTTTTTTATTAGATCGTTCACGGAGATCAAGCATGTATTTCAAACTTACATTCATGTGTATATGTTTCTTAAACTGCGCTGTATGCCTTTAAACCAACTAAATGTGGCTCTAAACTAAGAAGCATGTTTGTTATGTTAAGGAGGTTTCATTTCTCAATTGCAGGATTTTCTGTAATTTGTACAAAATGAACTAATTACTGATTTTATGTTACTTGTTCTTGATGTATGCATATGTTATTGAGCCAAATTGTGGGATACTTTTCAAGAATATATTTTGGGCATATTTTGGCAAACATTTACCGAAGTATCAAAAATGTACTAAATGTACCACAAATATACTGAATGTACCCATTCTGTGTCAAATTGGAACCGTATCAAAAATGTACTAAAATGTATCAAATTGTGTCAAAATATACTACAGTATTGCAGTACCAAAAAGTGCTAAATGTACAAATTCTGTGTCAAAGTGGAACTGTACCAAAATGTACTAAATCGGCAAATTTACAAATTCTGTGTCAAAATGTACTAATACTAAACGTGCCAATTCTGTGTCAACCGCACCAAAAATTTAAATACATTTCCTCTGTGTGCAATTTTGGTAACTTTTGGGTAGGGTTTCAGTCTGACACACTTTGGGTACCATAATACTTACCAAGAAAGTGCCAAAAAGGTACCAGCAATGCATCAATAATGTACTTTAATTGTGCCAATATTGGTTTGGAACGAAAAGGATGTTCTAAATTCCTGTGAAGGTTGTCAGGGGATCCATTCACGACGAAGGAGCTGCATGCATCATTAGCCCTTGCCTTCTGTTCGAGGCCAACCGTCACCAGACACGAAAACTCATCTTTGACTGGCCGGTCTTTCCGAGAAACCAGGCAGAATTTAAAGTGCATTGGCTGCGAGATATTCTCATTTATGTATTTACTGTTGTCTAGCTGCAGATCTGCCAAGTCTTTTTTCTGAAAACAAATAAGGCATAATGACATGTCAGAACCTCAACCTAGGACATTTGGCTCTATAGGCCTCACCTCTAGTAGCAGCATCGCCATTGTATAGTTTTTATGCACACAGTCACTAATAGTCACTAATAGTTTCAAACTCTTACTTTCAGTGGCTCAGAAAATGTGTGGTTGTGCATCCAGCTGTCTACGTCTTCATCACAGATCGTCATTTCTGCAGTAAGCCAGTAGTTTGAGGGATCTGTGCGTACCAAACGCAATGTACCAAAATCTAGCACGTTGTTTGGGCTGGGTATCAAGATCTGAAATAAGCAACAATATTAATGCATATATAAAGAAAACTTCTTGCATTCACAGGTGGACAAAACTGCCAGCAAAAAAGTGTATATATGTATATCATATACACATTTTTCCTAGTGCGCAAGGAGTGTACTTTTACTTTTATATTAATTAAACCCTTATAAAATACTTTCAAGAGAAGCATTTAAGAACAATAGTACTTTCTCAGTTCCTGATTTACTAGCATGTCATTAGAAACTGTACTATGCAGTCTTGCAAGATATTTATACAATTTACGACACGGTTGGCTTGAATGCGTTGAACAGTACTGCTATATGCACACTTTTGTAACGGCAACTGTAGAAATTATTTCACTCCAAGAATGTTAGGCATTGTAAAATATAGAAAGTTGGGAGATGTCCAACTGATTTCTTGCGTATTCACTTGGCAATAAAATATCTTGTATCGTAAACTTAGATAATTTCTTTCCTTATTTGTGTCCTATTCCATACACTACAAACATTGATCGTAGTTGTGGTGGAATTGATTTGTTAGTTTTAAATGATACTCACCTTTTCAAAGTCTTTGACCATGAATCTGCCGTCCCAGGCATACAGGTGAAGTTTCACCATCCTTTCCGCTCCACCAGATTGCATCATGTTGCCGTACAGTCGCAGTTCCACACGAGCCGGAGTCTGCTTACAGGTCGTACACAGGTATCCCGTGAAGTGCCGAGTGTAGACAACGACGTGCTTATCCTCCAGCTCAAACCACACGTCTGAGAACTGTCGGTGTTTTAGTTTCCGGTATTGGATGGGAGAAGTGCCCGAGATTTCGTACAGTGTGATATCGTCCACCGTGAACTCTGGGCCCAAGAAATGTGGCAGGAAAATTCTGACTGGTTCCAAAAATTCAACTCGAGGCACAGTCACGTACTCTGCCAATGGTGTCACGATGGATTCCATTTCAGGGAGTTGCAGCTGGTCATGAATGTAACTGAGATTGATAGAAACTGCACCAAAGAGAGCTGTGTCTTTTCCTGTACTGATTGCACCTGTTGGGATCTCTAGTCGTACATCCGAGCTGTCAGTCTGAAGAACGCCACCTTGACTATTGAATGTTTCCTTGGCCTGCCATTGGGGGCATAGGTATGGCACTCTGTTGTCTCCTCCTCCTTCTTCTTCTTCTGTTTCTTCCTTTTCGTTCTCATCTTTTTTTCCTTGGCTAAGTTTTCTAAGCGTCGCTGCCAAACTTTTGACAATGGTTTTCTGTTGATCATAGTGGCTAAGACTCATTGAGACGTAGCTTTCTCGACTCCATAGGGTTGGTATAGGCCTATAGCGCAGTGGTTTTGTTGTTGTTGTTGTTGTTTTCTGACAATTTTTTTCCCTAACCAACGGCGCCATGAGCATGCTGTCAGCAACCAAGTGGAAATCATTATCCTCATCCTCTTCATCTCCTTTTTTCTCCCCTTCTTTGTGCTTTATAAAACTGGTTGATGACGATTTCACTATTTCAAAATGTGATGAATTTTCTCTGGTTAACTCTGGTTGTGACTGTGACGGTGGCTGAATTCTATGACTGAGTGATAGTGACGAGACTGATAGTCTTTTGTTGCATTCTGTAACTATGGACTTGTCAAAATCAGAATCATGAGCATGTTTTCTGGCCTCTTCAAGGACAAACATATATACTCTACTACTGAATTGAACCCTCTGTAGCACTTCAGAAACAGACTTCCACAATCGTCTGGTGATAAGTGTTGGCAGCACCGTTTCCAGTTGATGTTCACTGAAGTTTACTTCTGCCGTGTATTTAGTTTCCAGCTGATGTTCACTGAAGTTTTCTTCTGCCGTGTACTCAGGCTGATTTTCAATGACGTTTTGTTCTGCCGTGTACTCCTGTTTATGTGGCCCACTGTACGCAGCTTCCCTCTGTAGCACTGTAACCACAGACTGCCACATGTATCTTGAATCAAGTAATGGCAATGCAGTTTCCAGCTGATCTTTACTGCAGTGGGGGAGGATATACTTTACAAAGTCAGAATCAGAAGCATGCATAACGATTTCTTCAGTGGTCAAATCCTGTTGTGCTGTGCCGATGCCTCTTTTTAATAGTTTGTCCACAGACTGCCACTTGTGATTTGAAACAAGTTCTGAGAAAAAAAATTTCAACACGTCCTGACCACAGTGGGGAATAATGAATGTTGCAAGTTCAGCATCACCAGTTTTGCTCATAGCCTCTTTAATGGCCACCTGTTGTTGTGATCTACTGATACCCTTCTTTAATATGGCGCCCACAGACTGCCACTTGTGATTTCTAACAAGTTCTCGCAACATAAATTCCAGCTGCTTTTGACTGCAATGGGGAGCGATGAATGCAAGTTCATCATCACCAGCTTTGCTCATAGCCTCTTCAATGGCCCGCTCTTGTCCTGATCTACTGATACCCTTCTTTAATATGACGCCCACAGACTGCCACTTGTTATTTGTAACAAGTTCTGGCAACATAACTTCCAGCTGGTCTTGACTGCAATGGGGAACGATGAATGTTGCAAATTCAGCATCACCAGCTTTGCTCATAGCCTCTTTAATGGCCCCCGGTTGTTGTGATATATTGATACCCTTCTGTAATATGACGGCCATAGACTGCCATTTGTGTCTTGCAACAAGTTCTTGCAACACTGATTCCAGCAGATCCTGACGGCAGTGGGGAATGATGAATGTTGCCATTTCAGCATCAGCAGCTTTGACAACGGCCTCTTCCATGACCTTGTCAATTTGAGATTTGCTCACCCCTTTCTCCAGCTCTCTACCAACATATCTCCAAAGGCCTTGTGATATTAGGCCTTCTAATGTTGCAGTCATCTGCTCCTCTTCACATGCACGTATTACACTCGACATATTGAAAGAAATGCTATTCTTAAAAAAATGTCTTACATGAAACGTGGAACTTTTTATCCGCAAGGTTAAGCTGTCCATTGATCTAACTCAACTCCTTCCCTTTGTTTTGAGGAATCACACTAGCTTGGTTTTATAATGCGCTAACATCCGAAAGGTAAGAGTGTTGAAGTCACAATCTCTTGAGACTCTGTCTACCTGATCTGTCTCTCTCATACTTCCATTTATCACCCGTGATCACTTTTGCTCGTTTAACAAATAATTAACTTTTGTTTAGTTGTGGCACATCTTAATCATAACAGAAGGACTGATTGACAGTCTGTAAAGTTCGTGTAAAAGATCACTCTGCGCCCAACGCAAGTCTGCACCATCAATTCAGGGTACTGTTAAGATACTTGGTTTTCTTAATGAATAACTTCCCAATGACAATGTTTTGACGACACTAGCATTTTCAAATGCTTAACGGCAACCAAACAGTTCACTACAGATCACAGAGCTGTACAGATGTAAAGAATCTTGGATACTTTGAGCACTGAAGTCCTCGGGTCATGTAAACATAATGATTGTCAGTGCGACTGTTTCTGGCAACTGAACATCTGACCGCTTCTGAAACGAAATATAATGACCCAAGTACAAAACTAGTATGACAATGCCCATGAATCACAAAGTCCACGGGAATCCGTGGCCAGTATCCTATACAAACCAGAAGGGCGATATCCATATGGTTCTCACTCTCCTTTGGAAATTCAATATCCAATAAACAAATTTCTACACATTACCACGAAACACTACTGTATGTGACATGTACACTTTTATATTGTGTAAAGCAATGCAGACCTTGATCTTCAAAACTAAATCTTAAACCTCAAGCGCAACCAATATTCTGATTCAGAAATAGCTGTGTGATTAGAAATGTATGAAAATGGATACCGTTGGTCAAACTTGGAGCTATTCGACAAAGCAACAACGAACTGTAGAGATTTTTGTATGACTTACAATGACCAAAACAACATTCAAGAAAGAAGAATCAAAGTACTGTGGTAAGAAAGATGAAAGTATTGAACGATTTAAATGTAACAACAACAACTACAACATTACTTACCTTTCAGTTAGAAAGAGTTGGTCAAGAACCCTGTGACTGTCAGCTTCTCTGGCTAATCAATTCTCTCAAAGGACAGGCTCCCAATCTAGCGAAAACGGTAAATATGATAGCAAGCAATTTTAATGTATTCTCAGACACAAACAGCCACACACATTTGCAAACCTTTGAAATAATTTTAAGGGACCCACATTGACCACGCCCTCTCGTCAGATTATTTTAACTTTCACAGTGAGTGTTGCCCGACTTAAAAAGTAAGTTTACAACAAAACGTAACACTGTTGAATGTATAGTTGCTTTTAAAATAAATTCCGTAGTTTTTGTGCCTATTACTAGCAACAGCCAGCGCCATAGCCAACATTCTTAAGCTAAAAATAGTACCTACCAAAGCCGATAAGAGACAGAACTCGTAAACAAAATTGCTCGGTAGGGTTTTTCGTTTTAGGTTGCTACACAATAGACATTGCTCTACCCCAGACTCCAAAGACGCACACTTCAAGCTGCTGCAGTGAGACTTGAATGCATTTATTCATAAGAGGTCTGTTAAAGGACAAATTATAGCTTTGTAAAACAACAGTGATTACGTGGGCCTAAACTAAGTACAGCAGATAGCTGAAAACCAGAGTTTCCCGGTTTGATTCGCATGTGTGCAGCAGTGTGGTTCTTATGGGGTTCACGCAAATAAAATTGGTCAGATTTTTTTTGCAAACCTGCATGCGCAACGCGAGTCCTAACTTTTAGGAACCTATTGCATGCAGTTATAAAACTTGGTAGGACGGCATATCCCTATCCTATCCTATCCTATCCTATCCTGTCCCATAACCCGAAGGTCGTAGGGGCACCTACGAACGCTTAAAAAAATTGTGATTGAATGATCTCACTTCAAGGTAAAGGTCGGAAGGTAAGATACACGAATTTCAGTAAAAATAAAATCAATTAGACTGAAGGGC
Source organism: Oncomelania hupensis (assembly GCA_036898135.1). Taxonomy (NCBI): domain Eukaryota; kingdom Metazoa; phylum Mollusca; class Gastropoda; order Littorinimorpha; family Pomatiopsidae; genus Oncomelania; species Oncomelania hupensis. The sequence goes on along the minus strand of CM072526.1, from coordinate 44,773,785 downwards.
AAAGCCCAGATGACTTACATGTTCCTTGTGGAACTTGCAAAACTTAGCAGGAAAATTGATGCCCAGAAAAAAGAAGTACATGAAAGAGTGGCATTAAAATGCAAAGTAATACCGACTTTGATCTTTTGATGCTCTTGACCATGAGATGACTTTGACTTCCGGCTCCAAATAAACTCATGTATGATCAATAAAATACAGCAAAAGTTGTATTATGACTCCCCCAAAAGATGACCTTCAGTAACCTTGATCTTCATGTGACCTTTGATGATCATGTATGATCAAATAACCCAATGTTGTTTTATACTGTGGGTTAAAAAAAATATACAGCCATTCCACTCCACGGTCCAAAGAAAGTCTGGCATGTTCCTTATAAAAGAACAAGAAGTCTTGGATAGATGGACAGAGTACTGCTCTGAACTTTACAACCACACACCAAACGGAGATTCATCAGTTCTAGCATGTCTCCAGAACAGAGAAGAAGAAGAAATCCTCCTAATTCTCCGAGAAGAAGTTGAGGCAGCAATGCAATCGCTGAAGAAAGGGAAGTCAGCGGGAGTGGACAACATACTCGCAGAATTGCTTCAAGCTGGAGGAGTAGCGATGATTAACGCCCTCACCATTATCTGTAACAAGATCTGTCAGAGTGGGGAGTGGACTACACCATGGAACAAGTCGCTTGTCATCACTCTTAAAAAAAGGCAACCTTCAGGATTGTGAAAATTAACGCACCATCAGCCTCATTAGCAATCCCAGCAAGGTCCTCCTGATAATAATACTCAACAGGTTGAAACCCCCAAGCTGAAAAAATCTTGCTGAACACCAAGCAGGATTCAGGGCAGGGCGAAGTATCACCGAACAGATTTTCAAATAATCTGCGAATAATCTGCGAGAAATACCTACAGCACCAACAACATCTCTATCATGTGTATGTAGACTTTAAGAAAGTGATTGACCGAGTCTGGCATGCAGCTTTGTGGGTAATCATGAGTGTATAACATTAACCCTAACATTATTGAAGTCATCAAAAGCCTGTATGACAAGGCTACCAGTGCAGTCCTCCACAACAGCGCCATCGGGAACGGGTTCAGAAAAAAACAATCGGTGTGCGTCAAGGATGCCTACTCTCTCCAACACTCTTCAACATCTTCCTAGAGCGCATCCTGTCAGATGCCCTTGCAGATCACGAACGCATAGTCCGCATAGGGGGTAGAGCAATCTCCAACCTCCGTTTTGCGGATGACATTGATGAATTGGCTGGATAGGAGCAAGAACTTTAACAGCTTGACACCACCTCCTGAGCCTTTGGAATGAAAATGTGCAGAGAAGACCAAAATGATGACCAGCAACACCAATGGCTTCAAGATGGACATCAAATTCCAAGGCCAATCCCTCAACACATTGCATAGTTTCAAATATTTAGGAGCCATTGTATCAGACAATGGGTCCCGACAGGAAGTCCTCTCCAGTATCGCACAAACAACTGCAGTCCTGACAAGGTTGAATCCCATTTGAAAAGACGGGATCATCAGTATACATTATAAGGTAAGACTGCTGTGCTCCCTTGTCGTCATATCTTCCTGTATGCGTGCGAAACATGGACCCTCACAGCAGACGTACAAGGATGAATACAAAGCATGGTGCTACAGAAGACTTCTGGGCATTTCATATACCAAGCACATCACCAACGAAGAAGTTCGACAGACCATCACACAAGCCATTGAACAACACGATGACATGCTCATTCATAGTGGTGAAGAAACGGAACTCCGATGGTATGGTCACGTCACCAGAGCATCAAGTCTTGCAAAGACTACTCTGCAAGGCACGGTGCAAGGAGGAAGGAGAAGAAGGAGACAGAAACAGAGTTGGGAGGACAATATTCGAGAATGGACGTGCTTGACACTGAGCGAATCCATAAGGGTCGCTGAGGACACTTCTGTCTATATAGCCCCACGGTCATTTGCATGTTGAATCCAGGCTGGCAATTACGTCTACATCGCTGAATCTCCGCCGATAGATTTTGTCTTGCGCAAATGCACTTTTTTAAAATCTTGTAATTTGTACTTTTAAATTTGTATTTTCTTTCAGCTGCATTTAGTTTTTTCACACACACACGCAAACACAAACACTCCCCCGAACATACTTGTTTTCTATTGATTTAGGTTCGCCAGGAAAGAAAAATCATACGAGCAACAACTAGATTACATTAGATTTGCTACTAGTTTATTTGTTTTAGCATTCGAAGGGAGTCGCTGAGTATTGCCGATACTATTTTGAATGCAAACCTAGCTTGCTGATGATTATTAATTTCCTTGTTTTCTGTAACTGGCGCGCGATTCTCCCTCACTCCCTCTCTATCTCTCTCACTCGCTCTGTCTGTCTGTCTGTCTCTGTCTGTCTGTCTGTCTGTCTGTTTAACCTTTTGTAGGAGTGTATAACTTTACCGAGGTCCAGTTGGATTTCAACACATTAATAAGATATTGCTAAGACAATTAAAAAAATCTTAGTTTCAAAGTGATGTCAGTGTTGGCTACATGAAAACATCAAGTGAAGCAGGGAGAGAGAGAGAGAGAGAGAGAGAGAGAGAGAGAGAGAGAGAGAGAGAGAGAGAGAGAGAGAGAGAGGGAAAACATCAAGTGAAGCAGAGAGAGAGAGAGAGAGAGAGAGAGAGAGAGAGAGAGAGAGAGAGAGAGAGAGAGAGAGAGAGAGAGAGAGAGAGAGAGAGAGAGAGAGAGAATAATGCAAAATATACAATTCCTTAGCAGCATTTAATATAAGCCTACGGGTTTTTTTTTTTTTCAGAGATGAGCGAAACATAATACAGAATATACATTTCTTTTAATTTATTTTTATTATAAGGTTTGATCAAGGTTTTCAGGCTCTTAGCCCAGAAGA
>CM072526.1:44538390-44768390 GCA_036898135.1 Oncomelania hupensis | reverse complement strand
CCATGATTTCCTTTCCCCAAATGCATAACTTTACATTTCGGCACATTTAAATATAACTTCCACTTCTCACACCATTGCTGTAGCTTATGTAAATCATCTTGAATGACCTTAGATTTCGATGTTGTATTATATATTTTAGTGTCATCAGCAAATATCTTAACCGTACTCTCCAGTATCTCAGGTAAATCATTAATATATATAGTATATACTTGCATAAAGTAATTTATGTTTTATCTTCTAGATCATATAGAACAGAAAATTGTGTTTTATTTAGCAGTCATCTCTCCTTTCCGCTCTGGAGAAAGTAAACTTTCTTTGATGAAAGGCAAAAGTTATACTTTGCGTCACTCGGCGAAGATTCAGCAAGTTAGGCCTAAATGCCCTAGATTCGACATGGAAATGAAATAGCTTGGGGCTATACATAACAGCCAATCAGAGCCGGTTTGATTCCTCAGGATAGTCGCAGGTCTGAGGACAGAGAAAGATAGAGTACGCTGGTTAAACGATCATCTGTGGTGTCCCAGCGACCTTCGAGTTACGGGATAGAATAGAAGGATTTGCGTTTTGGGCTGATTTGGTTAATGTAGTAACGTTTGTACATACACACGCCTGCCTCACATTTCTCTGCAGAAGACTCACAAATCGCACATTTGTTTTGTCATCAGGAGTAAATAATTGTCAGAATCAAAATGGCCTTTACAGAAAGAATCAGACGAACAACAGCCTTAACCATGAATTTATAATTTAAAAGAAAACAACAAACTTTTATTTACCAGAATTTGATGACGCTTAAATACAAAGGTTGACTTACTTTTGTTGTTGGCAATTAATTGCTGTAGGTGGCTTCAAGCGACAGATCAGAGAAGGAACCAGCAAATAGCCATTAAATGTATGCAGACGTGGCCACTGGTCCTGCACACAATTATCATAACTTGTTTAGGGCTGCGCAAGATTACAGAACATTACGTCAATTTTACAAAAGGCATAGAGAAATGTCTGCCCACATGTTTAAAACTCAGTTATTTAATTCCGCTTGAAGTTTGCTTCGAAGTCCAAAAAGTCATGTACAAGATCTAAAAAGGCGCTGATAAAGCTATTACTATTTTTAAAAGTTCAATATGCCAGGCACTTCTTTTTTCTAGTCAATGCGGAGTGTTTACGAGTGTGATAGGGTAGCTCTAAATTTAGCACTTCGGGATTGCACTTAGAGATAACAGTGGAGATAACACGTAACGACATGGGTATGAACAACACTGCTATTCATTTATATAGGCCTGCCCTTTGCTTATTGATTGAAACAACCAAAGAGCTAACCCTTGCCCTAACCCTTTTCCATCAAAAATGTGTGTGTGTGTGTGTGTGTGTGTGTGTGGGTGTGTGTGTGTGTGTGTGTGTGTGTGTGTGTGTGTGTGTGTGTGTGGCTAGGTAGACACGACGTCATAAACATTTCTTTTTGGGGGTAAGATAAAGGAAAAGAACCTTTAACAGTTTATTTAATCGTGCTTATATAGCGCTTTTCCAGCTCAAGAACTACTCAAGGCGCTGGTAGATACAGGAGCTAACTCAAGATGCCCGAGGCGCCCACTTGCAGGAATAGGTCGCATAGTCTGACCCCCCCCCCCCCTCCATCCTCCCCTCTCCTCAGACAACGGAACACAATCCTTGGCGACCGGATATGGGTGATCGGAGAAGGGACCTACTGCATGTTGGGTATATTTCTGTTGCCGGCCCTTTCTCGTCTATAACATGAGCGTCAGGATCTTTTAAAGTCCGTGCGATGGAATGCGTGCGTGCAAAGACTAGACCTTGGTTTATTCTCTCCTCCTGTTATTAGCTTATTGTAGTTTTCTTGCCTTTGAAACATACTTGAATAAGTTGGCAAGGCAAGGCAAGGCAAGGCAAGGCAAAGGCAAAGGCAAGGCAAATTTTATTCCAGAAAAACCCATTAAGGGCACATGGACATGGTTAAAATAATATACACAAAAATGCAAAATAATTAATTAACATTTTAGATTTAAAAATAAAATAAAAATTTTAAACTATTTATTTATACAGCGGGATAGCGTGGAGTGGGGGGAGGTGGCAGGGGGAGGTATGGAGTGGGGGAAAGAAAAAACAAGAACTTGATTGGGGACAACAACTATGAATCATAACTAACAATACAATTCAACCTAAACACATCAATGACAAACTATTGAAATAATTTTTATTACACATAACCTGTCAACATCAGAACTATATTAATTTTTGACATGGGATAAAAACGTTACATTTGTTTAATTATTAATTTCATTAGACTTACAAGCTTTAATAATTCTGACTTTTTGTTAGATGACAATAATTCTTGAAATTTGATGGCATTGGGATATCTATAATAATATGATTTTAATAAATCTTTTCTCGAGTTACAAAAATGTGAACACAAAAATAAATAATGAAACTCATCACCAAGATCGCCACTATTACATTTTTGACATACACGTTCGTGTCTAGGAATGTTAAAATATCGGCCTCTCTGCACTGGCATTCTGTGGTTAAGTGTCCTAAACTTTAGAACAGATATTGCAAGATTTGTTGGTAGAACATGCAAATATTTTTCAAATTCAAAATGTAGCTTAAACATTCGATAATTATAGTAAAATTCATTATTGTTTATTTCCTCGAACCAGCCTTGAATAAACTGATCATGTAGGCGTTGTTTAATTGTACACTTAAAAACTGAAGCAGAAGGCATAACATTGGTTAGCCCCTGATTTAACCACAAATTACCAAGTCCTAGATTATTTAACTCTTTCCGCACTGAATCGAGGAATGAAGATTTATAACCTTTATGCAAATCAATGCTAAGGTGCAGACAAAGTCCTGGTACATATTGTCTCCCCCTGTGGGGGTGCCGGGGGTTTCAGTATAAATGGTATCCCCACTTTCTGGAAATTTAGTGCTTTAAATTCCCACTGTCGCTATCTTTCTCATTTGTTCTTTCTCATTCCTACTCTGTTCTATCAATCTATTATACGATCTTCTTCTTCGCTAGACCAGTCACCTACCTTTTTTCTTGAAAACTCTTCCGGGACAATACTCCTCATTTGTGTATGAGGTCTGTTGGATCAGTTTGGGAATATTGGACGCTTTCTGCCAGGTGGTCACTAGGGCTTCCTATGATGTTATTATTTAGCAATGTAGGCATTTTATATGTATGTGTTTTGTTGATAATTTATAATGATGTTTGTATTCTATTTTGTTTTTGTAAACGGGGGTTCGATAAATTAGAGTAAGCCTATAGCCTCAGCGTTCCCTGCGTGGGATGGTCTTTATTGTAAAGTGACCGGCTGGTAGAATGCCTTCAGTGTTACCACTAGGGTTGTTTCGGCATATCTTTTATGCGAATCAGGGGTGAGTCCTCTTTCACTTCTCTGGTCCTGATTTGGTTCGGAAGAGTCCGCTGGACCTAAAGCAATAACCATGTAATGTAATGCGCTATATTCTTTGCATATCCACAACAAGCATTCACGCATTAATCGATGTATACACTGAAGTATTCATGTCCATCCAGGCAATAATAATTACCCCCAAATGTACAAGATTACTATCATACACACTGTATAAATTATGGAATACAATTATAAATTTATAACTGAAATTCACAGATTTGCCATATTATTTTGATTTGTTTGAAACTTTCGTTCCCTTTTTTCTAGTGTTTGTTGGGGCGAAGGGGGGGTAATTCTCTCCCTCTCTCCCCTGCCCCCTCTCCCCCCTCCCATCCTGGGCCCGCCGCTGTAGCTCAAGTGGTAGAGCGTTCGCCTGGCACACCGATGACCCAGGTTCGAATCCCGTGGTGGGCAACAAACCACCATAAGTTGCAATTTTCCACTGTCCATTTTAGCAGTATGATTGCTTTGGTGGCTCAGTGTTGATTCAGGTCCCTACCCCTTGTTCCCTGGGATGGTTATCCCCGTCTGACATATCGCCAATGGTGGGTGTAGACGTTAAACCTCAATGTTCATTCATTCTCTCCATCCCTCCCACCCTCTCTCCCTTTCTTTGGTCTAGCACATTCTTACATGTTTGTTTTCTGGTCTTTGTGAAACTTAATTACATTGATTAATACCGCTAATGATCTGGGCGTGTGTTCATGTGTTTGTCCGTGTCTTTGTGTTTGAGGGAGAGAGAGTGTTTGTCCGGGTGGGAGTGAGAGAGAGAGTGCGTGTGTGGGTGTGTGTGTGTGCGTGTGTGAGCGCGCACGACTTTACCTTAGTATTGAACACAGTAGACAAGCAACCCTCTGTGTTTAGATTAGAATGCCATGATTTATTTGTTTTGCTGGTTGATTTATTCACATATAAAAAGCGGATTTGGACTGACGTACTAACACAATTCGTCTTCACAATCCTTTCTTGGCTAATGTCGTTGTTGTTGTTTGTAGATTATAGTCACACGACACTTTCGCATATAGGTGACAACTGGACCGATTTATACTGACACCAGCGGGCCAGTTGTTGGTAAAGGGGAAAATAATATGATCACACGTTGACCAATCCGGGATTCGAACCAGCGACCTTTCGGTTACTAGCAAGACGCTCTTACCAACTGAGCTACCCGGCCCCGCTGGCTAATGTCGTGCGCTAAAGTGAGTTTTAGGCAAACTAAACATTTTACAGTGTTGTGTCAAGTTTCGTCGTTTGTGACACAAAGTCGCGGTGACGGAAACTCCTGAGCAGCGTTCATTAGTTAGTTAGTTAGTTAGTTAGTCATTGTTCATAGGGTGCAAATGACAGCAAAGAGCCGAATCAGGACCACCCTGACCAGAGTGGTGTTACACTGTTATGCCACACCCAGACAATTCTTCCCTGTCATGACAAAACAAAGTAAGTTCATAGCGTTTTCCTGAAAAGTAAAATTACGTAAAATTTTTCTTCCACAGACACCTCACACTGCCCCATTCGTAAGCAAGTTTCCAGGCACGTCAGTGGTGCAAACAGTGTAATTTTGTGCTATGAATTCTATTCTTTTATGAACACGTATGTTGTCCTATATGTTTGCAATATTATAATGGCACCGACAGATTTTGTTTGTACTCCAACACCAACACACCTTATATGTTGTTTATTATTATTATTATTATTATTATTATTATTATTATTATTATTATTATTATTATTATTATTATATTTTAAATTATGATTTTAAATTAAAATTATTATTACACCCCACCCCGCCACTCGTGGGAGTGCCAGGGGATTCTGTATAAATAGTAGCTCCACTTTCTGGATTTTTTAAATTCCCACTGTCGCTGTCGTTCTCCTTTGCTCTTTCTCATTTTTACATTGTTCTTTCAATCTACTAGACTATCTTCTTCTCTAGACCAGTTACCTACCTTTTTGTCTTGAAAACTTCCAAAACTCCTCATTTGTGTATGGGGTCTGTTGGGTCAGCTTGAGAATATTGGACGCTTTCTGCCGGGTGGTCGCTGGAGCTGTTACTGCTTGGCAATGTGGACATTTTATGTGTGTGTGTGTGTGTTTTATTGATATTTTATGGTGATCTTAATATTCTGTTATGTTTTTGTGATGGATTGGAGTGGGGCCTCAGCGTCTCATGCCTGAGAGGCCTTTATTGTGAAGTGACTGGCTGGTGGAGTGCTTCAGCGTTGCCACTGAATTTGTTTCGGCGGATCTTTTGTGCAGATCAAGGGTGAGTTCTCTTTCAATCGGGTAGTGGTCCTGATTTTGTGGTCTTGATTCGGCTCTTTGCAGTCGAATAACTAACTATACTAATTATTATTTTTATAGCATTTGTGTTTATTTTTATTATATATATTTCTAACTCATTTGAAGTCACGTGTCTTACGTAGCTACGAAACGTCACAGCGGAAAAATTGTACACCACAGCTCGCGATGTGCTGGGATCGCTGAACCGTGGTAGGTCATGTCGTCATGTAAACCCCACCCAACAGTTACTGTCGTCTGCTACAGGTCAAAGCGCGGGATTTCTGTAGTACATGACATGATCACATGGGTTTGACGACTTCATACTAAATTAGCGATGATTGGATAAAATCAGCAGTCAAAAAAGGTGGCGATCACTGGACACGAATCTCAAAGAAAGGTATTATTCTCAACATGCATCTGATGAACCAAGCTGTGCAAAGTATATACTGCAGACCTGTGCACATCTACGGATTTTCCGTATTTTCTCCGATTTTCATGAGCAAAATACGGAATACTTATTAAAATTCTTTTAAAATTCCGAAATTCTGATATTTTCACTTGAATTGTCGTTCCAGCTTGCTACTGAAATTTTTTAAAACCTACTGAAATTTGGTTTGTTTGCTACTGATGAGCATTTTGAGTGAGCACAGGTCTAATACTGTATATTTAGGCAGAGTGCTTCAGTAGTATAACAGACATGACATGTCAGTACTGACGAAAGAGCTCTCTCTCTCTCTCTCTCTCTCTCTCTCTCTCTCTCTCTCTCTCTCTCTCTCTCTCTCTCTCTCTCTCTCTCTCTAAGGAGTTGACTTTCTGTAATGATTCTCTCTAGGAGGGGTAAGAGGGAGGTCCACCTTCATATTCGCCGCAGCAGCACTTCAAAGCACCCAGTCACTGTGTCAGAACGTGAGGTGACCGGCTCTGAATACGCCAAGGCACATTACAGTTAGAACACAGGCGCTAGTATCTTTACACCCGATGTTACACATTACAGTTATAACACAGGCGCTAGTATCTTTACACCCGATGTTACACATTACAGTTAGAACACAGGCGCTAGTATCTTTACACCCGATGTTACACATTACAGTTAGAACACAGGCGCTAGTATCTTTACACCCGATGTTACACATTACAGTTAGAACACAGGCGCTAGTATCTTTACACCCGATGTTACACATTACAGTTATAACACAGGCGCTAGTATCTTTACACCCGATGTTACACATTACAGTTAGAACACAGGCGCTAGTATCTTTACACCCGATGTTACACATTACAGTTAGAACACAGGCGCTAGTATCTTTACACCCGATGTTACACATTGCAGTTAGAACACAGGCGCTAGTATCTTTACACCCGATGTTACACATTACAGTTAGAACACAGGCGCTAGTATCTTTACACCCGATGTTACACATTACAGTTATAACACAGGCGCTAGTATCTTTACACCCGATGTTACACATTACAGTTAGAACACAGGCGCTAGTATCTTTACACCCGATGTTACACATTACAGTTATAACACAGGCGCTAGTATCTTTACACCCGATGTTACACATTACAGTTAGAACACAGGCGCTAGTATCTTTACACCCGATGTTACACATTACAGTTATAACACAGGCGCTAGTATCTTTACACCCGATGTTACACATTACAGTTAAAACACAGGCGCTAGTATCTTTACACCCGATGTTACACATTACAGTTAGAACACAGGCGCTAGTATCTTTACACCCGATGTTACACATTACAGTTAGAACACAGGCGCTAGTATCTTTACACCCGATGTTACACATTACAGTTATAACACAGGCGCTAGTATCTTTACACCCGATGTTACACATTACAGTTAGAACACAGGCGCTAGTATCTTTACACCCGATGTTACACATTACAGTTATAACACAGGCGCTAGTATCTTTACACCCGATGTTACACATTACAGTTAGAACACAGGCGCTAGTATCTTTACACCCGATGTTACACATTACAGTTATAACACAGGCGCTAGTATCTTTACACCCGATGTTACACATTACAGTTATAAACACAGGCGCTAGTATCTTACACCCGATGTTACACATTACAGTTATAACACAGGCGCTAGTATCTTTACACCCGATGTTACACATTACAGTTATAACACAGGCGCTAGTATCTTTACACCCGATGTTACACATTACAGTTAAAACACAGGCGCTAGTATCTTTACACCCGAGGTTACACATTACAGTTAGAACACAGGCGCTAGTATTTTACACCCGATGTTACACATTACAGTTATAACACAGGCGCTAGTATTTTACACCCGATGTTACACATTACAGTTAGAACACAGGCTCTAGTATCTTTACACCCGAGGTTACACATTACAGTTAGAACACAGGCGCTAGTATCTTTACACCCGAGGTTACACATTACAGTTATAACACAGGCGCTAGTATTTTACACCCGATGTTACACATTACAGTTAGAACACAGGCTCTAGTATCTTTACACCCGAGGTTACACATTACAGTTAGAACACAGGCGCTAGTATCTTTACACCCGAGGTTACACATTACAGTTATAACACAGGCGCTAGTATTTTACACCCGATGTTACACATTACAGTTAGAACACAGGCTCTAGTATCTTTACACCCGAGGTTACACATTACAGTTAGAACACAGGCGCTAGTATCTTTACACCCGATGTTACACATTACAGTTAGAACACAGGCGCTAGTATCTTTACACCCGATGTTACACATTACAGTTAGAACACAGGCGCTAGTATCTTTACACCCGATGTTACACATTACAGTTAGAACACAGGCGCTAGTATCTTTACACCCGATGTTACACATTACAGTTAGAACACAGGCGCTATTATCTTTACACCCGATGTTACACATTACAGTTAGAACACAGGCGCTAGTATCTTTACACCCGATGTTACACATTACAGTTAGAACACAGGCGCTAGTATCTTTACACCCGATGTTACACATTGCAGTTAGAACACAGGCGCTAGTATCTTTACACCCGATGTTACACATTACAGTTAGAACACAGGCGCTAGTATCTTTACACCCGATGTTACACATTACAGTTATAACACAGGCGCTAGTATCTTTACACCCGATGTTACACATTACAGTTAGAACACAGGCGCTAGTATCTTTACACCCGATGTTACACATTACAGTTAGAACACAGGCGCTAGTATCTTTACACCCGATGTTACACATTACAGTTAGAACACAGGCGCTATTATCTTTACACCCGATGTTACACATTACAGTTAGAACACAGGCGCTAGTATCTTTACACCCGATGTTACACATTACAGTTAGAACACAGGCGCTAGTATCTTTACACCCGATGTTACACATTGCAGTTAGAACACAGGCGCTAGTATCTTTACACCCGATGTTACACATTGCAGTTAGAACACAGGCGCTAGTATCTTTACACCCGATGTTACACATTACAGTTATAACACAGGCGCTAGTATTTTACACCCGATGTTACACATTACAGTTAGAACACAGGCTCTAGTATCTTTACACCCGAGGTTACACATTACAGTTAGAACACAGGCGCTAGTATCTTTACACCCGAGGTTACACATTACAGTTATAACACAGGCGCTAGTATTTTACACCCGATGTTACACATTACAGTTAGAACACAGGCTCTAGTATCTTTACACCCGAGGTTACACATTACAGTTAGAACACAGGCGCTAGTATCTTTACACCCGATGTTACACATTACAGTTAGAACACAGGCGCTAGTATCTTTACACCCGATGTTACACATTACAGTTAGAACACAGGCGCTAGTATCTTTACACCCGATGTTACACATTGCAGTTAGAACACAGGCGCTAGTATCTTTACACCCGATGTTACACATTGCAGTTAGAACACAGGCGCTAGTATCTTTACACCCGATGTTACGCATTGCAGTTAGAACACAGGCGCTAGTATCTTTACACCCGATGTTACACATTACAGTTAGAACACAGGCGCTAGTATCTGATTGATTGATTTATTGTTGCTTTAGGTCCAGCGGACTCTTCCGTTCTCTTCAGTTCTTCGGGGCGTTTGACGGCGTATTTGGCGTATTTACAGCAGCTCCACATCAGCATATTAGCAACTGACCGCACTGAACAACCTCCTATTCTATCCTATCCTATCCCATCCCATAACTCGGAGGTCGTAGGGGCACCACAGATGATCGTTTAACCAGCGTACTCCATCTTTCCCTGTCCTCAGCAACTCTGATTGTTTCGCTCAGTGTCAAACCAGTCCATTCTCGAATGTTGTCCTCCCACCTCTTTTTCGGTCTCCCTCTTCTTCTACCTCCTTGCACTGTGCCTTGCAGGATGGTCTTTGCAAGATCTGATGATCTGGTGACGTGGCCATATCATCGGAGTTTCCGTTTTTTCACCACAGTGAGCAGGTCATCGTGTTGTCCCATGGCTTGTGTGATGGTCTGTCAGATTTCGCCGTTGGTGATGTGTTGGGTATAGGAAATGCCCAAAAGTCTTCTGTAGCACCTCATCTCCATGCTTTGTATTCTTCGTTGGAGCTCTGCTGTGAGGATCCATGCTTCGCAAGCGTATAGGAAGATGGAGATGAAAGGGGGCGCAGCAGTCTTACCTTGGATTGTAGACTGATGGTCCTGTCTTTCCAAATGGGCTTCAACCTCGCCAGGGCAGCAGTTGTTTGTGCGATTCTGGAGAGGACTTCCTGTCGGGACCCATTGTCTGATACAATGGCTCCTAAATATTTGAAGCTATGCACTGTGTGTTGAGGGATTGGCCTTGGACTTTGATGTCCGTGTTGATGCCATTGGTGTTGCTGGTCATCATTTTGGTCTTCTCTGCACTTATTTCCATTCCATAGGCTCTGGAGGTGGTGTCAAGCCTCTGTACCAGCTGTTCAAGTTCTTGTTGCTCTCCAGCCAATCCATCAATGTCATCCTCAAAACGGAGGTTGGAGATTGCTCTTCCCCCTATGCTGACTGTGCCGTCATGGTCTGCAAGTGCATCTGACATGATGCGCTCTAGGAAGATGCTGAAGAGTGTTGGAGAGAGTAGGCATCCCTGACGCACACCGATTGTTGTTCTGAACCAGTTTCCGATGGCGCTGTTGTGGAAGACTGCACTGGTAGCCTTGTCATACAGGCTTTTGATGACTTCAATAATGTTAGGGCTGATGTTGTACACTCTCATGGTTGACCACAGAGCTGCATGCCACACTCGGTCAAACGCCTTTTTGAAGTCTACGAACACATGATATAGATGTTGTTGGTGCTGTAGGTATTTCTCGCAGATTATTCTGAAGTTGAAAATCTGTTCAGTGGTACTTCGCCCTTCCCTGAATCCTGCTTGCTCTAAATACTGTCCATTTTCTAGATCTCTTATCTATCCGGAGTTAACTACCATGGACTACCGCCGTGCAATGTTTAATGTTTAGCACCGTTGGAAAACAATTTTTCTTATGGGGTTGTTTTGTTTATTCAATTCTTTTAGGACAAGTTAAATATTAAATATTAAATGCGAAAGGACTGGATGTTTTGTCCAAATGTCTACTGAATATTCTCCAGTAAAACTGTGTGTGTGGGCTGCACGCTAAATTGATGAGATGAATATTAGCACAGTACCTATTTCACTTGGTTAGATATTCTGAAATGAAAAGTGGATTCAGTGTCTTGCAATGGAATTGCCGTTCAATTCATGCAAACATGATGTATCTTAGCATTTGATTCTACATTCCTATCACGTTTTATCATTACAATCATTAAAAGTAAAGAGAAATAAATAATTACCAAAGATAGATGGATATTATTTTCCTCTAGTCCCACCATTTGTAAAAAAAATGAAAATACAAACGGCAATATATGTCCGAAATTATTTAGAATATACATCTTGCAAACCTCCAGTTGAGTCAAATGATGGCAAAGATACTTTTTCTTATATGATAAAAATTAAAATTAATAATACTCTTCATATCAACATGGTGTGTGCATACATACGAATACGAATACGAATACGAATACGATCACTTTATTATCTCAATCAAAGAGAAATTCACACGTGGTGCCAGATATAAATGTTACAAGACAATAAAGGACAGTATAACAACAATAAACAGTAAACAGTAAAACAGGATAAAAGTATATTAAGACATTACTAAATTAACCATTTAAAACTGTAATCATAAGAATCATAAGAAGTTACATGGGGAATAGCAGATACCTATCACATGATTTACGTTCAGTGTCATAATCATGATATAAGGTATTGCAACATAACAATCACTGTTGGCAAGCAATAGTCACATCAATATACAACAACGTAAGACTTTTAAATAAAGATGTTCATAAAAAAATATAAAAATCGCTAAGCACATAGGCCTACACTAAACAGAAATGTAAGATCACAGGGGCACATACTCACTATCTCATGCGGATTGGGCATTAATTGTATAAATCATGCCACGCACACTGTCATAATAGAAGCATCATACGTTCAAATTCTCAATCATTTAATAAAGAGATTGCGGTGGGTATAAAACTATTTTTAGTGCGTACAGTTTTGAACTTTGGTGTCCTGTAGCGCCTACCCGAGGGCAGGAGATTGAAGTGGTGCGCGAGCACGTGACTGCTGTCTTGAAGTATGCGACGGGCTTTTCTCACCACTCGCCTTTCATACATCGCTTTCATACTCACTTGTTGCACTCCCACAACCTTCCCACAAACTCTCACCACTCTGTCCAACACATTCCTACTGTCCAAAGACAACCTTCCATACCAACATACAAATGAGAAAGTGAGAATGGAAGAGATGAACGAATCATAAAAGGTTTGGAGGATACGGTTTTGAACATGCAAGCGTCGGAGTTTCTGGAGGCAATAAATTCTAGATTGGCATTTTTTGTGAATACCATTGACGTTAGAAGAGAAGTTCAGCTTCTCGTCAATGATGGTGCCAAGGTACTTGTATTCTGTGACCCTCTCTACTGTAGCACCGCCAATGACGAGAGCGGGGATGGGGGCGGGGTTGCGGCGAAAATCAACGATTAGCTCTTTTGTTTTTTTTACGTTTAAGTCGAGGTAGTTTTCCTTGCACCAGGTGCTGAAAACTTCGACAGATGAGAAATACTGAGAATTTGAGTTTGACATGTCCACCAGGGCTGAGTCGTCCGAGTACTTAATGACCGGACAGGTGTCAGAGCCACGGCAGTCGTCGGTATACAACGTAAAAAGTACCGGCGAAATTACAGTGCCCTGGGGCGCACCGACAGAGGTTTGCTTGACAGAGGAAAGAGCAGAGTGAAAGCGGACAGCCTGGGACCTATTGACAAGAAATTGAACTATCCAAAGGACGAGTTTGGAGGGTACAGAGTAAGAAAGGAGCTTCTGGGCCATGAGATGAGGTTGGATAGTATTGAAAGCAGAACTGAAATCGATGAAGAGGACGCGGACGAAGGAGCTGGGGGTCTCTAGGTGAGTGTAGGCATTGTGAAGGAGGGTAAGAGTTGCGTCTTCAGTGCTGCGATTGGGTTTGTAGGCAAACTGTAGGGGGTCAGAGAATGGCTGAGTGTGAAAGAGTAGACGAGAGAGAACAATTTTTTCAAAACATTTCATGGCTATGGATGTTAGGGCTACGGGGCGATAGTCATTTAACTGCTTGGGTCGTGCGATCTTGGGGATGGGTGAGATAACAGAGTGCTTCCACACACTGGGCACGACACAGTCACGCAGGGACCAGGAAAACAGCTGGCTAAACACTACGCACAGCTGTGCCGCGCACCACCTCAAGGTCCGCCCTCCAATGCCATCGGGGCCTGCAGCCTTCTTTACATTCAGTTTTTGAAACACAGATCTTACTGTGTCGCCATCGATATCAAAGTCTTTGTCATCAGCATCAGTATCTTCTTTCAAGCGCGTTATGATCTCTTCGACGTTATTTTTCGTATCATCGCGTTCAAAACGGCAATACAAAGTGTTAAGATTTTCAGACATTTCTTGCTGTTCATTTAGAGGGAGGTCACTGCGTGCAGACTTATGTTTTTCCATGCCTGACAGAGTTTTAAGCCCTTGCCAGGCATCAGCCATGCTACCGCGTTCGAATTGCGCCTCAACCTTTTCTTTGTACTGCCTTCTCGCGTCTAACATTTCTTTCCGCAGCTTCGTTTGCACGCGCTTTCGCTCGGCTCGATCACCCGATTGGAATGCGGCTTTCTTTTCATTCAGCGTGGCTTTCAGCGACTTTGATATCCAAGGCTTGTTATTGGGAAATCCCCAGTGGACCAAAGGAAACCAATTGTGACTGGTTAACCATTAACAATATTAATGAACAATGGATAATTACAGGAGACTTCAACTCTAATTCTCCAGTGTGGGACTCAGACTGTGATCATAATACTAATATAAAATTTACAGACAATATTAGAAATTCTAATCTCGTTCTTTTAAATGATGGAAGACCAACTAGGATTCCTGACTGTTTTAATCAAAAATCTTATGCTATTGATTTAACATTAATTTCACCTGAATTGGCAGATTACTCTATTTGGGATATAGGTCAAGACTCGCTGGGTAGTGATCATTTACCAATAATGATAACTTTGAACGAAACACCTGAATTGGATGAGAATGAAGATGATATTCCTAAATTTTCATACGATCGTGCAAACTGGAAACATTTCAATCACTTTTATTAAATTCTGAAAATGATTTAATGAAAGAGGATGATATTGAAAAAAAGTTTACAAAATTTAATAAAACAATCATCTCTGCAGCAAAAGGGTCAATTCCTATAATCAAAAAACATAAAAATAATAAACATAAAGGAAATATTTGGTGGAACCAAGAATGTGAGAAGGCAGTACAAAATAAAAAAGCACATATTAAAAAATGGTGTAAAAGTACATCAGAAATAGATTTTCAAATTATGAAAAAGGCTAAAATAGTTTCAATAAAATTATTGCATTAGAAAAAAACAATACTGGACAAAATTTTGCAATAATGAATTAACAGAAAATAATAACATTTCAAAAATCTGGAAAAAAAGTTTCACACATGAAAAACGGCTTTCAGCTTCCCCAATGTCCAATTAAAGTTGAACACAAAGAATTCATTTCATGCAAAGGTAAAGCTGACGTGTTTGCTAAAATGTTTTCAAAGAGAGTAATAGTCATAATTTAACCGATAAAAAAATTAAATTTAGAGAAACAGCTGAACATTTAGATCTCTATAAATTTTGGGAAATAAAAAATCTGCTGTAGGATGTGACGGGATTTCTTAAACACTTTTACAACATCTTCCAGACATGAGGTTAAACTATTTACATAAAATCATACAAAAATGCTGAGAAACAGGTAATCTGCCAAATATTTGGAAAACATCTATAAGTATACCTATATTAAAAAGTGGAAAATCACTGAGAGACTCAGCAAATTATATACCTATAGCTCTTACTTCGCATGTTAGTAAATTAATGAAAAAGATTATTCTCAATAGGCTATAATATTACTGCAATAAACACAATGTCATACCTATTAATCAGGCAGGCTTTCAAAAAGGCATATCTGTACTAGATTACATTGTTAAACTCTCTACACATATTAAGAAACAATTTGCAAAAAGAAAGTTTACTAGCAACCTTTTTTGATATACGAAAAGCATACGATCGAGTATGGCACAAACGATTATTGTATACGTTTAAAAACATAGGATTATCAGGCCACATATATCAATATATTAAAACATTCCTAACAGGAAGAAACGTGATTGTAAAAGTTGGAAATTCTTATTAAAACAAACATTTTATAAATATGGGAATTTTACAAGGCTCGATTATATCACCTATATTATTTAATCTGCTTATTCATGATCTACCAAAAAATGTAAGTAAAAATATACACATTGTTCAGTATACAGATGATATCGCAATATGGACTAATGTATCTTTGAGAAAAAGATCTTTATATGAAATTAAACACATACAAAATGTATATCAATTAGAATTAAATAACATTTGCTTTTTTATGAATAATAATGGCCTTGAACTATCTAGTGAAAAGACAAACATGTTACTGTTTAATAATGGTCAAAATCAAAAAATATTTCCTAAATTTTATATTGAAAACACAAGAACCTAAATTTGTACAAGAAGTAAAATTTTTAGGTGTATATTTCACACAAAAATTAAATTGGAAAAGACACATCAATTATTTAAAACAAAAGGCGATGAAAAGGTTTTATCTTATTAGAGTAATAAGTAAAAAATCATGGGGTCAAGATACAAAAATGTTAATTAATTTAGCTTGTACGCTTGTGAGATCTCAACTATCCTTTGGTCAAGAAGCATTCTTTTCTGCACATAAAACGTACTTAAAAAAATTACAGAGCTTAGACAGTAAGGTCATAAAAATAGCACTTGGTGTACCGATTCATACTAAAACTACAGATGCGTATGCAGCAGCAGGTGTTTTAACTTTAGGAGATTATAGAAAAATTGCATGTGCAAAATATTTAATTAGAAGTCACGCAGTACAAAATAATATGCAAGAGGATCTAAATACTAGATCTGAGGTTGATTTCCCAAAGAAAACAAAAGATGTAATTTCATTACAAACAATTTCAACATATACACAGGATATTTTTAATGACGCAAAAATTTTACCACAACACGTTGCACCAAAAATCATTAATGCTTCATATCCCATATGGGAAATGGAAAGCGCTCAATATGATATTAATTATTCCAATTTTAAGAAACGTGAACATCCTTATTTAATAGCTACAGAGGCCAGAGAACATATAAATGTACATTATTATAGACATTTAAAAGTTTATACAGATTGGTCTGTAATTTCTTCAGGAGATGCAGGAGCAGGATTTGTAATTCCAGACCTTAAAATTATAAAATCTTTATACTTGCGTAAAAATCATTCAGTATTCCCTGCAGAGCGGTGGCTATATTAATGTCTCTTCATACATTAATTAATACACCACCACTTGCTTTGTATGGTATTCTCATATGTGTTGATTCACAATCGGTATTATCTGCGTTAAATTTTAATAAAAATCATGACAGAGATTATATAATTTTTTTTAAATAAAACATCTCATTCACTCTTTAAAAAGCATAAGAATAAATATAAATTTATGTTGGCTGCCATCACATTGTGGAATAATACATAATGATATAGCAGATAGAGCAGCAAAACAGGGAGCACAAAATGTTAATGCTATGAAAATTCATATTAGATTATCAGTTAAAGAAAATGTACTGTATAATTAATAATATTACTAAGAAAAAATATCAGATTCCTGTTTAATTAGTATATCAGGAGTCCCTAGACATATTTCTAGTTTAGCAATTAGATTATATTTAAATTCTTGGAAAACAAAATTTAGTAAAAACATTACTTGCATATGTAATGAAAATATAACCATCCCACACTTAATATTACCTTGTAAAGATATAAAGAGATACTTACCTATCAGTTATGATAAATTAAATAGCACTCAAGACTTAGACTTAAAATCATATGTAAATATATCTAAAGCACTGATATATTCTCCAATTGGTCAATTCTTATAATAATAATAATAATAATAATAATAATAATAATAATAATAATAATAATAATAATAATAATAATAATAATGGAATCATGCGCCTATTATCACCAAATGCTTAAAAAGCATGTCAATTGTATGCAAAGTATGATGTCAAATATAGATTTGCTTAAAAAGGACAACTTTTAATACATTAATTAAACAAAGGCATACGTTATAATGAAGAATGTCATTTACAAGACGGTAATCATTCAAACGTTTACCATTTATCATTGAAAATAAATTTATAAAATATACTGATTATTTAAAACGATCCGTAGAGTTCAAATTTAAGTTTTAACTGAGGTTTCACCCTAACAGCTTATGCTCAAAGAATTAGGTTAAATAGTTATATTGATCATTACTTTTTTTTTAGTCATAGATTAATCTAAGTACTTCGCAATTAATATATTTTAAAATACATTCTCCGCGATGATTGAAATAAGCATATATGTTGTCATCTTGCTTTCTTATCCATTCATACATCATAAGCAAGCAATAATAATAGATTTCTTTTATATAATTATGTCGTTATATTAATTTTTGTTCATATTAACTTCTTTATTTTAATTTTAAGTTAATTTGTTTTTAATTTAATATGTTGTCTAATATCACAGATGTGAATAGACGTGAAATTAAATAAATAAAAATTAATATTTTAATTAATTTCCTGTTGATATAATTATCAGTATTTGATATCTTTTATCTTTATATTTGGCTAGTATTTTACTGTGGACGAGTTATTATTTTTTTATCAACAGAAAATTTGTTATTTCACCATGAATGTAATGAGTTGTGTTTACAGTATTTTTTTTTAATGTAATGTATTCTTTTAATTAAATATTTTATATTCTACAACTTTTTCATTTTTTAAAATATATTTTTTAAACCGAATAATCAAACCAATACGTTGATTGATTGATTTATTATTGCTTTAGGTCCAGCGGACTCTTCCGAGCCAAATCAGGACCGGACAACCCCCGATCCGCATAAAAGATCTGCTGAAACAACCCCAGTGGGAAAATTGAATGCCCTCCACCGGCCAGTCACTTTACAATAAAGACATCCCACGCGGGGGACGGCTGAGGGTTGACCTCAACTACGCGAACACCCCGGTTACAAAAACAAAATAGAATACAAACATCATTATAAATCATCAATGAAACACATACATATAAAATGCCTATAGTGCTAAATAGTACAATCATAGGAAGCCCTAGTGACCACCCGGCAGAAAGCGTCCAACACTCCCAAGCTGATCCAACAGACCTCATACACAAACAAGGAGTCTTGTCCAGGAAGAGTTTTCAAGAAAAAAGGTAGGTCATTGATCTAGCGAAGAAGAAGATAGTATAGCAGAGTGAAGGACAGAGCAGGAATAGGAAAGAGTAAATGAGGAAGACAGCGACAGTGGGAATTTAAAGCACTAAATTTCCATAAAGTGGGGATACTATTTATACTGAAAACCCCCGCACTCCAACGGGGGTACTGTTGCCGCAGTGAATCTGTCTTGCCTATAAAGGAAAGACAGGTTTTCAACTGTGGCTTTCACTGTTCCCTTTATAGGTTTGAACAATCTACAGTGGCAAGATTGCTCATGACCCCAAGGGGTACCAATACGTTTACGACATATAAAATATAAAGTCAGTTTTAATATTAGGTGTAGTTCTATTCCATTTCAAAAACAGCTCTGTTGTTGTTGCTCTCTCTGTCTCTGTCTCTCTCTCACTCTCCACACACAGACACACACGCACACACACACACACTGCATGTAATGTACATGTGGAATGTAGGAGTGTGTGCTTAGCTGAGACTCGCCGGGTAAGCTTAACTCTCACAAGAGAGGCCAACGTTAGCCTCGGCTAGTCTCACCTACGCTGTATGCTCAACCCACACACTTTAACGTCCCACGTGTACATTACATCCCATGGACATGGCTGAACATTTAAGTTTAACATCTACACCCACCATTGGCGTTATGGCATACGGGAATAATCATCCCAGGGAACAAGGGGTAGGGATTCTATGAACACGGCTAAAGAACTGAACAAATTTTCAATAGCAACTAAATTCAATCCTATCAAAAACAAACAAAAAATTAAACAAAAAATCAATGCAATCAAAGTTTCATTAAACTTAAGTTCAATAACAACGAAATCAATCGTATAAAATAAATAAATAAAATAAAGTACTAAAATAAATAATAAATAAAGTAACATAAATACAATTATTAATGCAACCAAACGTATTTGTTAGGTTCCCTTCAGTCCGTGTACTCAAACTGATCTTGTGTTTGTTTTTAATCTATCCACACACAAACATGGCATCCACTAAGCTTTTTGATTGATTGATTGATTGTTGCTTTAGGACAACCTCCGATCCGCATAAAAGATTCGCTGAAACAACCCTAGTGTGAAAATTGAATGTCCTCCACCGGCCAGTCACTTTACAATAAAGACATCCCACGCAGGGGACGGCTGAGGCTTTACCCCAACTACTCGAACCCCCGGTTACAAAAACAAAATAGAATACAAACATCATTATAAATTATCAACAAAACATATACATATAAAATGCCTATATTGCTAAATAATAACATCATAGGAAGCCCTAGTGATCACCCGGCAGAAAGCGTCCAACACTCCCAAGCTGATCCAACAGACCTCATACACAAACAAGGAGTCTTGTCCAGGAAGAGTTTTCAAGAAAAAAAAAGGTAGGTCATTGATCTAGCGAAGAAGAAGATAGTATAGCAGAGTGATAGGACAGAGCAGGAATGGGAAAGAGTAAATGAGGAAGACAGCGACAGTGGGAATTTAAAGCACTAAATTTCCAGAAAGTGGGGATACTATTTATACTGAAACCCCCGGCACCCCAACGGGGGTACTGTTGCCGCAGTGAATTGGTCATGCCTACAAAGTCAAGACAGGTTTTCAACTGGGGCTTTCACTTTTCCCTTTATAGGGTAGAACAGCTTACTCACTCTAAAACTTCAAGAAGTCTTACTAGAAGACACGAATTTATTGATTTTTTAAAAATCGTTCTTAAATAGCGCTTTTTCAAGCTCAAGAGCTGCTCAAGGCTCAATAGTAACATGCACGCCTTGGGCGGCTCTTGAGCTGGTAATGTGATATACAGGGTGTTCCAAAAGTCTTGGGCACATTTTGACACTGAATATTTCCGAAACTATTAAGGATATAAAAACGCATCTGGTAAATTCAGAAAGCTTGTAATCTCAATTTTTACATGGAATGTTCAAAGATGTTCAATGTGAGCACCATTGGTCACACGACAAACGTCAAGCCGATAGTCAAATTCTTGCCAAACGCGTCCCAGCATTTTCTGGTTGAGTGAACGCCATTAATGGGTCTGAAAAGAACTTAAAAAATCAACAGCTTTACAAAAAACTTCATGTAATTAGCTTAAAATGGCACAACCTTTATCTTACTACCATTCATAGTAATTGAGACATGGGAATTTCAAATGTGCCCAAGACTTTTGGAACACCCTGTATAAAAGTGATTAAATAATAAACATATAAATAATAATAAACTAATAAACTGTCAGCCAAACTGGAGTTTGTTCAATAATAATATAAAGTCATCGGACCAAAATACTATAAAACCGGTCCGTGACAATATCCCCTTCCTGCAAAAAGAAAATGTAACTTTTCTGAATTTTATCACAAAAAAACAAATGAATACAGTGTTTTTTTTCAACTAAAACTGTATAAATAAGCGAAACACTTGTCATTATTAATTATATTACATATAAACATACTGCATTACGCATTCATACGAAGCGTAAAAGACATGAAAAAGTACAGTACAAGTCCAAGCATGTTACCGTAATACAACGAAATCAAAAATCAATAAAGTACATTAAAGATCATTTTACAGCATTCCAATTGATTTTCAACATTTAATATACAACAGCAGAAATATATACACAGCGTGTTCATTTCCCACCGACTCTATGGAATACACTGATAATAGTGTTTGGTTTTGGCTACAGCTTTTTTGATGTACTCTTGAGCCAGATCGCAAGATTCCAGGATCTTGTTTTCGAGATCAAACGCATATTTGTACAAATCATTTGCATCGTCATTTTGAGAACCTTGTGATCAAGTATTTGCAAGGAATTGAATGGGTCCGCGAGCGCGACGTAAAAAAAAAAAGAAGCCAGTGCTTTCACTAGGAAGTTCTCGACACGCGAAAAGAACCGCGGGCAAATACCGATGCCTTGCTTTTGGTTGTTTTTGAATGAGCTTCTTCAACATTGGTTTCAGCGTCCCATGAAAACGTTCAACACAGCCATTAGCTTGTGCATGATACGGCGACATATGTATGGTAAAGGTAAAGGTGGTAAAGGTGGTCCCATAGCCTTGTGGCCGTAGGGGAGCGTGATGTTGGAGATCACACTTATCTTGGGCCAGCGTAATGAGGGTGATGCCCATCTCTCTCCCTCGCTGCTTTACCTTCCCCACCCTTAAGAGAGTAGGTACTTAGTCACAGTTGAGTCAACTGGGGGCGTTGTTATTTGTCGCTTCACGGTTTGCGGTCACCCATCCAAGTGCTAACCGCACTGGACGGTGCTTAACTTGCGACACAGTAGCGAGTGCTCCAAACCACTGCGCTATCGGACACCCCCGACATATGTATGGCCTTGATCGAAAACAAATGGTGAATACCGCGCATGAGATCCGAGTTGAACTGAGTACCCTTACGAGAAAACACGGAAAATAGTGCTTCACCAACCGAAACCGGTCAATGTGTTTGAGCGGAATAGCTTCAGGGTAACGTGTGGCTATATTAATGATGCTTCGCTTCAGGGTAACGTGTGGCTATATCAATGATGCTTAGCTTCAGGGTAACGTGTGGCTATATTAATGATGCTTAGCTTCAGGGTAACGTGTGGCTATATTAATGATGCTTAGCTTCAGGGTAACGTGTGACTATATTAATGATGCTTAGCTTCAGGGTAACGTGTGGCTATATTAATGATGCTTAGCTTCAGGGTAACGTGTGGCTATATCAATGATGCTGAATATGTATCTGTGACCTTCCTCAGACGGCGGAGAAATCGGTCCTACCAGATCAACGGCAACCCGTTTGAATGGTTCCGAAATAGTCGGCATCTTTTCCAGCGGAACTGGTTGGATTCGACCTTTTGATGGTGTTTTCTGGCAAATGTCCCCCTTTTTAACGTATCTTTTTGTGTCAGCGGACACCCCTGGCCAAAAAAATTCAGACAATATTCTGTCTGTTGTTCTGCGGATGCCACAATGACCTGCCATGATCGTATCGTGGGCTGTGACAAGGACTGAGGATTTTAGAGTGGTAGGGACTACTAACTGGTCTAATGTCTTTTTGTTGTTTTCGTAGTGCCTGTGCAGAATCTCATTTTGAACAAAGTAGGAAACTGATGCTGATCCTATTGTTTGAAATTGACCTGACTTGGTTAGATCAAACAAGGGTGATAAACTGTTATCCTGCCTCTGCAACCGAGCAAATTCCGACGGCGAAACATTCAAATCTTGCGTGACCGAACTCAAAGGTTTTCTTGGGTAACTTGTCTCTTGTCTTGAGCACGGGTAGTAACACAACAAGTATGACCTTGATCTTGGATAGGTGTGGTAGCGCCCGAAAAAGGGTTAGACACACCTGGCAAATTCACTAATATCAAATCAGCCACTGGTTGATCAATGACACAACACAAAGTGCCAGAGAAAAATGGAGTGTTAACAGACACTTCAGCCAACGGAAATTCCTCAATGTTTCCACCGAATGGTCAACATTTACACTCTGTGCCAGTGTACTGGTCATGCGAAACCAGTCTCTAACGAACGTCACAGATTGTAGCACCTGTGTCCCTAAGCACATTTGCTTTTAGGCCATTTACGGTACCCGATACCAACTTGAGATGACCACAGTTATCATTACGAACCGAGCAAACGACTTCCGTGACTAAAGTTGACTGCACCTTAGTGTCATCTGCAGAGTCCTGGTATTCCTGAAAACCACTTTCAGTATCTTGAAGCTCTGGGGATGCTTGGGCAATAGCAGCACTGCCAATAGCAGAGGGACACCATGAAGATATGTGACCTACACCCCCACAACAATAGCAAACTGTGACCTGTCTATTCTGTCCTTTGTTAAAAGGAGGTCTACCTGTGAAACGAGAACCAGGTCTCGAATACGTATGGCCACGTCCACGAGCAGCTAGGTTGTTTTGATCACCCTGTTGAGTATGAATGTTTTGATGTCAAAAACCCCTATTTGGTACAGAACCTGCGGATTGGTAGTTCTCGCGCGGAGAGTCACGAAATGCCGATCCACGGAAGTTATTCCATCTTTGACCCGTCCCACGGAATTGATTCTGGGCACATTCTGAGAAATCGATGCGGACGCAAAAATAGAATCATCTGACTTCCATGCCAGTTTCTTTTCCGGATGAGCCATACGAAATGCTTCACCACTGTCAATCAAAGCCGCGATTTCTGTCAAATTTCTTTTTTTTCACACAGCAAGATCTCTCGAAACAGAAGCAACAAACTGCTCACAAAATATAAGATTTCACAGATCTTCAAAAGTCTTTTCACAATCGGATAGTTGGATCCACCTTTCCAACAAGTGAGAAAATCGCACCGCCAGCAGACAAGGAATGATAAACAGCTAAAGCCGGGCCTTGTAGCAATGTAGTTAAGTAAACAACCCATTTATTTCTATCATAATTGATTCGCATGTGCCTCAAACAGGTACAAAAACGAATCAATGTCATCTGTATCTTTTTTGAAAACAGGTAGTTGGGGCAACTTTGGAAACGAAGGGTTAGAAATTCGGGTTCTAGGAGCGGTGTGCTCGCTTTGCAATTCAAGCTTTTTCAACTGAAGTTCAATTTCTTTTTCAATTAGCTTATGGCTTTCTCTGTCAAGTTCCAACTGATGATCTAATTTCTTCTGCTCTCGTTCAGGTGCCAATCTCCTTTCCTCTTTCCTGTTCTAATCGCTGTTCCTCTCTTTCCTATTCTACCTGCAATCTTTTAGAATCATGTTCCTGTTTAACCTTTTCCTGTTCTTTTTCTTTGGCACTATCATGTTTCTGAAAGCACTGATCAATGTACTGCTGTAACTTTTGGTCAATAAAACCTAACTTCTGGGCTTGATTCAAAAATGAATTGAAAAAAGCGTAGCATCATATTCCTCAACAGAAGACATGATCAGTTGAATAAAAATAACAATCAACAAATTACTGAAAAGTAAGACTATGCCAGTGAAAAATACAACTAATTTATGAAATACAAGTCAACAGGCTTTTTTCCAAGTTCCACAAGGACAAAATTATTACGAAATCAAAGCAAGTTCAAGTTTTACAAAACAGAATAAATCAAAAGAAAAACAAACAAACAAACAAACAGAACACAAAAATGTTTAGATTACATTCAGTGTAAGTACAACTAAGTATCAGAAAAACCCTACTAAATGCAAACAATTAATACTTGTAACAATTAAAAATGTTTAAATCCGAATTATGAACAAGTAAAATTTATAAATAATTTGTTTTGAAGAAAAAAAAAAGCAATTGAAAACACTACACTAAGTAAACAACCAAAACCACAAATACAGCCACAACACAACACAGAGAGAACTAGAACTCTGAACTAACATCGGTACAATAAAATACCAGAAACAAATACAAAAATAACTAAGTCCTACTGCGGCTAAAGAAAATCAGGACATTTCGATAAAATGCCAAAACTAAATCCTAAACACCTACAACAACTAAAATAAGGATGTGACAACTATAAACAATGAGACAGGATCATAATAGGTATAGAGGAAGGGAAAAAACCCACAGAATTAGCAATATATATACAACAGGAAGAGAAAATGAAACTAAGCCCCCTCTGATCCCAGAACTATACAAAGAATCAGACCCGCGAGGAAAGAATCGGAGGCGGGGTATATACAAACACTAACATAACACCAACAGGAAAGAAAAAGCAAACAATGGAACAAGTCAACTACAGCAGTACACACCTACTCTCAGCACACCAAAATTAACTGCCCAAATCTATACAACAGCCTTCTACTGTTCAACTTATTCAATTAAATCCTAATAATATAAACCCCAAATAAGCTAACAGACAAATAAATAATCTACACTACCGCTAAAACTAACTACGGGTCTCAGGGCCGCCATTGTAACGAAAAGGGAGATTTCAAGAAATTGCGTTTATGCGTGCGTGGATAATCTGCGTGTTCTCCCGTCTCACAACCTTCCCTAACTCGTAACAATAAACTAAGTTGTCACACCCTCTATTAAACTATAAACATTAATCAACAAAAGTAGCACAAATACAGAAATCAACAAGAAACAAAATACAATTTTGTGTGTGTGTGAGTGTGCGTGTGTGTGTGCACAACATGCATGTGTTTGCATGGGACAACTTGTGTTAAGAAATCTGGGCATGCGAAAATATAAACACACTCGTTACATCGATCACACATAAGTTTACAATTACTTCATAGTTAATTGTACATGGTGTCAACACTGGCTGTTGAAGGCACTGTCCATTCTATGTTACTAATTATTTCTATTCCCTGCACATGTTCTGTGTCATTATGTCTTTTTTCGGATTGCTTTAAGGCAATAGGTCAACTTACTCTTTTCTAATTTTAGTACTTGCTCTATTAGTTTATCTCTTGCAATTTTCAGCAAGATAGGCAAAAGATATCTTTTAGTACACGATGAAAGACCTCTGCAAACATGTTCGTGTTCATTCGTGTCCCTAATCTAAAGCACGCTGACCATAGGAAAAGTTTCTGATGATTGACAAAGGTTTGCAAAAAATAGTATTGAAACGGCACTGCTTGGATTTGGTGTATGTAAGTTGAAATAGTCTGCATATGGAAGCAACAGCGCAGAAGACGACGCAGTTTTCTAGCGAGACTTTCCGTGTGTTACGTTGAAACGCGAACGAAAGTATGTCGGAAGCGTGTACGGTAGATCTAATCGTTTCGATTTGCAAAGTATTCAATAATGGAGTTTATTTACCTTTGATTTGAGTTTGCATTGTTGTTAGGAGAGGCTTTGTATAACGTTGATAATTTTCGTTGGTCGATATTGTCGGAGAATACTCTGGATTTCCTTGTTTACCATCGATCGAAGGTTCGGGACGATTGTCGAAGTAAGGGAAGGTTCGGGTATGTGTGGAGAGATGAATGACGTAAGTCAGTGATGACGATCTTTAATTCTGATTGGCTGTAGTGCGTCATTTTAGTCTACTGGGTTCGAAATTTTTCGAGAAAAGAGAGAGAGATTATAAAATTGTGTGCCGCACTGTTGTTGAGAGATTGTTGTTGATAGTGAAGCAGAAGAGTTGCTGTGAAAGTTGTTGAGTTGAGTTGAGAATTGTATGCAGTTGTTGATGTGTGCTGAATAAAAGTGGAAAACTTCATACGTCGACTTTGTGACTTGTATGCTGTTTGGACGGGTTGCGTGGATAAACGAATCTGAGTTACACCCTATCAGGAATTCAGCATTGGGGCTGAATCAGATACTGATAGAAAACACCAACACCGAACAAAGTGTAACATTTTGGGGGTCAAGCCGCGATTCACGCCATAGCCAAGGGTTCAACTGCTACAACAAGCGAGTCAACGTTACGAGAGGCAGTCATCGAGGGTAGCCGCCAACGAGTTGCGTCGAGAGGGGCCAACATACTGGGACTACATCACCGATAGGTTCGGGTTGACTGCAAGGGCGTATAGTCGCTGAAGAGTTGCTTCGTGAGCGAACAACAGATCAGGACTACGTGGCTGCCGCAGGACTACGTCGAGGGACAGTCTCGGAGCTACATCGCCAGTGTTACAGAGAGCGGCGAGCGGACGTCGCGTCTACTTCAGCACAGGAGCGTATACATCAACACCAGCGTGGTGCAGCGTCGCATACGACGAGGACAGCGGGGCCTGCGTCAGCGAAGGCGACTAGTGACAAGCATCAGCGCTACTGCAGAAAGCGTGCTGTTCTAGAACAGTCTAGAAAGGTACAGCACAGTCACGAACTTTCCAGAAAAAGAACTCTACAGTCAAGAACTTTCTAGAAAAAGAACTTTCCAGAAAAGAACCTTCTAGAAAAGAACTTTCCAGAAGCATCAAGATGGCTGACTTCTGGCAGAAAGGGGTTGAACTAAATCTAAAAGGCAAACAGCTGACGGAGTACGTCAAATGCCAGGAGAGAATATTGCGTGAAGAAAGAGAAGAGCAGCGTCGCCGTGAAGAACGAGAATTAGAAGAGCAGCGTCGCCGTGAAGAACGAGAATTGGAAGAGAAGCGTCTAGAAAAAGAAATAGAATTAGAACAGAAGCGTCTAGAATTAGAGGAGCAGCGACGTCGAGAAGAAAGGGAAGAACAACGTCGCCGTGAAGAAAGAGAAGAGCAGCGTAAAGAAAGAGAAGATGAGCGCAGGCGTGAGGAAAGAGAAGCTGATCGGCAGTTCCAACTAGAGTTGGCGCGCATCCAGCAACAGCAGCGTGCGCCACAAGTTATCAGTGACAACACGGCTCCAAAATTGCCAGCTTTCGTCGACGGGAAGGACCAGATTGACAGTTATCTGGCGAGATTCGATAGGTTCGCTGAAAGCTCTAACTGGCAACCTCGAGACTGGGCGATTCGACTAAGTGCACTTCTGACAGGGCAAGCTCTCGAAGTTTACACCAGACTGTCGAACGATGACGCCAAAAACTACGACGTCTTGAAAGAGGCCCTGTTGCAGTGCTACAACTTTACAGAGAAGGGCTACCGTAAACGCTTCCGTGAATGCCGGCCTAAGTCAGACGAGACGCCAAAGCAGTTTGTGGAGCGCCTGTCGTCATATCTACACAAGTGGGTGGAGTTATCAGGCGAAAGGAAGTCTCCATGACCTGATCGTGAAGGAACAATTTCTCAATGCCTGTCACAAGGACCTAGCGACCCACTTAGAAGAACAAAAGCTGCAGACGCTTAAAGATGTGACTGAGGCTGCTGAAAGATATCTCATCGCTCATGGGAAGACCCTGGGGCCACCCAGCGCGACGAAACATTTTCAGAAGACTGGAAACCATGGGAACCAAATCCAGGGAAGTCAGACGAGCCAGAGACAGACGGACTCCACGCCTCCTCCCAGGGAAGGGCATTCAAGAGGCTGTTTCACCTGCAACGCTACAGACCACAGGGCGGCTAATTGTCCTCAAAACAAAAGTAGCGGACAGCGGAGCAGTACGGACAACGCAGCGGCGGGCAACCGGCAGAGGCGGTTCTCCAATCAACGGCAAAACAGTAGATCTGACCATCAAGTGTGCGGCGGGAGCGTCATTCTTCCGAGTGAGACCAAGCGCACAGCTACCCCTGCCGACGTGCAAGAGTGCATGACCGATGGCCAACTTCTCCTTGCCAACGGAAAATCCATCCCTGTCGTCGCCAGCGCAGCTGTGACCGTCCAGAACATGCCTGTTTCAAAGGGACGCGTCGGAAATCATGAAGTGACTGTCTTAAGAGACTCTGGCTGCAGTGGGGTCATCGTCAGAGAAGACCTAATCGCTAAAGAACAATTTACTGGCGATTTTAAATGGACACTCATGGCCGACAGCAAATGTGTGAGAGCGCCAGTTGCGAAGATTCAAGTCAACACCCCTTTCTACATAGGCGAAGTCGAAGCGGTTTGCCTGAAGAAACCGCTGTATGATTTGATGATCGGGAATATCGACGGCGCGAGACGACCCGACTACCCCGATCCAGAGTGGAGTCCTACCTCAACCCAACGCGTCGAAGTTGTGGAGGAGGATCCATTGCCATTTCCCGATGGAGACCTTACAGAGCTGCTACGGGATAATGTGGCTACTCCGGCTCAGCCCTGCCGACCAGAGATCGTCGGTGCTGTTACTACCAGGGCCCAGGCCAAGAGAGACAAGACGTCTACGCCACTGAAGGTCGCCGACAAATCTAAAGCTGCCATCGTGGACAGAGATAAGCTGATCCAGCTCCAGGAAGCTGATAGTACTTTAAACAAGTACAGGAACCGCCAAGACCACGTGACCAAAGGCAGTGGTTTTTTGAGGTGAAGGCCAAGATCCTGTATCGAATCTTCCAGCACCCGAGGGTCAACGGAGGGAAACCACTACGTCAAGTATTGGTACCGTTACCGCTAAGGCGCCAGGTGATGGAAGTAGCGCATGACTCAATCATGGGAGGTCACCTGGGTATCAAGAAGACGTCGGATAGAATCCAGGCGGTATTCTACTGGCCAGGACTTCATGCGGACGTCAGCCGTTTCTGCCGATCGTGTGACATTTGCCAGAAGACCATACCTAGAGGAAGGGTCCCGAAAGTGCCTATGCAGAGGATGCCTCTGATCGACCGACCTTTCAAGAGGGTGGCCTTAGACTTAATCGGCGAAATAAGACCTCCGAGTGAAGAAGGTCATCGGTGGGTACTGACTTTAGTGGACTACGCGACTCGGTACCCGGAAGCAGTGCCTCTGAAGAAGATTGACACTGAAACTGTTGCAGAGGCGCTGGTGGACATGTTCAGTAGACTTGGAGTGCCTGAAGAAATTCTGACAGACCTCGGGACGCAGTTCGTCTCTGACTGCATGAAGGAGGTCAACAGACTGCTTAGCATCCGGCATTTGACTACGACACCCTACCATCCAATGTGCAATGGGCTTGTCGAAAAGTTCAATGCTACGCTGAAGTCCACCCTGAAGAAACTGTGCAGCGAGCAGCCCAGACAATGGCATCGTTATATCAACGCCTTACTTTTCGCCTACAGAGAAGTACCGCAGGAGTCCACCGGCTTTTCTCCGTTCGAGCTGCTGTACGGAAGAACCATCCGAGGGCCGATGCACATCCTGAAAGAACTGTGGACGAAGGAAGTGGACACCCCAGAGGTGAAGAACAGTTACCAGTACGTGTTTGAGCTACGAGAGAAGCTGGAGCAGACTCTCGAGATAGCCAGAGAAAACCTGAAGAAGTCCCAAGACTGTGGAAAGCACTACTACGATCGTAGGGCCGTGAGCAGGAAGTTCAAATCTGGCAACAAAGTGCTGGTGCTGCTACCTACCGACCACAATAAGTTGCTGATGCAGTGGAAAGGCCCGTACGAAGTGGAGACCGTGGTGGGGATCAACGACTATAAGGTGAAGGTCGGCCAGCATTCCAAGATATACCACGCCAACCTCCTTAAGCTGTACGTGGAGAGGCCGCCAGAGACTGTACATGCAGCAACAGCAGCTGAGATCGACAACAGCTTTGACAGCGAGGAACTGTTGGGACTTGGAGACTTCCACAGCAAAGAAGGCATCGATGACGTTAAGCTAGGACCAGGCTTGACGGTAGGTCAAAAGATTGAGCTCAAGGACCTTATGGGCGAGTTTCCCCAGAGCTTCAATGATGTCCCAGGCTCTACGACTTTGGTCGAACATGAAGTCCACACCCAGACCTGGAAGGAGCATCTGCAGACCTTGAGGGAGCTGTTCCACCGTCCCGCAGAAGCCAACCCGACCGTGAGACCCAGCGAATGCATTCTGGGAGCTGACAACGTCGACTGCGTCGGACATCCGATGGAAGGAGACAACGGAGGACGCACTGATTCCGGGGAAGCCCACGTGATCATCGTCTTTGACCCTGGGCCGATGACGACCGCAACTGACGAGGGCTTCGATTCCTGGCGAACGAAAGAACATTGACTGTGTGGACGAACTAGGAATATTGGTAATGACAGACTTGAAAATGAAAAACGTTGACTGGGTAAACGATCTGTGAACATTGACAGTATCCAGAAAGACTTGCAGATGAGAAACTTTGACTCTGTGTGGATGAACTGTGAACATTGACAATATCCAGATAGACTTGAAGATAGAAACCATTGACTCTGTGTAGATAAGCTGAGCGCAATTACAGTATTCAGAAAGTCTTAAATTAGTTTCAATTGAGGACTTTGTTTGTGCATTACGTTTCAACGTTGTTGAAAGAAATTGGGTAAATTTCTTCTTGAGTGGGGGGTTATGTTACGTTGAAACGCGAACGAAAGTATGTCGGAAGCGTGTACGATAGATCTAATCGTTTCGATTTGCAAAGTATTCAATAATGGAGTTTATTTACCTTTGATTTGAGTTTGCATTGTTGTTAGGAGAGGCTTTGTATAACGTTGATAATTTTCGTTGGTCGATATTGTCGGAGAATACTCTGGATTTCCTTGTTTACCATCGATCGAAGGTTCAGGACGATTGTCGAAGTAAGAGAAGGTTCGGGGTATGTGTGGAGAGATGAATGACGTAAGTCAGTGATGACGATCTTTAATTCTGATTGGCTGTAGTGCGTCATTTTAGTCTACTGGGTTCGAAATTTTTCGAGAAAAGAGAGAGATTATAAAATTGTGTGCCGCACTGTTGTTGAGAGATTGTTGTTGATAGTGAAGCAGAAGAGTTGCTGTGAAAGTTGTTGAGTTGAGTTGAGAATTGTATGCAGTTGTTGATGTGTGCTGAATAAAAGTGGAAAACTTCATACGTCGACTTTGTGACTTGTATGCTGTTTGGACGGGATGCGTGGATAAACGAATCTGAGTTACACAACTATCAGGAATTCAAGCATCGGGGCTGAATCAGATACTGATAGAAAACACCAACATCAAACCGAGTGTAACACCGTGATAACACAGCCATATATGGTCATTTCCAGTAAGACGTTTTTTATGCAGGGTCAAGAGGGTTACAAATAATGGAGCACAGATTCCATTCAGTTTCACTCTCTGACACTAGATAAGCATCATTATAAATGCCTTCTCCACACCAGTGTGTCCACCCTATTCCATTCCCATTCCCAACTACAACATACACACAATAGACGATACACACAAAACGATGATATAAGGATGTTATCCAAGATGTTATCAATAAAGTCTAGTCCAACTCTATAGGCTTTATCACTTGTGTTTTACGCATTTTTGTCTCCGATTGAATGTTATTATTTTCACCGGCATTGAAAAAGTCTTTCATCTGTTCAATGTTTGTGGACCTGTTCGATTGGTCGAGGTGGTCCTCAACATGGTTTTTCACAGACTGGTCGACTTCATAACGGTCAGCAGATTGTTTGACAGAGACAGGTGCCTGGATAATGTAATTAATATTATTATTATTATTGTGGTTTACAACGGCAGTAGAAGCACGTTTGCATCTCTCTGACACAGCCAATGACGTTGGTTTTGGTCTGCGTGGCTGTTTTCGAGGACTCCATGATTGCGCCCTTGTACGATTCAAAGCTTTGAGTCGGCAGTCAAGTGGACGTGAGTTAACTTGCCGCGCTGGGGCAGCCTCAGCTCCCTGTACTGGCGGGTCATCAACAGCTTCATTCACAGCTCCATCCAGGACGTTTAGGCGAGGAGGGGAGTGATTGTTCTGTGTCAGCTGGAACAAACAAACCGCAGAATCGACCGTTAAACTTAAAAGTGAAAAGCATATTTATCATTTTCTCCTTTCAAGCGCAAATAAATAAATAAAGAAAAGAAACGACAACAACAAAACATTTCACGACCCTTTAGTAGGCAGAGGGTCAGGCGAGTCAGACTCAAAACCATGAGACTCACTGAGTGTCAAGCCAGTCCATTCTTGGATGTTATCCTCTCACCTCTTTTTCTGTCCCCTCTTCTTCTGCCTCCTTGCATCCTGCCTTGCAGAATAATCTTTGCAAGGCCTGATGCTCTGATGACATGGCCATACCATTGGGCGTTTCCGTTTCTTCACCACTGTGAGCATGTCCAATGGCTTGTGTAATGGTCTGTCGGACTTCGTTGTTGGCTATGTGCTGGGTATAGGGAATGCCCAGAAGTCTTCTGTAGCATCTTACATGTATCTTCATGCTTTGTATTCTTCGTTGTAGATCTGCTGTGAGTGTCCATGTTTCGCAAGCGTATGGGAAGATGGATATGACAAGGAAGCGCAGTTGCCTTACCTTGGACTATAGACTGATGGTCTTGTCTTTCCAAATGTGCTTCAACCTTGCCATGGCAGCAGTTGTTTGTGCGATCCTGGAGAGGACTTCCTGTCGGGACATATTGTCTGATGGCTCCTAAATATTTGAAGCTATGCACTGTGTTGAGGGACTGGCCTTGGACTTTGATGTCCGTATTGATGCCATTGGTGTTGTTGGTCATCATTTTGCTCTTCTCTGCACTTATTTCCATTGCACAGGCTCTGGAGGTGGTGCCAAGCCTCTGAACCAGCTGTTCAAGTTCTTGTTCCTCTCCAGCCAATCCATCAATGTCATCCGCAAAATGGAGGTTGCAGATTGCTCTACCCCTAAGCTGACTGTGCCTTCGTGATCTGCAAGGGCATCTGACATGATGCGCTCTAGGAAGATGTTGAAGAGTGTTCGAGAGAGTAGGCATCCTTGCCGCACACTTATTTTTGTTCTGAACCAGATTCCGATGGCGTTGTTGTCAAGGACTGCACTGGTAGCCTTGTCATACAGGCTTTTGATGACTTCAATAATGTTAGGGCTGATGTTGTACACTCTCATGGTTGCCCACGGAGCTGCATGCCAGACTCGGTCAAACGCCTTCTTGAAGTCTAAGAACACATGATATATATTTTTTTTGGTTCTGTAGGTATTTCTCGCAGATTATTCTGAGATTGAACATCTGTTCAGTGGTACTTCGTGCATGGGGCGTTTCTCGGTATGCAAACAGTGCCGCATTCACGTAGGTGTCCCACGCTTCTGGGTTGTCGTCGGCGTCTTTCCGGAGGATGGTGAGAAGTGTACCATTCAAACTTTCTACCTGACCGTTGCTGGCTGGGTGGTACGGTGGTGTGCGAATGTGAGGAACTTGTATCAACTCAAACACATCATGCATCAGGCGGACGGTGAACTGCGATCCGTTGTCCGTTCTAATGCTGTCAGGGAATCCCACTCTGGTAAAGATGGCGATGAGTGCATCTGCAATCTTCCTGGTGTCGATCGCTGGCAAAGGGACTGCTCCGCACCACATCGAACAGGCGTAGACGAGTGTGAGAAAAAATCTGTTCCGCTTCTTCGTCATGGCCAGCGGTCCTACTAGGTCCACTGAGACTTGCTGGAATGGCACGCCGACTACTACCGATGGTCCTAAGGTGCGGGGAATATCGTTACATTGGTGACAAGATTTCACGTACCGCTTGACATCCTCCGTGATTCCTGGCCAATAGTAGTGTGCGCTGATCCTCTTTACTGTGGCACCAATTCCCATGTGTCCGCTGAGTGGCATGCTGTGGCCTAACTCTAGTACTTGGGCTCGAAGGGTGGCTGACAGTACTAGTTGAGTGTGATCTCCATCTCCTTGTCTATGTAGCACTCCATCTTCCATGTAGAAGAAGTCTCCTTTGTGCGGGGGTGTGTGCGCCTTCGGTAACTTCTGAAAGCACTTGGCTATGGAGACGCCCGCATTCTGTGCAGTTTTGATCTCGGCGAGTCCTGGATTCGGGGCTAATTCGGGCCTGGGTGGTTGGGTTTTAGCCTGGGCCCTGGTTTGCACTGCAGCTAACTCTATAGTTTTAGGGGGCGTGCCTAAAAACACATACCTACATCCTAGCACTAGATCATACAGGGGTTTCTGTAAAACTGCTGCTTGGATTCGTCCTGTGACGTATCTGCTCTCTACTTCTATCCAAGCTATCGGGCAAGTGGTCGTCGGTTTCGTCGAGTCGAGTCTGCGCCTTGTAGTTCGACTGTCTTGTCCATCAAGTCCGCGCGCGATACAAGAGACTCGGAAACTATAGCGTCGTATGATAGACCGGTGTCATACAGACAGTTCGCTTTATTACCGTTGACCTTGACCGTGTCTGTCATCGATGGGTGATCTCCGATGGGGTGTGGATTTGTACCGCTGCTTTGAGTTAATACTCTATGAGCTGGCCGGCTTTCGCGCTCGTCCCTACGTTGTGCGGCCAACTTGAAACATTCCGTGGTGGAGTGATTATTTCTGTTGCAGAACGAGCAATACCGTTTCTGTTCTGCGGGACCTCTTCTACCAAATTCCGCGATGGGTCCTCTATTTTGCCTAGGTCTGGGGTGAGTCGGCCGATTCGCGGTGCGCTCGTCCCGGTGAGGGCTTCGTTTCGGTACCTCTTTCCCGTTAGGCTTTAGGACTCGCCTGAAGCAAATTGGATGATCTGGTCAAGGTCGCAGATAAGAGCTTCAGGCGATACCTAAAGCCTAACAAGCCGTAGTGCTGTGTTAAACTGGTCCTCTTATGACAGACATCCTCCATCCTGCTGACCCTCTTGATCCTGAAACTATCTTTATAGATAATTCTAGTCTCAACTCCGACTTTACACGTGACGAGGTAATAAAAGCTATGGGTAAATTAAAGAATAATAAAGCCTGTGGTATTGATTGTATTTTGAATGAAGTTTTCAAATCTTCTTCTCCTAAGCTGTTAGATACTATTACTATGTTATTCAATCTGGTTCTAAGCAGTGGTAAAATTCCTGAAGATTGGTCAGTTGGCATAATCTGTCCATTATATAAAAGGAAAGGGGACACGTTAAATGTAGAAGTGGGACCGGGTAGCTCAGTTGGTAAGAGCGTCTTGCTAGTAACCGAAAGGTCGCTGGTTCGAATCCCGGATTGGTCAACGTGTGATCATATTATTTTCCCCTTTACCAACAACTGGCCCGCTGGTGTCAGTATAAATCGGTCCAGTAGTCACCTATATGCGAAAGTGTCGTGTGACTATAATCTACAAACAACAACTAAATGTAGAGTAAGTGTGTAATGCGTATTCATCATCAACGTCTCCTCTCTGAAAATCCTTATTGGGAAGAGAGGGGACTATAAACTGATTAAAAAAAATAAAAATAAATGTAGACAACTACAGAGGTATAACTCTTCTTAGCTGTTTGGGTAAACTTTTTACTAGCATCATTAATAATAGGATTCATTTATTTCTAGATTCAAATAACCTCTTAGGTACCGAACAAGCAGGTTTTAGAAAAGGTAACTCAACCACTGATCACGTTTTTGCTCTGTACTGTCTCTGTGACGACACGAGTTTTCAATGCACGATAATAGTGGTAGTGTTATAGTTACATATCGTGCAGAGTTGCACATTTCTAGTGATACAGTGTACAAAGTTTGTATCAGCGTTTTTTTTACTGCGTATGTAAGCCAAGTATGTATGATTTTCACGCGGGTAACGCATAGCGTATAATGCATAGTCGGGGAAATTGGGATACTGAGTTTAGCTCGATACCGTGTACTGTGAAGTGGGTAGATTTTGGCCCAGCAGTCAGGTTGGTAGCTGTTGAGAGCAGACGTTTTTTGGACGAAAAGACTGTGTTATCTTAGGATAAAGTAAAGTCGATGTTTCGTAAGGGCAGTGTTTGTGTGATTCAAACTACCCAAGGTCTTGTGCCTTCGTCAGGACAAGAATAACCAGAAAACTGTAAGGGAAAGATTGTTACTGCCACTTATAAGTGTTAGTAAGTGTAGAGTACCTTCTTAAGGTTGTGTGTCCATCTATTTGGAACCTTCCAAGGCTCAGGGACTTCGCAATTTAATGCAATTCTTATTTAAACAATTTATATTTCTTTTCATAAACATAGTTGTTTATACAAATATACATTACAATACAATACAAGATTATTGCTTTAGGTCCAGCGGACTCTTTTGAGCCAAATCAGGACCAGAGAGACGTTATCTTAAAATATTATAAAATGTTTCAAATCTTTAAAATAACAAAAAAAATAAAGCCTGTTACACTTAAATACTCAAACAAACTTTCACATGACACCTCTTTAAAAGTATTCTTTAAAACTGATTTATTAAAAATATGTTCTCTTTCTTCAATCAAATAACAAAATTCAGTCCAATCAATAAAATCCAAACTAAACAAAACATGTGGATATGATTTATATGTGATAAAACAAACCAACATCATGTAAAAATTGAAACAGGTGTTGACCATTACATACTTTAAAAATCTCTTTGAAATGTATTGAACCAAAATATGTTTCTCTTTCCTCAATCAGATCAGCACACTCAAGACATGAAATGGCGAACGGAAAAGGATTGAACACATGCAAAGCACCATGGTGGTTCTTCTCCTTTGAAAAGGAAACTGTGGGTGACATAAGTATGCCCCAATATGAAGGCGAGACAAAACTGTTTCTTCTTTGCGAGTGGATGCAAGGTGAGGCAAAGAAGCAGACAAATCGGGAAGAATTTGAAATAATTTGTTGTTGATATGGTTAGACCAGTCAGTCTGCCACAGTCGTTTACAATAAGATCCAGTCATACAACGTAGGTCAGAATAGGGCACAAACTGGAAAATCTCTGGAAGGAAATCGAGATGCAGAGCATCTTTTGCTGCTTTGTCCACTGCAATGTTGCCGCGGATGCCCATGTGACCAGGGACCCACATAAAAACTATCTTTTTACCCTCAGAAACAAGTTGTGTATGGAGGTCATGGATCTCTGCTAGAAAAGGGTGCGATATCTTTCTAGTGGAAAGAGCCTGGAGTGCTGACAGTGAATCGGACATGATTAAAAACGAGGTTCTTTTTGATTGATAAACTTGTTTCAGAGCTAGATGAATTGCCTTGAGCTCAGCTGTATAAACAGAACAAAAATCAGGTAAACGCTGTTGCAAAGGCTGGTCTAAGTGTCTCCCAGAGACCGACGCAGCAGCAACTGAATCTCCTTTCTTTGACCCGTCTGTAAAAAGTTTTTCATATCCTGGGTATAAGGCACACTGTTCTAAATAAAGTTGGTTATATACGGTTTCAGATGTATTGTTTTTGAGGAAAGCGGACAACTGCCAATTAATGTTGGGGATACATAATTTCCATGGAGGAACTTCAGTCCGAAGCTCATCGTCGTTGATGGAAGCAACATTAATGCCTGCTTTTTCCAGATGAGCCTGCATTCTGATGCCAAACGGAGGAATTGTGTTAGGTTTGCTTCAAATTTCTGAGAAAAATCTGGGTTGAAAACACAGTCATAGGCGGGGTTCATGGGATCAGTTTTTAATTTTAAATAGTAATTCAGGGACAATTTTGTACGTCTCAACTCCAGCGGGGGTTCGTTAGCTTCCACATAAAGGCTTTCACAAGGGGAGGTGCGAAAAGCACCCAAAGCAATGCGTAATGCCTGATGAGCAACTGGATCTAACATTTTAAGATAAGATTTTCTAGCAGAACCATAAACAATGCAACCATAATCTAACTTGGATCTAATTAAAGAACGGTATAACAGCAATAAAGTTTTCTTGTCAGCTCCCCAGTCTGTACCACTGATAACCTTGAGCAAGTTGCAGGCTTGTTGACATTTAGTTTTCAAATCTTTCAGCTGAGGAAGGAAGGATAGCCTTTGATCAAAAATAACACCCAAAAATTTGACTTGTTGTACCGCCTTTATTGGAGTTTTATTGAGGGTAATATTAGGGTCTTGAATAATTCCCATGTGCTTGGAAAAGTGAATACATTCCGGTTTTGCTTCAGAAAATTTAAAACCATTTTGTAATTTTGTAAAACCCAGTCTTCAACGGCCTTGACACATAACTGTAGCTGACGTTCCGCAGATGCCAAGGTTTTACCTTTGGCTACTAATGCAAAATCGTCAACAAACAAAGAATTGTCAATTCCCCATTTAACGGAACGAACAATGTTATTTATTTTAATATTAAACAGCAAGGGAGACAAGATGCTACCCTGAGGCACTCCCATCTCCTGTTCCCTCGTATCTGACAAAGATCCCCCAACCTTAACCTGAAAAATTCTGTCTGTTAGAAAATTGGATATAAACAGAGGTAAATGTCCCTTCAAACCCATTTCTTGTAAATCTGAAAGAATGCCATATTTCCATGTGGTATCATAGGCTTATTCCAAATCAAACATGATGGCAACGACATGTTCACCCTGGACGAACGCGTTACGGATAAAAATTTCCAGTCGCACCAGGTGGTCAACAATACTTCGACCACTTCGAAAGCCACACTGAGTGTTGGATAAGATATTATTTGTTTCTAGATACCACAGTAAACGAGAATAAACCATTCTTTCCAGCGTCTTGCATAAGCAAGACGTTAAGGCTATTGGTCTATAGTTTGTTAAGTTAGTATGGTCTTTGCCAGGTTTTGGAATGGGTACAATAATGGCCTTTCTCCAAGAGGGAGGAAAGGTGCCAGTGATCCAAATCTGATTGAAGATGTCCAGCAGTTGAGACCGTGAGTACCTTGTTAAATGTCTGAGAAATTGATAATGTACATCATCCGGTCCAACTGCTGAGTCTGCACTTTTGTTAATTGCATCGTCAAGCTCGACTAATGAGAACGAAATGTTGTAATCTTCATAATTATCAGAGGTAAAATTTAACCGTTGTTTTTCTTTACGTGCTTTAATTGTTTGAAAAGAGACGGAATAATTTTCAGAAGAGGAATTTGCAGCAAAAGAAGAGGCCAAAAGATCAGCTACTAGTTTTTTATCTCCGATCACGTCTCCCTGCACAGTAAGGCATGGGCTGACCTGTTTGTTACTTTTATTTTTGAGTTTGCGGACCACTTTCCAAACCTTCGACAGTTTCATTTTCGAATTTAGCGTGGAGCAGAAACCTCTCCACGATTCTCTTCTATTAAGTTTGAAGAGCTGTCGGCATTGCGCTCGCAAACGTTGGTGGTTCTGTTTATTTTCAGAGGTTGGATGCAGATACATCATTCTTAAAGCTTTTTGCGGGCTTGCTGAAGTTTTTTACATTCATCATCAAACCAGGGTTTTTTAATTGTATACGGTTTTGATAAAGTTTGCGGGATGGACTCCTTAGCACTGTTTATAACTATGTCAGTGTAGAGCTGTATTGGATCTATGGAATTCGAAAATTCCTGTTCCTTAGCACGTAACTGAACCTTAGACAGGTTAGAAAACAGATTCCAATTAGCTTGTTTCAGTTTTCACCTGCCATGAGTTTGCTCAAGGTTGTCTGAATCATGTTTTAATAAAACTGGAAAATGATCGCTGCCATGGAGATCTTCTAAAACTGTCCATTTAAAATCCAAAAGTAAGGAGGGGTCACAGATCGATATATCAATGTGGGACAAAGAAGCGGTTCTTGAACAGGAAAAAGTTGGAGC
The DNA here is from genome assembly GCA_036898135.1 of Oncomelania hupensis. Taxonomy (NCBI): domain Eukaryota; kingdom Metazoa; phylum Mollusca; class Gastropoda; order Littorinimorpha; family Pomatiopsidae; genus Oncomelania; species Oncomelania hupensis. The sequence continues at coordinate 44,727,909 of CM072526.1, read as the reverse complement.
ACCCTCATTCAAAGTTACTAGGTTCAATGAGTCTAAAATGTCTTCAATTATTTTCCCCTGAGAATCGGTACGATCGCTACCCCACAGGGGAGAGCGTCCATTAAAATCTCCCAACAACAAAAAAGGGGCAGGTAACTGTTGGATCAAATTCTCAAGTTCATTTTTATTCACATTTATTGATGGGGTCAAATATATAGAACAAACTGTGAGGGATTTAAAAAGAGATACTCTGGCTGCAACTGCTGGTAAACTTGTATTAAGTGAAACTGGGTTAAATGGGACGTTTCTATGAATAAAAAGTGAAACGCCTTTAGAAGATGTACAATCTAGAGACGAATAACCAGTAATATCTGTAAGATGTTTCTCTGACAGGAGAGTTTCCTGAATGGCTAACACCTTAGGTTGATGCTCCGTCAGCAGACAGCAGAGCTCCTCATAATTTGCCCTTATTCCTGGGATGTTCCATTGTAAAATGGCCATAAAAATGAAGTAAAAGAATGCTAAAATTTTCATCTCTGAGAGCACAATTACGTCTCTAAGTTTTCGGACCCTCGTCCATCTCTTCATGGTCCATCAACCCCCCGAAACGGTTCTCCGTTTCGAGAGGCTGATGGTGCTTGGAAGAAAGGGGTCCGGGCCTTTGATTTTTCGTCAAAGCCCCGGAACCCGAACTGCCAGCCGACTTCCTCCCCTTCTCCCCAGCACCAGACTTTATATCCTCCCTCTCCCCCTCACCCCTTCCAACCTTTCCCTCTCCTCCTCTGACGCTCTTCTGCTGAGCAACTAGAATTTTAGCCGCCTCAGCAACTACCCGGTCGCTAAAACCGGTCGTTGCTGGTGCGGCGGCATGAGGCCTAGCCTCCTTTGCAGCAGGTGTGACGGCGTCTGCGTGTTGTGGATGACGGTTGGGGACGTGCCCGTCGGCACGTTCTCCAGTGTAATCGGTGGGGCTGGAGAACCCCCCTTTTGAGCTAACAACGCGAGCATTTTTTCTAGAGCATCCATCCGTCTGCACAAGGTTTCCAAGATCTGCGTCATTTTATTCATGGCAGTGTCCATTGATGGGTGAGATGTGGAACCCGCCACAGACGCTAAGGACCTCTCTTTAAGAACCGGCCTACTTTTAATTACTTTTTTTCTTGCGTCTCCGAAGGAGCACCTCTCAGTGGCCCGAACCTTTTGAATTTCCAGCTCCAACTGCCACTGAGGGCAATCTTTGGAGCTGGAAGCATGCTGCCCCGCGCAATTTACGCAGCAAATAGGATTTTTGCAATCACCGTCATGTTTATCTTTCCCGCATTCTCGGCAAATTTCTGTATTTTTGCAGGTCTTGCTACCGTGGCCAAACCTTTGGCAACGGTAGCATCGCAACGGTGACGGTGTGAAGGGCGTCACCTTCACCCTAAGGTATCCCACCTTGAGTGACTCCGGCAACTTGGCCATGGCAAAGGTCACAAAAAGTGTGTTGGTAGGGATACGTTTGGGTCCTTTGGTGACGCATACCCTCTGTACTGCTGTGACCCCCTGGCTGGAGAGCTCATCGCGTATTTCTACCTCGGACATATCACACAGGTCCTGACATCGGATGACTCCCTTGGAGGAATTCAACCGTCCATGAACAGAAACTTTTATTGGTCTATCAACGAAAACGGCTAAATTCCTCTTTAGAAGACAGTCCGATGCCCGTTTAGTCGAGCACTCCACCAGGTAGGCACCAGATCTAAGTTTCTTCACATCCTTGAAACCAGTTGTGCAGACGGATTGGAAACCCTTCTGAATGGCGAACGGAGACAGCTTGCCCAGTGGCATAGCCGGATCCGCCTCCTCCACAACCAAAAAACGAGGCCAGGCCCCTTCCACCCCAGAAGCACAAGCTTTTTGTCGCATGTCCAAGTCACTGTCCGTATCCGTGTCAGAGTCGTCACCGTGAAGTCGTGTTGTTTTTTTTTTGTTGAAGCCATGTTATTAATTTGTTTATTCATCCCCCCTGCTCCCCACCCACCACGGAGTCCAACAAGGGGATGCGTCCAAGCGGAAAATCCAGCAAGGGAGCGCACCAGGGCTACAGGGGGGATATATGTTACAGAAAGAACCCGTAACCAGGGATTACGCGTAATCCCTGAACATTTTAGTGAATACGTGTAATCTCTGTTTCAATCAGGGATTACAAGTATTCACTCAAATTTCCAGGGATTACGCGTAATCTCTGAAAAAAAGTCCATACTTTTACACGTTTTTACTGTTAACAATTTTAAAATTTAGTGAATTCACGTAATCTCCATCTCTGAACACAATCATTATACATTGGCATAGTGAGAGCCAACTCAATTTCCACAACATTATTAAAAATTAATTTCCTAAATAGGGTTCATTTTGTATGTGTTATGAACAAGTTCTAATCCTGTTGTGCAACATGACAAAGACATGAGTAAATGTAATTGAATAGGTTCAGTTTTCAAAAGTGTTTAAGCCAAAGTTCTACATGTTTCTTCATTCTTTCTCTTCTCTAAGCATTATGAATTGCTACAGTGAGAGCCAACTCAGTTTCTAGAACATAGGCTACATCAAATTAATTTCCTAAATAGGGTTCATTTTGTATGTGCCATGAACAAGTTCTAATCCTGTTTTGCAAACTGACAGACATGAGGAAATGTACACATTGAATAGATTCAATTTTGCAAAAGTGTTTACTGTTTAGGCTAAAGCTCTAGATCTACTTGGTTCACCTCACAAGTCATCACAGAGTTGAAGGAAGTTTGGCCAAGCCTAACGTTGGTGCATGGTAAGCCTCGCCATCCCCAAAGTCAGGGCTCGGTGGAACGAGCGAACGGGGATATCAAATATATTCTGGTGGCATGGATGGCTGACAATGAATCCCAAGATTGGCCTACAGGTATCAAGTTTGCTCAATTCCAGAAAAACAGTGCGCTCCATGCCGGGATAAAGTGCTCTCCGTATTCCGCAATGTTTGGCTGTGAGGCTCGTATTGGACTGACTACTTCGTCTTTACCAGAGGAAGTGATTGCTCGTATGGAGACAGAGGAGGATCTTCTTGCCTTCGCACAAACAACACCAACATCAGATCATGGCAATGACAACGGTATCCCGCAAACTGATGGTGTTACCAACCAAAGCCAAGCTGCAAGCGACGAAACAAAAGCAACGACCGCTGAAATCATAGAGTTTCATACAGAACAGTCCTTGCCCACATCAACAGCGTCAACGACAGCAGAAACACTCGATATTTCAGCAGTACCTTCCTCGCCCACACCAACAGCATCTACCTCCCATGTTGACAGTCCGTCTTCCGAAAACCACAGGGTAGTTGCAGAAAAACTCAAAGAGATCAAAAAACGCCGTCGCGAGGCAGCTAATGCCCAAACTTTCTCAAGCAGAAAGGATGGTGAAGAGAAGCCGGGTAGTTCTGCAAGCTGGCATACCAGGAGACAATGTTGCTGTGCCAGTTCCGTTGGTTGATCGAGGGAGAGGCGATGCGAGGAACATTCTAGGTGTTATTGTGGAAAGACGAGAAGACACTGATCAATACAGAATAGCTGTAAAAGCTGGTGTTCTCAGTGGTTTGTACTCTAGGAATCAATTTGATTTGTGTCCTCAGCGCCTTCTAAACTCTGAAGACATGAATACTGACAGAACAGTTTCACTGCGCTCAGCAGTAATTTCTTAGTCGGCTTCAGGTGGGCAAAGCTTCACAAGATGCAACTGTTCTGGCCCCAAAAAGTGTCAGACTAAGCGTTGTAAATGCTTTAAGGCCAAGCTTCAGTGCAACTCACGCAGCCTCAATTGTTGCAACAAATAAAATGTCAATGGATTTAATATCAGAGTCTTCTTTGTTCAACCGCCAGAAAGATGTATGTAAACTATATAACCTAGTCTGTTGAATTTAACTGCTTGTGTAACTAACAAATATACTGTCTCCAAAACGTGATAGTTAAGGCATTGTAAATGCCAAGCCTTCATTCTTGTTAAAAGTAACAATCTGAATATTATTGTCTCAGAGAGTTCTCTCAACTTTCAAGCTACCAAAGAATACGTTTTAATGAAGATTTTTAAAAGACATTTTAAGTTTTATAATTTTATGTGAGAGATTATATGTTTTCTTTAACTTTGAATATTAAAATCTGTATTTTGTAACATGCCTTCTTTGTTTGCATTGTGTGCATCATGAATGACTTATTGTGTGAATGAGAATGTACAATATTTACTAAAATGTCCAATATCTATGGAAAAACAATCACAATGACACTTTATATGAGCATCGGGGAATACACGTAATCACTGGGACCTTTTTCCAGGGATTACCCGTAATCACTGAATATTTTAGTGAATACGTGTAATCTCCGATTGAAACAGGGATTACACGTTTTCACTAAAATGTCCAGGGAATACGCGTTATCCCTGGTTACGGGTTCTTTCTGTAACATATACACCCAGACAATCCCGCACTGCCACTACGGTTTTGTTCACGTTTGACCCATGAGCCGCAGCCTTCTAGCAGAGCTAGGGCAATACACGACCAGCCGCTTGACTGACGCGGGCCACGCCAGCCTCCCGTCTAGGAGAAGTCCGGGCCAAAGAGGTGTATTAGTGTGAGGGACCGCAGTCCCTCAGTGACCTCAACCTCCAGGATCCCATTCTCCCCCGACACGGGTTGCCCTGCACGGCAAACACAGGGGGCCAAGAGAAGGCCACAGAGATACAGGAGGGTAGAAAAAGAACAAACGCAAAACCTCTCACTGAGTGAGTACTGCCAGCTTTCATAGAATTGTATGGCCAGGCGCATCAGAACTCTGTGGAAATCACACACTGAATTCTCAAATAATTTTTTTTTAAAAGAGCAATTGACACAACAGCATAATGACCGAGGATGGTGGAATAGGCTGTGTACAATGGCTATACAGTGACGTTATTTCAGCACTTGAACAGAAATAGTGTCATAATCCTTGACTCATGAGTTGTATAAACTAAGCGCAAGTGTCATCATTTATCCCCCTCCCCCCCCCCCCTCTTTTTTTTTTCTTCAAGAATGACAGCAATCATTGAGAAGGGCAACATGCGAGTGTAACGAACGCATTTCACATACGTTTGTATGAATAGACGATATGACGTCACTAGCGTTAGTGCGGAGCTCGCATGTCTAAATTTAAATATTAGAGTGAGTTGATTTTATTCAGAGAGTACATTCCAGTTGAAGGAGAAAGACGTGTCCTTTGGAGCTCTAGGAAACTGGGATTTCTCTACAGAATAGTTATAGTTTAGCTGTATCTTGAATACGGGTATTTATTATTAGTAGTAGTACTTATAATAAGCTATGAAGCTATTCTGAAGATAGTAGTAGTAGTAGTAGTAGTAGTAGTAGTAGTAGTAGTAGTAGTAGTAGTAGTAGTAGTAGTAGTAGTAGTGTAGGGACTAGATCATGGTGATCATTAAGCCTCACGGCTTATTTAATGTCCCATCTTTAGCACATATATTTCAGGTCTGATATAAGCCGGCTCAAGACGCTCAACTATCAAAATCATATTTTATAGATTTTAAAATTTCTTGTTCATCAATAAGATTTTTGAAACTGTTTAAAGTTTTTGCCTGTTTAATATTTTGTGGAAGTTTGTTCCATAGAGGTGCAACTCTATTACTAAAAGTATGTTTTCGAAAATTAGTACGGCTATGCTTAATAAATAATTTGTTAACAGAGTTTCTTGTTATATCAAATTTGTTTAGTTCAAAAAATTTGTTAGTATCTAATTCATCAATGTTATTTAAAATTGTATAAGCTAGTATTAGGTCTCCTCTCACTCTTCTGGCTTTTAGGCTTGGCAGACATAAGGATTCCAGTCTGTCTCTGTAAGAAATATCTTTCAGTCCTGGAACCATTTTAGTTGCTCGTCTTTGTACACGCTCAATAGCAGCGGACTGTCTCTTTAATAAAGGGTACCAAATAATATTGCCATATTCTAGAAGAGGTCTAACCAAGGAAAGATAATGGAAAGTATTGTTTTTGATGAATTATTCAGACCTGATAGTGATCTAAGAGAGGTTTCCGCGGAACGTGCGACTATGTCACGCCTTGTGACAGACATTTTGAAGTCCAATGAGTCTGATGACGTCGACAAATGCCGCAAAACCGGAAGCGAGTAAAGCAACTTTCGTCTTCCGATACAAAAAAAAAAAAATTAAAGTGTCCGCAGATTGTTTCGTATTTCCTATCTTTTTTTTTCTTTTTTTTTTCCGTGTTCGTTTTCGCGGATTTCCGTGATTTCGCGGAGAACTATCAGGTCTGTTATTGTCATTGGGTTGTAGAAGAATCCATCGTTTGAAGGAAGTACGGTAAATAGTGTAAATACCGTATTTATTCATGTAATTATTATATAGTGATACAGTTTATAATTATGATGCCATGTTGTGTTCATTCATATGTGGAGATATGGGGATGAAATAGAAATGTAATTCAGTTGTATAATTTATACTAATGATGAATGAATGTGCAGTGAATCTGTTATAAATTGAAACTTATTAGCATCATTATAATTGCCTTTGCAATTCACTATACCACATTTATTAGGCATGTTGATGAAATACAGGCTAGAAAACTTAAAAACAATCTCAGCGAAGTGGAATTTCACAACAAAACGCCTCCATGTTGGAAACCAAACTGCGCATTTTTTCTGTTCAGAGTTCTAAACATTAGCCTTGAAAAATAGTGAGAGAATACTGGGTTATTTAAAAACGTATTAGTGGCTATTAGTTCTTTATTAGTCATTGAATACACTAAAAATGACATAAACCATTTTCTACAATGCATCATAGTAGTAAAGAGTATTCAATTTTTTTTAATAGTTTACTTCATATCATTGCGCCATGGCAAAGTGATGTAGTGCTAAAAATAGCCTCGGATGCTAGTACAGAAACTGGCCTTCGCTAGCAAAGGCAGAATATGTCCAGTGCATGTCCTTTCTTTTAGTAGGTGGGGGGATGGTAGAGAAAAATGATGGCACGACTGATTTATTTATTTATTTATTTATGTTAAAGTCTATTCACGTTTGTGATATTAGACAACATATTAAAATAATAACATTAATAATGTTTTAAAAAAATTAAAACACACACACACATACGCACACACACACAAAACATCAAACAAAAATAGAAAAGGTCTATTTTGCAAATTTGACTTCATACAATGAGTCATAATTTGCTGTGAAGAGGTCATAATCAAGTTATCAATATAATTGCTGTTGTTGTAATTATTATGATTATGATTATTACTATGATGATGTTTATTATTATTATTATTATTATTATTATTATTATTATTATTATTATTATTATGGAAAAAGAAGTAAAAATTCAAAACAAGAAACCCCCCCCCCCCCCCCCCCCCAAAAAAAAAAAATCTTCATAAAATAAAGAATTTAACAAAATAATTTAAAGGACGTCATGCACCAGAGCCTTTTGAGGATACATGCGCATGCTTATGTCATTATAAGTTTGTTGTTGTTGTTTTTAAGTTTCTTATAATAAATGACCTACTGGAGAATATAATAATGCTTTAGATATTTCTACGAATGATTTTAAGTCTAAATCTTGGGTGTTGCTCAAAGCAGTATATTTGTTTGGTAAGTATCTTTTTAGGTCATTGCATTGTACTAGCAAATGTTGAATTGTTAAATTTTAATTACAAATGCAAGTAATGTTTTTGCTAAATTTTGTTTTCCAAGAATTTAAATATAATCTATATTCTAAACTATAAACCTGTCTAGAGACTCCTAACATGCTAGTCAAAAATGATTTTGTCTGTCTTTCCTTAAGATTTTTTGTAATTATACAGTCTAGCGGTATATTACTCAATGTATAAAGAGACATTAATACAGTAACTAGCTCTGCTGTAAAAATTGAGTGATTTTTGCCTAAATAATAAGACTTTGTGATTTTGAGATCAGGTATTACAAACCCTGCTCCAGCATCACCAGTATCAATTACAGACCCATCGGTGTACACTTTTAGATGGCTATAAAAATTTTCATTTATATTTTCTCGGGCTTCTGTAGCAATTGCCGATTTTCATCCTTCTTAAGGTTTGTATATTTTATAACATATTTTGTCTATTTCATTTCCCAGGGTGGAAAGGGGGCGTTAGATAATTTTGGGGCAACGTCTTTTGGATTAATATTTGCTACCTTAAAAATATCTTGATTGTACGTAAATATTGTTTGTAGGGATGTTATATGTTTTGCTCTCTTTGGAAAATCAGTGTCTGATTTAAGAGTTATATCTTCAGATACATTATTTTCTACAAAATAATGGATTACGACAGGAGTGCCCAATACGTCGATCGCGATCGACCCGTCCATCGCGAAGGCAGTGTGATTAAGTAGATCGCGTAGCAGTAAAAAAATTTTGATGTCAGCCTATTATGTGACTGTATATATGTTTTGCATTTTGGTGGTAGGTAGATCATTTTGGCTTGGTCATTTTAAAAGTACCTCGCATGCTGAAAAGGTCATAGTGTGGGCAACCCTGGCTTACGTTGACGTTTTAGCAAAAAGACAAATAGTCAAAGTTCCGTCCCTTTCCTTGCTTATTCCGACTCGCGCCAGCGCTTCAAAATGCCGCGAACGCCGTCGTTGAAGCCCTCCAATTCGAAAGGTGTGGCAAACCTCAGTACATATTTTGGGAGCAAAGGAGGTAATTAATATTTTGAAAATGTAATCTTACAAGTAAATAACCTATCCTATCCTATCCCATAAATCGGAGGTCGTAGGGATGATCGTTTAACCAGCGTACTCCATCTTTCCCTGTCCTCAGCAACCCTGATTGTTTCGCTCAGTGTCAAACCATTCCATTCTCGAATATTGTCCTCCCACCTCTTTTTCGGTCTCCCTCTTCTTCTACCTCCTTGCACTGTGCCTTGCAGGATGGTCTTTGCAAGACCTGATGATCTGGTGACGTGGCCATACCATCGGAGTTTCCGTTTTTTCACCAGTGTGAGCAGGTCATCGTGTTGTCCAATGGCTTTTGTGATGGTATGTCGGACTTCGTTGTTGGTGATGTGCTGGGTACAAAAAATGCCCAGAAGTCTTCTGTAGCGCCTCATCTCCATGCTTTGTATTCTTCGTTGGAGATCTTCTGTCAGGGTCCATCTTTCGCAAGCATATAGGAAGATGGAGATGACAAGAGAGCGCAGCAGCCTTACCTTGGAATGTAGACTGATGGTCCTGTCTTTCCAAATTGGCTTCAACCTCGCCAGGGCAGCAGTTGTTTATGCGATCCTGGAAAGGACTTCCTGTCAGAACCCAATGTCTGATACAATGGCTCCTAAATATTTGAAGCTATGCACTGTGTTGAGGGATTGGCCTTGGACTTTGATGTCCGTGTTGATGCCATTGGTGTTCTTGGTCATCATTTTGGTCTTCTCTGCACTTATTTCCATTTCATAGGCTCTGGAGGTGGTGTCAAGCCTCTGTACCAGCTGTTCAAGTTCTTGTTCCTCTCCAGCCAATGCATCAATGTCATCCGCAAAACGGAGGTTGGAGATTGTTCTTCCCCCAGCTGACTGTGCCTTCGTGGTCTGCAAGGGCATCTGACATGATGCGTTCTAGGAAGATGTTGAAGAGTGTTGGAGAGAATAGGCATCCCTGACGCACACCGATTGTTGTTCTGAACCAGTTTGCGATGGCGCTGTTGTGGAGGACTGCCTTTTCGGATTTCATTGGTGATTTTTCGGTAGGCATCAGCTCCCTGTGAGGTGTTCTTTTTCTTTTTCATCTCTCTTTGTTTATCACACAAGTCCAAAAGTTGAGGTGTGATCCACAGCTTCTTCTTTGACCGGTGCTTTCCAAGGATCTCCGTGGCGGCATCTGTCACAGCTAAGTTAAAGGTGGTGGTCATGGTGTTGACATCTACTTCACCAGCACCCGTGTTCTCCCGTGTCATCGACTGGACGCTACAGACGTGGGGTTCTTTGGCCACCGTAGAGGTCGTGACCACTCAGCGTATTCCAGAGGTCGCTGTCTTGGGACTGACGGGGGTCTGTGTGTACTCTGTGACTGTGGAGCTTCGCTTGTCGCCCTTGATCTTGTCATGGCTCGTTTAGTCTGAATTGACTGTCGTTGGACTATCGGCATTCGGACAGTTGAGTACCCGTAATTAACTGTTGTGTTGTGTGTTCGTATCTGTTTGTGCTTCGATTCAATTTGTGTGTGCATTATTGTTTACATATTAAAAAAAACTCTTAAATTTGAGCCGTTGTTTCCTGGTCTTGGTTCTTTTTTTTTTTCCTCAAAGAGTAGATTTCAGTCTGTCTTTTGGCCTTTGGTGTGGACATGTGAGGGGAAGTGTGCCTTAAGCTACAGAACGTGACAATTAGTGGTGCAACTTTTCCTCCAATTGTGGCCTGAAATATTTCTGCCACCTCCGGGTCTTGCAGTTTGTCCAGGTCGAACTTCAGTCTAGTGCACTTTGCTGTGTTTACTCTCTTCAGGTGAAGCCGGAAAGACATCATCACAAGATAGTGGTGGCTTCCGACGTCTGCTCCTTGAAAAGTTCGTGTCCTGCCAATGTTGATGCTTGATCTGAAGCGTTTCTTGACCATCATTAACATTTACCGAGTAAGTCCCTTTAATAGAATTTTGGAGAAAAAAAAACTAACTGATCCGCCTCTGACTTGCTTACACTACTTCCGCTTCGGATCTCCGACTTCATACCTCGTTCTTCGGACTTCATTCTACGTACTGCGTGCCGCTTACTCCGTCCCACCTTTCCTTCCAACTGAAGAGGAGGCAAGAGGACGTGCTTGTGGGGCCCACTTCTTCTTGGGTCGCAGTGCTCAGGGCTTTACATTACACCCTCAATCATACGTACATACACGCACATAAACATATATAAACAGTGACTTTCTACAGTCTGCATTGAGTTGATTGAGTTTGTGAAACTTTTTGAAGTAGTGCTTCCAAACGATTTAATTAGACCTGTGTTGGAGATCGGACAGATAATCTGATTACTATTTGCTAAATACATTTCTTCGAGGTTTTGCTTTGAATGCATAGGCCATTGGTAGTATTTTTGCATCTTGTTTGTATAGTGTTGTTGCATCTTGATTGTATTAGCATCTGTGTACAGTGTAAGGGGTTAGGGATTAGACAAAGGGAGGTAATCGTTTGTTAATTGGTGGGGTTGTGGGTCCGGATAAGGGTTGAGGTTGGGTTAGATTCCCCATTTTCCTGTGTGGTTGTGTGTGAAATAAAAGTGTAAATGTGCATCTGGCATTTGTGTTAGTTTTTTAAGTTTGAGTGTGTATCCCTCCACTCGCTGTTTTGAGCTGAAGTCACTAGCCCATTCGGGTGACGTGACAGAGGTCAAGGCAACAAGGTCAGCAAATGTTGGTGTTAACAAATGACAATTTCTGACCCCCAAAATTTTTTTTTTACGTTATTGAAAACGAACTTATGATTCTTTGAGGCATGATGGATATTGACGAGACACATAATCCTCGCAAATTTAATCAACCTTGCTCCAAAGTCAAAGTTACTGTCCAAACTCGGTTCATATGGGTACATTGAAATTAACTTGACTATAAACTATGAAAGATAAAAAGTCCAAACTTGTATATAAAGATATTAGATAAATATTTGATATATGTTCCGTTTTTGCCTTGATCTTGAAGGTCATGGTCATTTCAATATAGCCTACAAAACAATAATGAAAATGGGACATTGTACAGTAGAGTGGCTCCATATTTGACCCTTAATATGCCTAGAATAACATTGTTTTTTTCATACAGATGAGCATCAGAGGTCATGTGAAGGTCAAGATCATCATAAGGTCAAGATCATCGAAGGTCAGGGTCATTACAAAGTCACTATTGTTTTGGGGCATAATACAATCTTTGCTATAGTTTATTTGATTGCACATTAGTGTCCATTTGGAGCCAGACGTCAAGGCTATCTCAAGGTCCAGATCAAACTTGGCATTACTTTGCGTTTTAATGCCACCGGTTTAGTTTTTCTGGGCCTCTCTTTTTTATGTAAAATACTCCAGGTTCCACAAGGAGCATGAGAGTCAAAGAAGCTTTGCCCTTCTACGTGTTATACTATTCCCAAACGCGCAAAGCAAATTCACCTGTTTACAACATATGAGGCGAATAAAATTCTTATGTTTATGTATGTCTACTTTTGACAGCTTACCTGTAAATTTGTTACATATAGGCAGACAGGTTCTGGCTCGGGGTTGAAGGAAGGTTGAGCATTTGTAATGTTGTCAGGGGATCCATCCATGCCAGGAGAGCTGACATCACCATTAGCCTGTGCCTTCTGTATGAGGCCCACCGTCACCGTACATGAAAACCGATCTTTGATCGGAGAAACCAGGCAGAAGTAAAAGTGCATTGGCTGCGCGATACTTTGATCTACGTATTTACATTTGCAAGACTGCAGAAGTCCAAAGTCTTTTTTCTGAAAAAGAATAAGGCACAGTGACACGTCAGAACCTCTACCTACATCATTTGACGTAATAGACCTTACCTCTGATAGTACATCTACTTTGCAGTGTCGGTGATATTTCACAATCACTTGCATATCAACTTTATGATCATCATCATCATCATCACCATCATCATCATCAGCATCATCATCATCATCATCATCATCACCTTCATCATCATCATCATCATCATTATCATCATCATCATCATCACCTTCATCATCTTCATCATCATCATCATCATCATCATCATCATCATCATCATTATCATCCTCAGCAGCAGCAGCAGTAACATCGTCTTTGCGTAGTTTTAATGCACACAGTCTCAAATTACACTCAGTGGCTTAGAATTTTCGTGGTAGTGCATCCAGTTGTCCACATCCACATCTCGGATCTTCAGTTCTGCCGCAAGCCAGAAATTGCTGGGATCCTCGGATGTTGAACCCAGAGTATCCAAATAGAACTCGCTGTTTAGGCAGGGGGGTATTGTCTGAAACAAGTAAAATAGTTTGTGCCAAATTAATTACGTGTCAAAACATTTTACAGATCTGTTTGTCAAAACATCTTACAGATCTGTCGTGCCGGAAATACGTAATCAGGAGCACTTTTGCTTCGTATTGCACCTAGGGTTTCTAGTTGTGAATTAACTGTCTCTTGTTATGAATACTTACACTGGATGAGAGCAGCGCAAAGTATTTTTCTATGGAGTTTTTAGTTTAGTTTAGCAGGATATCACGCAGTTATTCATTAGAGGTAAGCTATTTCGAAAGCTTGTGATTGTGGTTCAGGACTACTGTATGTCAATGACGTCAGCAGTTTATGTAGCTCAATAGTATGCAAATGTCAAAGGGCGTGAACTTCTTCTAGATAACTCGGCGTGCTTTAAGAAAACGGACATTACCACCAAGTTGACTTCGTGGGTATATTTTGTTAGTTACGTCGCGTGCCTGACATCCAACATGATGTGCATTTGGGTAAGAGACCTTATGTTCAACAATTTAAATGTGAAAATAGGGATCTACACTCGTCTTGAGACTACAAAGGCAAGTTTGAAGTGAAGTACATGTACTGGAGTAGATGAAAGTTAGCACACTACGGTGATCACGCCTCACGTAACACGCGCGTTCGCTCTTTTTTCAAAATTAAAATGAAATAAAGTCCCTTTCACAAGTTACGACAGGTTCCTACTCATATAATACATTTTACCTCTCTGTTGGTTTTACCAAATTATTTTATAAATGTATAGAACAGCACTGCTACACACATATGCTTGTTATGGCAGCTATAAAACTTACTTCTCTTCAATGCATTTCAGGTATTATAATTTAGAATCAACTATGTAAATTTACTGACTGACTGGTTTTTATGGATTTAATAATAAATTCCATTCAACAACAATAAATGTTAGGTGCAGTAAATTTGTTTTGAATGATACTGACCTTTTCAAAATCTTTGACCACGAGTCTGCGGTCCCAGGCATAGAGGTTGAGTTTGACCACTCTTTCCGGTCCTTTAGACAGCTCCATCTGACTGTACAGTCGCAGCTCTGTTGGTGATGGAGCCTGCTTACAGCTGGTGCACACATATCCCGTGAAGTGCCGAGTGTAGACAACGACGTGCTTCTCCTCCAGCTCAAACCACACGTCTGATGACTGGCGGTGTTTCAGTTTCCGGTATTGAATGGGAGAAGTGCCCGAGATTTCGTACAGCGTGATATCGTCCACCGTGAACTCTGGGCCCAAGAAATGTGGCAGGAAGATTCTGACTGGTTCCAAAAACTCAACTCGAGGCACAGTCACGTACTCTGCCAATGGTGTCACGATGGATTCCATTTCAGGTAGTTGCAGCTGGTCATGAATGTAACTGAGATTGATAGAAACAGCACCAAAGACATCTGTGTCTTTTCCTGTACTGATTGCACCTGTTGGGATCTCTAGTCTTACATCCGAGCTGTCAGTCTGAAGAACGCCACCTTGACTATTGAATGTTTCATTGGTCTGCCATTGGGGGCATAGGTGTGGCACTCCGTTGTCTCCTCCTCCTTCTTCTTCCTCGTCCTGTTCCCCTTCTTTTTCTTTTGTTTTTTCCTCAACATTTATTTCTTCCTCTTCTTCTGTTTCTTCCTTTTCGTTCTCATCTTTTTTTCCTTGGCTAGGTTTTACAAGTGTCGCTGCCAAACTTTTGACAATGGTTTCTTGTTTACCACTGTGGCTCAACCTCATTGAGGCACCAGCATCCTCTTCATCTCCTTTTTTCTCCTCTTCTTTGTGTTTTGTAAAACTGGTTGATGACGATTTCACCATTTCAAAATGTGATAAACATTCTCCGCTTAATTTAGCATATTTGTTTTTGGCCTCTCTTGAGACCAACATGTATATTCTTCTGCTGACTCGAACCCTCTCTATCACTTCAGACGCTGACAGCCACAATCGTCTGGTGATAAGTTCTGGCAGCACCGTTTCCAGCTGATGTTCGCTGAAGCTTTCTTCTGCCATGTACTTAGTTTCCAGCTGATGTTTGCTTAAGTATTTTTCTGCTACGTACTCCTGATTATGTGGCCCACTGTACTCAGCTTCCCTCTGTAGCACTGTAACAACAGACTGCCACATGTGTCTTGAATCAAGTTTTGGCAATGCAGTTTCCAGCTGATCTTTACTGCAGTGGGGGAGGATATACTTTACAAAGTCAGAATCAGAAGCACGCATAACGATTTTTTCAGTGGTCACATCCAGTTGTGCCCACTGTTGTTGTGATCTACTGATACCCTTCTTTAATATGGCGCCCACAGACTGCCACTTGTGATTTATAACAAGTTCTGGCAACATAAATTCCATCTGATCTTGACTGCAATGAGGAACGATGAATGTTGCAAATTCAGCATCACCAGCTTTGCTCATAGCCTCTTTAATGACCCACTGTTGTAGTGATTTACTGATACCCTTCTTTAATATGACGCCCGCAGACTGCCACTTGTGATTTGTAACAATTTCTGACAACATAAATTCCAGCTGGTCTTGACTGCAATGGGGAGCGATGAATGTTGCAAATTCAGCATCACTAGCTTTTCTCATAGCTTCTTCAGTGGCCCATTGTTGTCGTGATCTACTGATACCCTTCTTTAATATGGCGCCCACAGACTGCCACTTGTGATTTGTAACAAGTTCTTGCAACATAAATTCCAGCTGGTCTTGACTGCAATGGGGAGCGATGAATGTTGCATGTTCAGGATCACCAGCTTTGCTCATAGCCTCTACGACAGCCTGCTGTTGTTCTGATCTACTGATACCCTTATTTAATATGACGCCCACAGACTGCCACTTGTTATTTGTTACAAGTTCTGGCAACATAACTTCCAGCTGGTCTTGACTGCAATGAGGAATGATGAATGTTGCAACTTCAGCATCACCAGCTTTGCTCATAGCCTCTTTAATGGCCCCCTATTGTTGTGATCTACTGATACACTTCTTTAATATGACGCCCACAGACTGCCCCTTGTGATTTGTAACAAGTTCTGGCAACATAAATTCCAGCTGGTCTTGACTGCAATGGGGAGCGATGAATGTTGCAAATTCAGCATCACTAGCTTTTCTCATAGCTTCTTCAGTGGCCCATTGTTGTCGTGATCTACTGATACCCTTCTTTAATATGGCGCCCACAGACTGCCACTTGTGATTTGTAACAACTTCTTGCAACATAAATTCCAGCTGGTCTTGACTGCAATGGGGAGCGATGAATGTTGCAAGTTCAGCATCACCAGCTTTGCTCATAGCCTCTACGATGGCCTGCTGTTGTTCTGATCTACTGATACCCTTATTTAATATGACGCCCACAGACTGCCACTTGTTATTTGTAACAAGTTCTGGCAACATAACTTCCAGCTGGTCTTGACTGCAATGGGGAGCGATGAATGTTGCAACTTCAGCATCACCAGCTTTGCTCATAGCCTCTTCAATGGCCTGCTGTTGATCTGATCTACTGATACCCTTCATTAATATGACGCCCAAAGACTGCCACTTGTTATTTGTAACAAGTTCTTGCAACATAAATTTCATCTGGTCTTGACTGCAATGGGGAGCGATGAATGTTGCAAATTCAGCATCACTAGCTTTTCTCATAGCTTCTTCAGTGGCCCATTGTTGTCGTGATCTACTGATACCCTTCTTTAATATGGCGCCCACAGACTGCCACTTGTGATTTGTTACAAGTTCTTGCAACATAAATTCCAGCTGGTCTTGACTGCAATGGGGAGCAATGAATGTTGCAAGTTCAGCATCACCAGCTTTGCTCATAGCCTCTACGATGGCCTGCTGTTGTTCTGATCTACTGATACCCTTCTTTAATATGGCGCCCACAGACTGCCACTTGTGATTTGTTACAAGTTCTGGCAACATAAATTCCAGCTGGTCTTGACTGCAATGGGGAGCGATGAATGTTGCAACTTCAGCATCACCAGCTTTGCTCATAGCCTCTTCAATTGCCTGCTGTTGATCTGATCTACTGATACCCTTCTTTAATATGACGCCCACAGACTGCCACTTGTGATCTGTAACAAGTTCTGGCAACATAAATTCCATCTGGTCTTGACTGCAATGAGGAACGATGAATGTTGCAAATTCAGCATCACCAGCTTTGCTCATAGCCTCTTTAATGGCTCGCTGTTGTCGTGATCTACTGATACCCTTCTTTAATATGACGCCCACAGACTGCCACTTGTTATTTATAACAAGTTCTGGCAACATAAATTCCATCTGGTCTTGACTGCAATGAGGAACGATGAATGTTGCAAATTCAGCATCACCAGCTTTGCTCATAGCCTCTTTAATGGCCCCCTGTTGTTGTGATCTACTGATACCCTTCTGTAATATGACGGCCACAGACTGCCATTTGTGTCTTGCAACAAGTTCTAGCAACGTTGATTCCAGCTGATCCTGACGGCAGTGGGGAATGATGAATGTTGCTAGTTCAGAATCACCAGCTTCGAGAACGGCCTCTTTCATGACCATGTGATTTAAAGATTCACTCACCCCTTTCTCCAGCTCCTTACCAACATATCTCCAAAGGCCTTGTGATATTAGGCCTTTTAATGTTGCATTCATCTGCTCCTCTTCATATGCACTTATCACATTCGCCATACTTACATAAATTCTATTCTCCTCAACAATTTCTTTCAAGATAAATGGAAGTCTTTATCTGCAAGGTTAAGGTGTCCATTGATCTATCTCAACTCCTTCCCTTTGTTTTGCGGAATCACAATAGCATGGTTTTATAATGTGCTGAACATCCGAAAGAAAAGAGTGTTAAAGTCACAATATCTTGAGACTCTGTCTATCTGATTCTTTTGTCTCATATTTCCATTTATCACCGCGATCAATTTTATTCGTTTAACAATTAATTAAATGTGTATTAGTTGTGGCACATCTTAATCATAACAGAAGGACTGACTGACAGTCAGTTAAGTTCGTGCAAAAGATCACTCTGCGCCCAAAGAAAGTCTGCACCATCAATTCAAGGTACTGTTAAGGTACTTGGTTTTCTTAATGAATAATTTCTCAATGACAATGTTTTGACGACACTAGCATTTTCAAATGCATAACGGCAACCTAACAGTTCACTACAATTTACAGAGCTGTACAGATGCAAAGAATCTAAATAATTGGATACTTTGAGCACTGAAGTCCTTGGGTCATGTAAACATAATGATTGTCATTGCGCCTGTTTCTGGCAACTGAACATCTGACCGCTTCTGAAACGAAATACAATGACCCAAGTACAAAGCTAGTATGACAATGCCCATGAATCACAAGGTCCACGGGAATCCGTGGCTAGTATCCTATACAAACCAGTAGAGGCGATATACATATGGTTCTCACGCTCCTTTGGAACTCCAATATTCCATAAACAAATGTCTTCACATTACTACGAAACACTACTGTATATGACATGTAAACTTTTATTTTGTGTAAAGCAATGCAGACCTTGATCTTCAAAAATAAATCTTAAACATCAAGCACAACCAATATTCTGATTCAGAAACAGCTGTGTGATTAGTAATGTATTAAAAAAAGATACCG
The DNA here is from genome assembly GCA_036898135.1 of Oncomelania hupensis. Lineage (NCBI taxonomy): Eukaryota > Metazoa > Mollusca > Gastropoda > Littorinimorpha > Pomatiopsidae > Oncomelania > Oncomelania hupensis. The sequence continues at coordinate 44,709,346 of CM072526.1, read as the reverse complement.
TTGGTCAAACATGGAGCTATTCCACAAAGCAACAATGAACTGTAGTCATTTTTGTATGACTTTCAATGACCAAAACAACGTTCAAGAAAAAAGCATCAAAGTATTGTAGTAAGAAAGATGAAAGTATTGAACGATTTAAATATAACAACAACAACTACAACATTACTTACCTTTTAGTAAGATAGAGTTGGTCAAGAACCCTGTCAATGTCAGCTTCTCTGGCTAATCAATTCTCTCAAAGGCCTGGCTACCAATCTAGCGAAAACAGTAAATATGATGGCAAGCAATTTTAATGTATTCTCAGACACAAACAGCCACACACATTTTTGCAAACCTTTGAAATAATTTAAAGGGACTCTCATTGACCACGCCCTCTCGTCAGATTATTTTAATATTCACAGTGGGTGTTGCCCGACTTAAAAAGTAAGTATACAACAAAAATTAACACTTTTGAATGTATAATTTTTAAAATAAATTCTGTAGTTTTTGTGCCTATTACTAGCAACAGCCAGCGCCATAGCCAACATTCTTAAGCTAAAAATAGTACCTACCAAAGCCGATAAGAGACAGAACTCGTAAACAAATTTGCTCGATAAGGTTTTTCGTTTTAGGTTGATACAATAGCCCCTACTCTACCCCAGACACCAAAGACGCACACTTCAAGCCGCTGCAGTGAGACTTGAATGCATTTATTCATAAGAGGTCTGCTAAAGGACAAATTATAGTTTATAAAGCAGCAGTGATTAGGTGGGACTGAACTAAGTACAGCAGATAGATAAAAACCAGAAAACCAGAGTTTTCGGGTTGGATTCACATGTGTGCAGCAGTGTGGTTATGAGGTTCATGCAAATAAAATATGTCAGATTTTGTGCAAACCTGCATGCGCAACACGAGTCCTAACTTTTAGGAACCTATTGCATGCAGTTATAAAACTTGGTAGGACGGCGTACCCCTACGAACGCTTGAAAAAAAATTGTGATTGAATGATCTCACTTCAAAGTAAAGGTCGGAAGATAAGATACACGAATTTCAGTAAAAATAAAATGAATTAGACTGAATGGCAAAGCCCAGATGACCTACATGATCTTTGTGGAACTTGCAAACCTTAGCAGGAACATTGGTGCCCAGAAAAAAACACCATGAAACAGTGGCATTAAAATGCAAAGTAATACCGACTTGGATCTTTTGATGCTCTTGACCATGAGATGACTTTGACTTCCGGCTCCAAATAAACTCATGTATGATCAATTAAAATTCGGCAAAAGTTGTATTATAACTCCCCAAAAGGTGACCTTGGGAAGACCTTGACCTTCAGTAACCTTGATCTTCATGAGACCTTTGATGCTCATGTATAATCAAATAACCCAATGTTGTTTTATACTGTGGGTTAAATAAATATACAGCCATTCCACTCCACGATCCAAAGAAAGTCTGGCATGTTACTTACAAAAGAACAAGAAGTCTTGGATAGATGGACAGAGTACTGCTCTGAACTTTACAACCACACACCAAACGGAGATTCATCAGTTCTAGTATGTCCCCAGAACAGAGAAAAAGAAGAAGAAATCCTCCCAATTCTCCGAGAAGATGTTGAAGCAGCAATGCAATCGCTGAAGAAAGGGAAGTCGGCGGGAGTGGACAACATACTCGCAGAATTGCTTCAAGCAGAAGGAGAAGCGATGATTAACGCCCTCACCATTATCTGTAACAAGATCTGGCAGAGTGGGGAGTGGCCTACACCATGAAACAAGTCGCTTGTCATCACTCTTAAATAAGAAGGCAACCTTCAGGAGTGTGAAAATTAACGCACCATCAGCCTCATTAGCACTCCCAGCAAGGTCCTCCTGATAATAATACTCAACAAGTTGAAACCTCAAGCTGAACAAATCTTGCTGAATACCAAGCAGGATTCAGGGCAGGGCGAAGTATCACCGAACAGATTTTCAAATAATCTGCGAGAAATACCTACAGCACCACCACGATCTCTATCATGTGTATGTAGACTTTAAGAAAGTGTTTGACCGAGTCTGGCATGCAGCTCTGTGGGCAACCATGAGAGTGTACAACATCAGCCCTAACATTATTGAAGTCATCGAAAGCCTGTATGACAAGGGTACCAGTGCAGTCCTCCACAACAGCCCATCGGGAACTGGTTCAGAAAAACAATCGGTGTGCGTCAAGGATGCCTACTCTCTCCAACACTCTTCAACATCTTCCTAGAGTGCATCATGTCAGATGCCCTTGCAGATCACGAAAGCACAGTCCGCATTGGGGGTAGAGCAATCTCCAACCTCCGTTTTCGGATGACATTGATGGATTGGCTGGAGAGGAGCAAAAACTTGAACAGCTGGTACATAGGCTTGAAACCACCTCCTGAGCCCTTGGAATAGAAATAAGTGCAGAGAAGACCAAAATGATGACCAGCAACACCAATGGCTTCAAGATGGACATCAAATTCCAAGGCCAATCCCTCAACACTGTTACGTTGAAACGCGAATTGTAGTATGTCTGAAACGCGCACGATAGATCTAATCGTTTCGCTTTGCAAAGTATTCAATAATAGAGTGTATTTACCTTTGATTTGAGTTTGCATTGTTGTTAGAAGAAGCTTTGTATAACGTTGATAATTTTTGTTGGTCGATATTGTTGGAGAATTCTCTAGATCTGCTTGTTTACTATCGATCGAAGTTTCGGGATATTTGAGAACATTCTTTTGACAGGAAGGCAGGTTGTATGACGTAAAACAGTGATGACGAAGTTAATTCTGATTGGTTGTAACGCGTTATTCTAGAACGTCCTGAGGTCATCTCGAGTTGAGAGAAAAAAATATATAATGGACACACTGTGTTGTGAAAAGTGATTATTGATAGTGAGTTGGAAAGTAAAAAGTTGAGAGTGGAAAGGCGATTGAGCGATTGTATGCAGTTGTTGATGTGTGCTGAATAAAAGTGGAAAACTTCATACGAAGACTTTGCCTTGTTGCTGCTGAGTGAGCAGGCTGCGTGGATAAACGAATCTGAGTTACACACCTATCAGGAATTCAAGCATCGGGGCTGAATCAAATACTGATAGAAAAACACCAACATCGAATCGAGTGTAACAAACACATTGCATAGCTTCAAATATTTAGGAGCCATTGTATCAGACAATGTGTCCCGACAGGAAGTCCTCTAAAGGATCGCACAAACAACTGCTGTCCTGACAAGGTTGAGTCCCATTTGGAAAGACGGGATCATCAGTTTACATCCTAAGGTAAGACTGCTGCACTCCTTTGTCGTCCCATCTTCCTGTATGCTTGCGAAACATGGACCCTCACAGCAGACGTACAACGATGAATACAAAGCATGGTGCTACAGAAGACTTCTGGGCATTTCATATACCCAGCACATCACCAAAGAAGAAGTTTGACAGACCATCACACAAACCATTGAACAACACGATGACATGTTCATAGTGGTGAAGAAACGGAAACTCCGATGGTATGGTCACGTCATCAGAGCATCAGGTCTTGCATAGACTACTCTGCAAGTCACGGTGCAATGAGGAAGGAGAAGAAGGAGACATAAAAAGAGTTGGGAGGACAATATTCGAGAATGGACGGGCTTGACACTGAGCGAATACATGAGGATCGCTAAGGACACTTGCGACTATCCGGATGAATCATACTGCCTCTGTTTGGCTGCTATTTATAGCCCCAAGCTCATTTGCATGTTGAATCCAGGCCGGTGTGACATCCTCACAGTTCCTAGTATCTTAGCTGGGCTGGGAGCGAATGGGAGCATTCTGATTGGTCGACGCGTTACAAAATTCGACGCATGCGCACAGTGCTATCATAGTCTTCGTAAGGTTTAGGGTTAAAGTTTGGGTTAGAGTTAAGAGTTTAGGGTTAGGGTTAGGGTTTGGGTTAGGGTTAGGGTTATGACGCCTAAGAACTTCGTGAAAAAGCCGGCCCGACATGACCTGGCGCATGCGCAAATGCGCTCGGATAAACTAGGAAACCCGGAACTTGAAGGATGTGACACCGGCAATTAGACATCGCTCAATCTTCGCCGATAGATTTTGTCTTGCGCAAATGCACTTTTTAAAAATCTTGTAATTTGTACTTTTTAATTTTTATTTTCTTTCAGCTGCATTTAGTTTTTTCACACACACACGCAAACACAAACACTCCCCCGAACATACTTGTTTTCTATTGATTTAGGTTCGCCAGGAAAGAAAAATCATACGAGCAACAACAAGATTACATTAGATTTGCTACTAGTTTATTTATTTTAGCATTCGAAGGGAGTCGCTGAGTATTGCCGATACTATTTTAAATGCAAACCTAGCTTGCTGATGATTATTAATTTCCTTGTTTTCTCTAACTGGCGCGCGATTCTCCCTCTCTCTCTCTCTCTCTCTCTCTCTCTCTCTCTCTCTCTCTCTCTCTCTCTCTCTCTCTCTCTCTCTCATTCGCTCTGTCTGTCTGTCTGTCTCTCTGTCTGTCTGTCTGTCTGTGTGTCTGTCTGTTTAACCTTTTGTAGGAGAGTATAACTTTACCGAGGTCCAGTTGGATTTCTACACATTAATAATAAGATATTGCTAAGACAATAAAAAAATCTTGACCATAGTTTCAAAGTGATGTCAGTGTTGGCTACATGAAAACATCAAGTGAAGCAGAGAGAGAGAGAGAGAGAGAGAGAGAGAGAGAGAGAGAGAGAGAGAGAGAGAGAGAGAGAGAGAGAGAGAGAGAGAGAGAGAGAAAGAGAGAGAGAGAGAGAGAGAGAGAGAGAGAGAGAGAGAGAGAGAGAGAGAGAGAGAGAGAGAATAATGCAAAATATACAATTCCTGCTACGCCAAGATGGCGATTGGTATAGCTTAACCGCTGAACCTCGCAGGAACAAAACTTCTTCAGAGAAGACATGGGGGTGTCAACAAGATCCGGTGCCAAGAAGAAACGAGCTGAAGCGCTCAGGAAAAGGATTTTAATATCAGAAGCGGAACAAGAGCAACAAGAAAGGCCGGGAAGTGAGGATGAAGAGTCCATCAGCGAAACCACCGCTGCTTCTGTTATCGTCAAGGACGACTCGCATCCTTCAGTTCCCCTGCCTATGTCAATGAACCGAGTGAGTACGGCTATCAATTCCGAGTTTCAAGCTATGTTTGACGACCTAGTTAAACGCATTGACTCTCTAGTGAAGACCGTGCAAGAACAATCAGAGCTGATCAAAGAACTGATCAGTCGGGACTCGATGCCGGCCCGCAATGAGTAGCAACAACACATGCCAAGAGTTGTCGTCCGTGATGACGAATAGAGTTATCCCAAAGTGTGTCCACAGAACAGCAGTATGAAATTACGCGCTATTTCTAAGCGAAAACTTATCAGAAATAAATAATTTTAACCAATAATTATTAATGAAAGCCTGTAGATTCGGGGTTTTTGCAAAAGGAGACGTCCGCGTTCTGGTAGCTGAAATGGCAAGTGAAAAAGCGGGTTTTATCGTGATAATTGTTATTAAATAATAAGACCCCTCGCTAAAACTTTGTGTACAGATAATTGAACGCACTATTTCCATGTCAAAGCCAAAAAAAATTTGAAATTCGACCGTAAAATACTTCAAAAAGTGGTTTTTAGTTCCTGCACGTAGCATCAACGCATGCCAAGAGTTGTCGTCCGTGATGACAAATATAGTTATCCCTCAGTGATAGGCCTAATAACTCTGAATGATAGGCCTATTTTATGCTTACACACTTCAAAACATGGCTACTACATTACGGTCAGTGCTTCAAAATACAAATAATTTCTCATGCATAATACATTAAGTTTGAGTTTTTTTTTATTTGTTTACAAAGATCACATCGAGGACTAACTTATTAAAGCGTTAAATTAACATTCTGTCCAATATATAAGCAGGCCATCGGCCGGTCACCTAAAATGGAAAAAGAGCTGAAACTGTTGATTCGGCGTTTTTTCTTTAATGGCTATTAAAAAAAAAAGTTTTCGACTTATGTTAAAAAATGAATTTGTTTTGCAATATACATGTTATCCTGTAATAAATTTAGGCAAAAAAAAATTTTTTTTTGGGTTTCGAAAAAATGATGTGTTGTTGCTACAATGAGCAACCCCAGCGCGATTCGACTCCGGTCCGAACATACGCTGAAGCAGTTCGACCGTCGCTCAAGCAGCCTGAAAAATGCCCGACGGCTCGAAAGATGTTTGCCCTTCAATCTAACTCGATCGGGGCAAGCAATTCCAAAAATCATGGAAACAAATGTCAAGACAAGAACCAGATGACGTCAAAACAGAATACAAAAATAACATCATCTACTGGTGACGTCAATTTAAAAAATGGTGACCGCCAAAGAAGGTGTAAGGGTGAATCAGAAAGAGAGCACGCGATGTGTTTAGGACATGACGTCTTGTCTGTGATGTGACGTGCTGTGTGACGTTTGTGTGTGTCTGTTGGGTTTTGCTTTTCCCCAGAGAGCACGAAGACAGTGACTGGACTGTGGACACTGACGGTGGACAAAGACAGTAGTTAGTTAGGTTAGACAGGTATGTTTGGAGTAGAGATCGAAGCGTTGTAAGTATGGTTTATTATATTTGCAGTGAATGAGAGTGTGAAAGAAGGTGCATGACGCAAGGCAGAGGCGAGATTGGTGATCCCCATGTTGCGTGTTGTATAGTGGCGTTGTGTATCTTACATTGGCGATCGTCGACATGTAGATGCGGACCTGTTAGTTTTACGACGACATTGGTTTGAAAATTTCTTCTTTGAATTCGGAAATTAAATGAATTTTTGAAGCTAAGAACTGCACGTATCTGCCGGAATCCTTGGATTTGTCCGTTTCCAAAAGATGGCAGTTGGAGGAGAGGTAAAGGACGGACGAGTTCAAAGGTCACTAGCCTAGGTGCCGACGAAAACCATAGACTAGCGTCTATGCGAAAACGAAGCTGTGGTATTTTTCTTGAAATTATTTTAGGATTCGGATCGTCGTGTTTTGGTCGTGATATTTGGTTTGTGTTGTGGTGATTTGTCCTTTCTGTGATTTTATTGGTAGTCTTTAAATAAAAGTAGGAAATGCATAAGGTTAATTGATTTTGGGTGTGGTATTTTTCTATTTTAGGCTTATTTTATCATCTTATACTAAGTGAAAATGAATGAGGGTACAATTTTATTTGGAGAGTTTTGCTTGAATGCAGTCTATTGTTAATGTTAGGATGTGATATTTCAATCTGATTTGGAATTAAGTTTTTGATGGCGTCGCTGGTAGAAATGTTGCGTAAAAACATAATAAATTTCTTATTATCTTATTATTTATTGTGGGTGCCATTATTTCACAAATGGGATACATGTAGCGGTGATGTTGTGGTGATAGGTTTTTGTGACATTTATTGTAATTGTATTTGACAGAAATTATATCAATAAATTAGTGAATAAAGCATAGTTTCAATAAAATATTTGGATATGACTTCAGCTTGAGATCTTTTCATTTAAAATAAAACATTAATTACATTTGTGGACTGTATAAAATTGCAATTATAAATAAGTAAATAAATAAATAAGTGATATTTCTATGAATGTTTTAAGATTGTGGTATTTCAAATAAACGCACATCTATATATTAGTACATGTGAATATGAGTCATTCTGTTTGCAGTAAAAGTATTAAATAAAAATACTTTCTCAAAGAAATATTGCTTCTGTAATAGCGTTTGTTAGAGTTATTGGTATTGGTGAACTGGCCATTCATTAAATTAATAATGTCTACCGGCGCTATTGTTTTACCAAAATATTAGGAGTACTACTAATAATAAACATATATTATACTACATTGTAATATTCATGGAATAATTCACACTATTCAGGGTTTTGAAGAAGCATTGCAGTATTTACATTTTACATGCAAGTGCTCATAATTTATGCTTTCATGTTGCATGCTTTTGCTTCTAATATGTTTTGATAATAAGGGACATATATGTATGTATTATGTATATATCAAAATGTAAGTAGGACATTTAGACTTTAGTTGGTTTTCAGCCTCGGGAATGCGGTTTTATTGTAGGTATATTTTCTGTCAGTACAAGTTGTTTTGTGTGTTGTTTAAATATATCAAGTATTTATACTTGTTAGCTGAGATGGTGTGTGCGTTTATTCTTGACCGTATAAATTGAGTACAGTGGGGAATTACATTTTTTGTTCGCTCCGAGGTACAATAGACTGAGACTCAAGTTGTTGGGTGGTGAGTTTCTCGGGCGTTATGCTTTGATTGGGGGAATTATATTTTTTGTTTGCTCCGAGTTACAATAGACTGAGACTCAAGTTGTTGGGTGGTGAGTTTCTCGGGGGTTATGATTTGATTGGGGGGGGGATTACATTTTTTGTTCACTCCGAGTTACAATAGACTGAGACTCAAGTTGTTGGGTGGTGAGTTTCTCGGGGGTTATGATTTGATTGGGGGGGAATTACATTTTTTGTTCACTCCGAGTTACAATAGACTGAGACTCAAGTTGTTGGGTGGTGAGTTTCTCGGGGGTTATGATTTGATTGGGGGAATTATATTTTTTGTTGGCTCCGAGTTACAATAGACTGAAACTCAAGTTGTTGGGTGGTGAGTTTCTCGGGGGTTATGATTTGATTGGGGGAATTATATTTTTTGTTCACTCCGAGTTACAATAGACTGAGACTCAAGTTGTTGGGTGGTGAGTTTCTCGGGGGTTATGATTTGATTGGGGGGGAATTACATTTTTTGTTCGCTCCGAGTTACAATAGACTGAGACTCAAGTTGTTGGGTGGTGAGTTTCTCGGGGGTTATGATTTGATTGGGGGAATTATATTTTTTGTTTGCTCCGAGTTACAATAGACTGAGACTCAAGTTGTTGGGTGGTGAGTTTCTCGGGCATTATGATTTGATTGGAATTACATTTTTTGTTCACTCCGAGTTACAATAGACTGAGACTCAAGTTGTTGGGTGGTGAGTTTCTCGGGGGTTATGATTTGATTGGGGGAATTATATTTTTTGTTCGCTCCGAGTTACAATAGACTGAGACTCAAGTTGTTGGGTGGTGAGTTTCTCGGGCATTATGATTTGATTGGAATTATATTTTTTGTTCGCTTCGAGTTACAATAGACTGAGACTCAAGTTGTTGGGTGGTGAGTTTCTCGAGCATTATGATTTGATTGGAATTATATTTTTTGTTCGCTTCGAGTTACAATAGACTGAGACTCAAGTTGTTGGGTGGTGAGTTTCTCGAGCATTATGATTTGATTGGAATTATATTTTTTGTTCGCTTCGAGGTACAATAGACTGAGACTCAAGTTGTTGGGTGGTGAGTTTCTCGGGCATTATGATTTGATTGGAATTACATTTTTTGTTCGCTTCGAGTTACAATAGACTGAGACTCAAGTTGTTGGGTGGTGAGTTTCTCGGGCGTTATGATTTGATTGGGGGAGAATTACATTTTTGGTTAACATAATTGGTCATTATAACTCAGGAGGGAGAGTCGGCATGTATATTACTTGATATATTGAATGAAGATTGTTTATATGTTTTATTTTTTAGGATATTTTATGTGGAGTTTGGGGTGAGATATCAAGATATGGAGTTCAGGGGAAGAGGATAGGAATGGGGATGCGGGGGGCAGAATATTTGATAGTTACGTTATAGAGTTTAATTTTTATGCTGTTCAGTGTTTGTACTGTTCAGTGTTTAGGGTATGCAAGTTCTTTGTTGCAATTGAGCCTCATTTCGGCGAGAAGGGTTGCCTTTTCGTCGAAAGGGGGAAGAATGTAAGGGTGAATCAGAAAGAGAGCACGCGATGTGTTTAGGAAATGACGTCTTGTCTGTGATGTGACGTGCTGTGTGACGTTTGTGTGTGTCTGTTGGGTTTTGCTTTTCCCCAGAGAGCACGAAGACAGTGACTGGACTGTGGACACTGACGGTGGACAAAGACAGTAGTTAGTTAGGTTAGACAGGTATGTTTGGAGTAGAGATCGAAGCGTTGTAAGTATGGTTTATTATATTTGCAGTGAATGAGAGTGTGAAAGAAGGTGCATGACGCAAGGCAGAGGCGAGATTGGTGATCCCCATGTTGCGTGTTGTATAGTGGCGTTGTGTATCTTACAAAGGTTTCCAGGTGTAGTGCTTTTCCACGACTCTATCATGAATGGGATTGATGCCGCGAGACTGGGAAAAGCTCACCAAGTATACGTCCGCAAAATTAAGTCCCCGAAATGCGAAGATGTAGAAAATGAAGTGCAGAAGATGGAGGAGAATGTGGAGTCCGTCATCATCCACTGTGGCATCAACAACCTGAGACAACATCAGGATCCTTTGAAGGCTGCCATTTCCATCCTCAGCACCATCCGAGCTCTACCGTAACGACAGCAGCGCCCCAAGACCCGGGTAGTGGTAAGCAGAATTGCCCCAGTAAAGGACCCAGAGTTGTTGGCAAAACGCGATCTGTTCAATGCAGTTTTGTTCAAAGAAGTGATAGAAATGAAAGACCGATTTATAACATTCATCAGTCATGATCAGCTACTAGATCCTTCGCTTAGGAGCCGAGACGGCATCCATCCGAGTCAGAGGGGATCCGCTGCTCTAGCCAGGAACCTAGGACGACACATTCATTCGTTGTTTTGGCAAAGCCCTCGACGACCCGTTCGTAGTCATGTTTTCAGGCAAGATTGGTGGGACTCGTCACTGGCGAGGGCAGAGGATAGGCTCTGGAACACGCCGATGAATGTTCAGTTGTGACAGTATATGTTTAATTCTTTTTTTTAATTTATTTATTTATTTATTTATTTATTTTTGATTGATAAAATATCAAAATATCTCGTGTTATATTAATGACAATTCCATCACCATGTCTTCTCTGTAGAATTGTTTTAATAATTACTTCAACATAACTTGTGATTCTCATAAGTTTTCTTGTTGTGTAATTCATATAGGTTTCTTGCAGTAACTTTTCATTATATTATTTTTCCTTTTACTTTGAGAGAGAGAGAGAGAGAGAGAGAGAGAGAGAGAGAGAGAGAGAGAGAGAGAGAGAGAGAGAGAGCCCGTATGAATAAAGAAAAGCTTTATATTTTTCAATGGAATTGTAGGTCGCTTGCTACGAACATACAATATCTTGTTAACTTTTTAAAAGATCATAGTCCTCATGTGTTATGCTTACAATCTTTGAACGTTGTAAGAGGAAAGTTTCCAAAACTTCACGGATATTATTATCCTCCTGTGTCAGAACTGTCGTCCAGTAAAATCAACACAGCTATATACGTCAGAAATGATTTGGATTATAACATTATTACTTCGCCAGTTGGACAAAATTTGATTGATGTGTTTTCATCTGCTATCAAGTTGAAAGTTAACTCTTATATTTGTTTAAATGTGATGTCCGTTTACTATCCAAAAGGTCCAAATAATTTTAATAGTGACTGGCTTCGAAACATAATTGATGGATCTGAGAAATGGATAATAACTGGAGACTTTAATGCTCACTCTTCATTATGGGATAATGATTATGCGGGTGTTTCGAATTATCGATTAATGGACAATATTTTTGGATTCTTCTCTAATAATTATGAATGATGGAAGAATAACTCGTGTCCCTGACGCTTCTGTACATCGTCCTTCAGCAATTGATTTGACATTAGTTTCGTCCAACATTGCTATCGATTGTACTTGGGACATTGAAACTGATACACTTGGTAGTGATCACTTTCCTTTAATATTATTATTTAATGAAACAGTAGACATACAGTTAGAAGTTGATACAGTAGTAAAGTATATCTATGGACGTGCTAACTGGGATTTATTTCAATATAATCTTTTGAAATATGAAACTGACTTTATGACATGTGACGACATCAATAATGTCTATGCAACTTTTGCTAATTTAATTCATGAAGCAGCAAGTAATTCTATTCCGAAGAAAAGAACTACATGTAAGACTAATCATAAAGGGAACATTTGGTGGACTGAAAATTGTGAAGTAGCAGTTAAAAAAAAAAGAAGATTGCCTACAAAAAATGGTTAAAAAATAAAAATGATATTACATTTAAAGAGATGAAATGTACAAAACTTAATTGTAACAAAGTTATTGCTCTTGCTAAAAAAACAATTTTGGTTAAACTTTAGTACAAAAGAAATTAAAACATCGCACGATGCAAGGAAAACATGGAAAAAAGTAACTGAAATGAAAAAAAGTGTCCAGCTCCCAAATTGTCCTATTAAAATAATAGGTAAGGAATTTGCATCTCCTAGTGATAAGGCAGAGGAATTAGCTAACTTGTTTTCAAAAACAAGTACTTCCAAAGAGTTGCCACAAGCTATATTAAATGAAAGAAATAAAGCTGAACAAACAGAAGAATTTAATAACCCTTTGCCTGATAATAGTCTATTTATTAATTCTGAAATTTTATTTTCTGAAGTTGAAGATGCTATTTCTGTCCTTGGAAAGAAAAACTCTGCTGTAGGAATTGATGGGATATCATACACTTTGTTATCTCATCTTCCCTTAAAATGGATGCACTTTTTGCATAGTATAATTAAAAATTGCTGGGAAACTGGGATTTTGCCTGATGTATGGAAATCCTCTATTGTGATACCAATTGTAAAAGCAGGAAAGCCTCGATCTGATCCAGCAAATAATAGACCAATTGCTTTAACGTCTCATGTTTCTAAACTCATGGAAAAAATAATATTAGATAGATTAGTGTATTATTGTGATAAAAATAATGTTATACCAAATAATCAAGCTGGCTTTAAGAAAGGCAGGTCAGTCCATGATCATTTAGTTAAATTAACTACAAATATAAAACAGCAATTCGCTAAGAAAAAAAGTGTACTAGCGACCTTTTTTGATATTAAAAAAGCGTATGATCGAATGTGGCACTCTAGGCTATTGTATAAAATAAAAAAGATAGGACTCTCTGGGAATATATATAATTATATACAAAATTTTCTTCAAGGAAGAAATATTAAAGTCAAAGTTGGAAATTCATATTCGATCTCTCATAATACAGATATGGGGATTCCGCAAGGATCTATTGTGTCTCCTCTTTTGTTCAATATATTGCTATATGATTTACCAAAAGTAGCTAGTAACAAATTTACATTAGTTCAGTATGCCGATGATATTGCTTTGTGGTGTAATGTTTCACTTAGAAAGAAAACGTCAATGTTTGAAATCAATCATATTAATAAAGTTTATCAGAATGAAATAGACAATATAAGCAATTATATGAAGATTAATGGTTTGGAATTCCTATCCTATCCTATCCTGTCCCATAACCCGAAGGTCGTAGGGGCACCACAGATGATCGTTTAACCAGCATACTCCATCTTTCTCTGTCCTCAGCAGCCCTCATGGCTTCGCTCAGTGTCAAACCAGTCCATTCTCGAATGTTGTCCTCCCACCTCTTTTTCGGTCTCCCCCTTCTTCTACCTCCTTGCACTGTGCCTTGCAGAATGGTCTTTGCAAGGCCTGATGATCTGGTGACGTGGCCATACCATCGGAGTTTCCGTTTCTTCACCACTGTGAGCAGGTCATCGTGTTGTCCAATGGCTTGTGTGATGGTCTGTCGGACTTCGTCGTTTGTGATGTGTTGGGTATAGGAAATGCCCAGAAGTCTTCTGTAGCACCTCATCTCCATGCTTTGTATTCTTCGTTGGAGATCTGCTGTGAGGGTCCATGCTTCGCAAGCATATAGGAAGATGGAGATGACCAGAGAGCGCAGCAGTCTTACTTTGGAATGTAGACTGATGGTTCTGTCTTTCCAAATGGGCTTCAACCTTGTCAGGGCAGCAGTTGTTTGTGCGATCCTGGAGAGGACTTCCTGTCGAGACCCATTGTCTGACACAATGGCTCCTAAATATTTGAAGCTGTGCACTGTGTTGAGGGATTGGCCTTGTACTTTGATGTCCGTGTTGATGCCATTGGTGTTGTTGGTCATCATTTTGGTCTTCTCTGCACTTATTTCCATTCCATAAGCTCTGGAGGTGGTGTCAAGCCTCTGTACAAGCTGTTCAAGTTCTTGTTCCTCTCCAGCCAATCCATCAATATCATCCGCAAAACGAAGATTGGAGATTGCTCTGCCCCCTATGCTGACTGTGCCTTCGTGATCTGCAAGAGCATCTGACATGATGCGCTCTAGGAAGATGTTGAAGAGTGTTGGAGAGAGTAGGCATCCTTGGCGCACACCGATTGTTGTTCTGAACCAGTTCCCGATGACGCTGTTATGGAGGACTGCACTGGTAGCCTTGTCATACAGGCTTTTGATGACTTCTATAATTTTAGGGCTGATGTTGTACACTTTCATGGTTGCCCATAGAGCTGCATGCCAGACTCGGTCAAATGCCTTCTTGAAGTCTATGAACACATGATATAGATGTTGTTGGTGCTGCAGGTATTTCTCACAGACTATTCTGAGGTTGAAAATCTGTTCAGTGGTACTTCGCCCTGCCATGAATCCTGCTTGTTCTTCAGCTATGATTTGTTCAGCTTGTGGTTTCAACCTGTTGAGTATTATTTTCAGGAGGACCTTGCTGGGATGGCTGATGAGGCTGATGGTGCGGTAATTTTCACACTCCTGAAGGTTACCTTTTTTGGGAAGAGTGATGACAAGCGACTGGGTCCATGGTGTAGGCCATTCCCCACTCTGCCAGATCTTGTTACAGATAATGGTGAGAGCATCAGTCATCGCTTCTCCTCCTGCTTGTAGCAGTTCCGCTGGTATGTTGTCCACTCCCGCTGACTTCCCTTTCTTCAGCGATTGCACTGCTGCCTCAACTTCTTCCCGGAGAATTGGGAGGATTTCTTCTTCTTCTCTGCTCTCGGGACATGCTAGAACTGATGGGTCTCCATTTGGTGTATGGTTGTAAAGGTCAGAGCAGTACTCTGTCCATCTGTCCAAGACTTCTTGTTCTTCTGTAAGGCATATGCCAGACTTGCTTTGGATAGTGGAGACTTTGGGCTGTTTAACACTTGTCAGCCGCTTCACAGTCTGGTAGGCCTTCTTGCTGTTGTTCTTGTTCAGATTCAGTGATGGAGATCACGTACAATCGTACGTGTTTCACGTATTGAGTTGGGAAATCACGTAACGAAAATGTAATGAAAGGGTATAAACACGCACAAAGTCAGTGCCAAAGGGGTATGCAAACGTAAAGCTAAGTTGCTGGGAGGTATCATCAGGTACAACTATTTCGGTCGTGCGTACAGCTTTCGCTCGATTTGGATCGTGTGCCTGTGCGTCCTGCGCGACCGCCTACCACCCTCTCTCCCCCTCCTATTCATTCTGTCGCTTCCGAGAAACAGCCAATCATATGCACGATAATAATCAATTTTATTCTCGACGCTTTTGATTGGCTATATAAGACTGACAACAACCCAACATTAAACATGGCCGACAAGCAGCGATCTGAGGGGAAGCCGAAGAAAAGGAAAAATAAAGCAGACAAAACTAATTGCTCAAAAAAATTAGAACAAGATGAAGGAAAAGAAAAACAAACATTTTTGTCAGCCTTTGGCTTTGAGTGCTCGGTAAGAGAAGAAAAAGGTAAGCCGCACCGGGCCCGGCTGAAGAAACTCAAACTGATGAAAAGACTTTCCATGCAAAGTGTTTATTACGTATGTTGGTGTACTCCCTAAAAAACTGAAAGGGGGTAGAAAAACCCCCTTATGTTTGCATTGAGGGTATGAAAACCCCCACATGTTTTGGTTGAGGGTATAAATACCCCTAGCTTAAAAACTTTCTCCATCACTGCAGATTGTTCTCTATTTCCTGGCATTGATCTTCTATCCAGTTCTCCTTTGCTGTGCGCATGCCTTTACGGATGTCATTGTTGATTTTTCGGTATACATCAGCTCCCTGTGAGGTGTTCTTTTTCTTTTTTAACTCTCTTCGTTTATCACACAGATCCAAAAGTTCAGGTGTTATCCACGGCTTCTTCTTTGGTCGGTGCTTGCCAAGGATCTCAGTGGCGGCATCTGTTACACCTGAGTTGAAGGTATTGGTCATGGTGTTCACATCTACTTCGCCTGCCCCCAAAATAAGCAGTGGTGCAAATTTCCCTCCAATTGTGGTCTGAAATATTTTTGCCACCTCCGGGTCTTGCAGTTTGTCCAGGTCGAACTTCAGCCTAGTGCACTTTGCTGTATTTACTCTCTTCAAATGGAGCCGGAAAGACATCATCACGAGATCGTGGTCACTTCCAATGTCTGCTCCTGGAAAAGTGCGTGTCCTGCCAATGTTGATGCTTGATCTGAAGCGTTTCTTGACCATGATGTAGTCGATCTGGTTGTGATGTTCCCCGCCGGGACTGTGCCATGTCCATCGTCTGGATTTTTTGTGGAGACCAAGCGTGTTTTCCAGTACCAGATTGTTGTATCTGGCAAACTCCAATAGCCTCAGACCCCTGTCATTTGTCTCGTTGTTGCAGTGGGGTCCACATGTGTCTCCCCAGTTGTGGTGCGCATCTTGGCCAACCTTGGCATTCCAGTCGCCTTGCACTATGACTATGTCCTTCTTCGGCACTTGGTCAAGGACCGCCTGTATATTTTCATAAAAATCCTCCACTTCGCTGTCTTCATAGTCTGATGTTGGGGCATAGGCCTGGATGATGGTAATGTTGAAAGGGGTTGCTCTCAGACGGATGGTAATGAGTCTACTGGAGACTGGGCGGCAACCCATGACAGTGGCTAGAAAGTTCTTGTGGACCAAGAATCCAACGCCGTGTTCGTGCCTGTCATCTCTACCGCTGAAATAGAGCTTGTGGCCTTTGTCAGTCGTTGTTTCACCTAGGCCTTTCCAGCGCAGTTCGCTGATACCTAGAACGTTCCATCGATAGTGGGCCAGCTCGTGGGCCAGTTCTTCTAATTTTCCTTCCGCAGTTAGGGTCCTGACATTCCAGGTTCCTATGACGATGTTGTTTCTCGTGCGGATCTTGCTAATTTGTCCATCAGTAGCATACTTTTCACCTCCGTCCTGGTGGCCGACGGAAGGCGCGGTCCTTGTTCCGGGCGACGACCGATCCGGCATGGAATTAGTGGATAGCCTCATCATGTGTTGTGTCTTGGGCAAAAAAGACCTGGCAGGGCCCAATCCTCTCCAGGCTGTTGGCCACAGGCGAAATCCACGAATACAGTGTGGCTCGCCTTGGCCCTGAGCACGTGGTCGTTGAACCTGTAGTAACGTGAGGTTCCTCCGCCCTGGCCGGTGACTTCTGTGTAGAAGACTTTCGCCCAGTGATGCCGTGCTAACATCACCCCTGTTAGTCGCCTCTTACGACACGCCGGGAAACGTTGGGTCTATTCTATTTGCCCGAACCCACAGAGGTTTGGAATTATCAAAGGAAAAAAACAAATATGATATTATTTAATAATGGTCAAAGTCCTAGAATTATGCCTGAGATAGTTTTAGACGGTGAAGAACTACAATATGTGACTAAAGTAAAATTTTTAGGAGTGTATTTAACTTCAAAGTTGAATTGGAAGAAATATATTGAATATTTATTACAAAAAGCAGTAAAAAGTTTAAATTTAATTAAAATCATTAGCAAGCAGATTTGGGGGCAAGATGTGAAGACTTTGGTTCACATAGCATGTGCTTTGGTTCGTTCAAAATTATGTTTTGGACAAGAAGTTTATTTTTCTGCTTCATGTTGTCATCTTCAAAAATTATATAGTTTAGACAGTAAAGCCATAAAATTTGCTCTTGGAGTTCCTGTACACACTAGAACAATAGATGCTTATAAAACAGCAGGTGTTCTACCATTAGATCAATATAGGAAATTAGCATGCACTAAATATATAATACGATCAAAAGCTGTTGATAATTTTACGAATCATGAATTTTGTATTAGATCTGATATTGAGTTTCCTAAAAGAGCTAGACACATTAAAAGCCTTATTACCATAGCAACTTATACAAAGATCTTCTTCAGGAATGTCAAATTACTCATGAAACAGTTGCTACACGTGTAATAACACCTCCTATCCCACCTTGGGAATTAAAAAAGGCGAATTTTGATTATGATTATAGTGCTGTATCAAAACATTCAGATAAAAATATGGTAGCCATAGATGCTCGCATAAATTTAAATGAAAAATATAGTAATAGTTTAAAAATTTTCACTGATGGTTCGGTACTAGAATCAGAAAATGCGGGATCTGCTTTTGTCATTCCCGATTTGAAAATACGTGAGTCATTTCATTTAGGAAAAGGGTTTTCAATTTTTACAGCAGAATTGATAGCTATTTTAATGGCTTTAAATAAACTTGTTAGCTTGCCTACTGTTTTCTATAGTATAGTAATGTGTGTGGATTCACGGTCTGTTTTACAGGCTTTAAATACTACAAATAACAAGGAACGACAAGAAATAATTTATGAAATCAAACATGTTGTTCACTGTTTGATTATAAATGGAACAGAAGTTAATTTCTGTTGGATACCATCCCACTGTGGTTTTATCTTTAATGATTGGGCAGATCGAGAGGCAAAGAACGGTGCTCTGAACTTGAATTCAGTTACTGTTCACATATCTTTATCTACTAAAGAAGCAATCAGCAGACTAGAAAAAGCAATTTTAAATAAATACAATTATTTACCCCAATATTCGTTACATGTTGGTTTTTCAAGACCTGTTGTAACATTAGCATATAGAATTCTTTTAAATTCATTACGAACTAAGTTTTGTAAAAATATTTTTTGCTCTTGTAATAGTGCTTTTTCACTGGTTCATATACTGTTTAAATGCACTGATTTTGACTTTTTACTACCAGTGGAAATGAAAAACATTAGGATATTAAGTGATTTAAATTTGTCAGTATGTTTAAAGCTTGCGAAATGTTGTATTTATTTATCTGTTGGAAGATTTATGTAGAATTCTTTTTTCAGTGACTATAGTATGTGTAAATTAAAACATAGAGGTATGGGGAGAGAGAGAGAGAGAGAGAGAGAGAGAGAGAGAGAGAGAGAGAGAGAGTTATTTAATTTTTTATTCTCAGTTGTCCTTGTTAATAAGTTGACTTTTTGATATAGTTAATTATTTTACATTTGTTCAGTACTATGTTCGTTTTCTTATTTTCAATGTCTAAATCACTTAGGTGAATAATAGACAATAAATGAGTAACACACACATACAATTCCTTAAAAGCATTTAATATTCGAGGGTTTTTTCAGAGATGAGCGAAAAATAATGCAGAATATACATTTCTTTTAATTTATTTTTATTATAAGGTTTGATCAAGGTTTTCAGGCTCTTAGCCCAGAGGAAAAAAAAGGTTATGGTTAACAATAATTACATTTAAAGTACATGAACGGCACAACCCACTTCATTGAACATATCATAAGACATAAGAGACTTATTCGTCCAAGAGTAAGCCTACACATTGGAAAAATTGCTTCCAAACGTGCAAAACAACAATAATAATAAGATGCCGACACTGATAATGACGATACATAAACGATTATACGAAGACAGCAACGATGATGATGATGACGACGAGAATAATTATGATGACGACAATGAGAGATTATGATGACAACGACGAGTGATGATGATACTGATGACAACTTAATGATAATAATAATAAAGGATGCTATATACGCGCCTTTCCCCAAATCAATCAGGCTCAAAGCGCGGCGATCTTTACCAACATACACGCTAACCTGTCTCATCCACACTCACACACACCAAATACACATCCATCACTCAAACAGGTGGTGTAAAGGCAGGGAGATCGCTATTAGAAGACGGAGGAAAAAAATCGATTTTTTTTTTAATTTTTGAAATTTTTATTTTGACTGCGTCCTGTACCATTATTGAAGGGAGGGAATAATAATAATAATAACAATAATCATAATAATAATAATAATAATAATAATAATAATAATAATAATAATAATAATAATAATATTGGATACAGTCAATCCACATAAAATAATAATAATAATAATAATAATAATAATAATAGTATTGGGTACAGTCAATCCACATAAAATAATAATAATAACAATAATAATAATAATAATAATAATAATAATAATAATAATAATGGGTACAGTCAATCCACATAAAATAATAATAATAATAATAATAATAATTATAATAATAATAATAATGATAATAATAATAATAATAATGGGTACAGTCAATCCACATAAAATAATAATAATAATAATAATAATAATAATAATAATAATGGGTACAGTCAATCCACATAAAATAATAATAATAATAATAATAATAATAATAATAATAATAATAATAATAATAATAATGGGTACAGTCAATCCACATAAAATAATAATAATAATAATAATAATGGGTACAGTCAATCCACATAAAATAATAATAATAATAATAATAATAATAATAATAATAATAATAATAATAATAATAATAATGGGTACAGTCAATCCACATATATTAATAATAATAATAATAATAATAATAATAATAATAATAATAATAATAATGGGTACAATCAATCCACATAAAATAATAATAATAATAATAATAATAATAATAATAATAATAATAATAATAATAATAATAATAATAATGGGTATAGTCAATCCACATAAAATAATAATAATAATAATAATAATAATAATAATAATAATAATAATAATAATAATAATAATAATAATAATGGGTACAGTCAATCCACATAAAAAATAATAATAATAATAATAATAATAATAATAATAATAATAATAATGGGTACAGTCAATCCACATATAATAATAATAATAATAATAATAATAATAATAATAATAATAATAATAATGGGTACAGTCAATCCACATAAAATAATAATAATAATAATAATAATAATAATAATAATAATAATAATAATAATAATAATAATAGGTACAGTCAATCCACATAAAATAATAATAATAATAATAATAATAATAATAATAATAATAATAATAATAATAATAATAATAATAATAATAATAGTATTGAGTGCCATAAATCACAATTTTCAAATTAAAATTCCATTCCCAACTCGTCTTCTAATAGTGATCTCCCTGCCTTTACATTAGATGTTTCAGTGATAAATGTGTGCTTGCTGTGTACATGAGAGTGTGTGTAGCGTGCAGGGGCGGATCAGTTAGTTTTTGGGGGAGGGTTTCCAAAATTCTATTAAAGGGACTTACTCGCTAAATGTTAATGATCGTCAAGAAACGCTTCAGATCAAGCATCAACATTGGCAGGACACGCACTTTTCCAGGAGCAGACATCGGAAATGACCACAATCTTGTGATGATGTCTTTCCGGCTTCACTTGAAGAGAGTAAACACAGCAAAGTGCACTAGACTGAAGTTCGACCTGGACAAACTGCAAGACCTGGAGGTGACAGAAATATTTCAGGCCACAATTGGAAGGAAATTTGCACCACTGTTCATTTTGGGAGCTGGTGAAGTAGATGTCAACACCATGACCACCACCTTCAACTTAGCTGTGATGCCGCCACGGAGATCCTTGGAAAGCACCCGTCAAAGAAGAAGCTGTGGATCACACCTGAACTTTTGGACCTGTGTGATAAACGAAGAGAGATGAAAAAGAAAAGGAACACATGACAAGGAGCTGATACCTACCGAAAAATCAACAATGACATCCGAAAAGGCATGCGCACAGCAAAGCAGAACTGGATAGAAGCTCAATGCCAGAAAATAGAGAACAGTCTGAACAAGAACAACAGCAAGAAAGCCTACCAGACTGTGAAGCCGCTGACAAGTGTTAAACAGCCCAAGGTCTCCACGATCCAAAGCAAGTGGCTTATGCCTTACAGAAGAACAAGAAGTCTTGGACAGATGGACAGAGTACTGCTCTGACCTTTACAACCACAAACCAAACGAAAACCCATTAGTTCTAGCATGTCCAGAGAACAGAGAAGAAGAAGAAATCCTCCGAATTCTCCGAGAAGAAGTTGAGGCAGCAGTGCAATCGCTGAAGATGGGGAAGTCAGCGGGAGTGGACAACATACCCGCGGAACTGCTTCAAGCAGGAGGAGAAGCGATGATCGACGCACTCACCATTATGTGTAAGAAGATGTGGCAAAGTGGGGAGTGGCCTACACCATGTACCCAGTCGCTTGTCATCACTCTTCCCAAAAAAGGTAACCTTCAGGAACCTGAAAATAATACTCAACAGGTTGAAACCCCAAGCTGAACAAATCATAGCCGAAGAGCAAGCAGGATTTAGGGCAGGGCGAAGAAGTACCACTGAACAGATTTTCAACCTCAGAATAATCTGTGAGAAATACCTATAGCACCAACAACATCTATATCATGTGTTCGTAGACATCAAAAAGGCGTTTGACCGAGTCTGGCATGCAGCTCTGTGGGCAACCATGAGAATGTACAACATCAGCCCTAAAATTGTTGAAGTCATCAAAAGCCTGTATGACAAGGCTACCAGTGCAGTCCTCCACAACAGCGCCATCGGAAACTGGTTCAGAACAACAATCTGTGTGCATCAGGGATGCCTACTCTCTCCAACACTCTTCAACATCTTCTTAGAGCGCATCATGTCAGATGCCCTTGCAGACCACGAAGGCACAGTCAGCATAGGGGGAAGAGCAATCTCCAACCTTCGTTTTGCGGATGACATTGATGGATTGGCTGGAGAGGAACAAGAACTTGAACGGCTGCCACAGAGGCTTGACACCACCTCCAGAGCCTATTGAATGGAAATAAGTGCAGAGAAGACCAAAATGATGACCAACAACACCCATGGCATCAACACTGACATCAAAGTCCAAGGCCAATCCCTCAATACAGTGCATAGCTTCAAATATTTAGGAGCCATTGTATCAGACAATGGGTCCCGACAGAAAGTTCTCTCCAGGTTCGCACAAACAACTGCTGCCCTGGCGAGGTTGAAGCCAATTTGGAAAGACAGGACCATCAGCCTACATTCCAAGGTAAGGCTGCTGCGCTCCCTTGTCATCTCCATCTTCCTATATGCTTGCGAAACATGGACCCTCACAGCAGATCTCCAACGAAGAATACAAAGCATGGAGATGAGGTGCTATAGAAGACTTCTGGGCATTTCCTATACCCAGAACATCACCAACGACGAAGTCCGACATCCCATCACACAAGCCATTGGACAACACGATGACCTGCTCACAGTGGTGAAGAAACGGAAACTCCGAGGGTATGGCCACGTCACCAGATCATCAGGTCTTGCAAAGACCATCCTGCAAGGCACAGTGCAAGGAGGTAGAAGAAGAGAGAGACCGAAAAAGAGGTGGGATGACAACATTCGAGAATGGACTGGTTTGACACTGAGCGAAACTATCAGGGTTGCTGAGGACAGGGAAAGATGGAGTACTTTGGTTAAACGATCATCTGTGGTGCCCCCACGACCTCCGAGTTATGGGATAGGATAGGATAGGATATGTTATTTACTTGTAAGATTAAATTGTCAAAATAATAATTATCTCACTTGCTCCCAAAATATGTACTGAGCTTTCGAATTGGAGGGCTTCAACGACGGTGTTTGCGGCATTTTGAAGCGATGGCGCGAGTCGGAATAAGCAAGCAAAGGGACGGAACTTTGATTATTTGTCTTTTTGCTAAAACGTCAACGTAAGCCAACACTGGCCCACACTATGACTTTTTCAGCATGCGAGATACTTTTAAAATGACCAAGCCAAAATTATATACCTACCACCAAAATGCAAATCATATAATACAATAGGCTGACGTCAATTTTTTTTTTACTGCTACACGATCTACTCAGTCACACTGCCTTCGCGATGGACCGGTCGATCGTGATCGACGTATTGGGCACTCCTGTCGTAATCCATTATATTATCCATTAAGAATATCGTTTTCTTTCTTTTCATTTCTTCCGCTCGTGGTGCCCCTCTTAAAAAATAAAAAAATAAATAAAAATAAAATAAATAAATAAATAAATAGAATGTCGCCGAAGACTGGGAAATATCAGCTTTGCTCTTTGTGGAGCACGAAAGACGGTGTTCGTCTGGAGATTGTTTAGAATGATTGCAATGATTGAACTTTTTTAGGGAGAAGATTGCGAGGGCTTGCATATTGTGGAAGAGGTCAAATACTCGTATTAAAAAAAAAATAATAAAAATAAAATAAATAAAAAATATATATATATTATAAACAAAATAATTATATATAGATATTATTTATTTATTTATTTATTTTATGTTTATTTTAATTTATTTTTTATTTTAATTTATATATATATATAAATACAGACATACATATATGGGATATGGAGTTTACCGTTTCCAAGTGATTGATCATTCTGTTTCCTTTAAAGTTTTCTCTCTCTCTCTTTCTCTCTCTCCTTCTTCTTCTCCCTTTTTTTTTGGGCTGGGGGGGGGGGGGTCCGGAAACCCCGGAAACCCCCCCCCCCTCGTCCGCCCCTGGCGTGTGAGCGTGTATGTTTAGAGCCTCATAGGTGATTTAGGGGAAAAACGCGTATACAGCATCCAGCATTGTTGTTGTTGTTGTTGTTATTATAAATCTATACATTCCATGATTTATAAAGGGGGTGTACAACTCTGAGTACCTACAATTCACCACTGCGGGAATTCTAAAAATTCGTCAATTATCAATTTCTAGTAGACTAACTATTTGCATAAAGTAATTTATGTTTTATCTTCTAGATCATATAGAACAGAAAATTTTGTTTTATTTAGCAGTCATCTCTCCTTTCCGCTCTGGAGAAGGTAAACTTTCTTTGATTAAAGGCAAAAGTTATATTTTGCGTCACTCGGCGAAGATTCAGCAAGTTTGTTTGTTTGTATGTACATGTAGATTATAGTCACACGACACTTTCGCATATAGGTGACTACTGGACCGATTTATACTGACACCAGCGGGCCAGTTGTTGGTAAAGGGGAAAATAATATGATCACACGTTGACCAATCCGGGATTCGAACCAGCGACCTTTCGGTTAGTAGCAAGACGCTCTTACCAACTGAGCTACCCGGCCCCTCTTTCTTCAGCAAGTTAGGCCTCAATGCCCTAAATTCGACATGCAAATGAGCTTGGGGCTATACATAGCAGCCAATCAGAACCGGTATGATTCCTCAGGATAGTCGCAGGTCTGAGAACAGAGAAAGATTAGAGGGGCCGGGTAGCTCAGTCGGTAAGAGCGTCTTGCTAGTAACCGAAAGGTCGCTGGTTCGAATCCCGGATTGGTCAACGTGTGATCATATTATTTTCCCCTTTACCAACTGGCCCGCTGGTGTCAGTATAAATCGGTCCAGTAGTCACCTATATGCTAAAGTGTCGTCTGACTATAATCTACAAACAACAACTACAAATTAAAGGGGCCGGGTAGCTCAGTTGGTAAGAGCGTCTTGCTAGTAACCGAAAGGTCGCTGGTTCGAATCCCGGATTGGTCAACGTGTGATCATATTATTTTCCCCTTTACCAACAACTGGCCCGCTGGTGTCAGTATAAATCGGTCCAGTAGTCACCTATATGCGAAAGTGTCGTGTGACTATAATCTACAAACAACACACAACAACAGAGAAAGATGGAGTACGCTGGTTAAACGATCATCTGTGGTGCCCCAGCGACCTTCGAGTTACGGGATAGAATAGAAGGATTTGCGTTTTTGGCTGATTTGGTTAATGTAGTAAAGTTTGTACATACACACGCCTGCCTCACATTTCTCTGCAGAAGACCCACAAATCGCACATCTGTTTTGTCATCAGGAGTAAATAATTGTCAGAATCAAAATGGCCTGTACAGGAAGAATCAGAAGAACAACAGCCTTAACCATGAATTTATAATTTAAAAGAAAACAACAAACTTTTATTTACCAGAATCTGATGACGTTTAAATACAAAGGTTGACTTACTTTTGTTGTTGGCAATTAATTGCTGTAGGTGGCTTCAAGCGACAGATCAGAGAAGGAACCAGCAAATAACCATTAAATGTATGCAGACGTGGCCACTGGCACTGCACACAATTATTACAACTTATATAGGGCTGCGCAAGATTACAGAACATTACGTCAGTTTTTCAAAAGGCATAGAGAAATGTCTGCCCACATGTTTAAAACTCAGTTATTTAATTCCGCTTGAAGTTTGCTTCGAAGTCCAAAAAGTCATGTACAAGATCTAAAAAGGCGCTGATAAAGCTATTACTATTTTTAAAAGTTCAATATGCCAGGCACTTCTTTTTTCTAGTCAATGCGGAGTGTTTACGAGTGTGATAGGGTAGCTCTAAATTTAGTACTTCTGGAATTGTACTTACAGATCGATTACACTTGACGACATGGACATAAACAACACTGCTATTCGTTTATTTAGGCCTGCCCTTTGCTTATTGATCGAAACAACCAAAGACCTAATTATCATTCAACAGGAAAACGTAAGCTCGGTTGTAGATTATTTTGTAACAGTTTATTTAATCGTGCTTATATAGCGCTTTTCCAGCTCAAGAGCTACTCAAGGCGCTGGTCGATACAGGATCTAACTCAAGGTGCCCGAGGCGCCCACTTGCTACAATAGGGCGCATGGTCTGACACCCCCCCCCCCTATCCTCCCCCATCTTCCCCTCTCATCAGACAACGGAACACAATCCTTGGCGACCGGATACGGGTGATCGGAGAAGGGACCTACTGCATGTTGGGTATATTTCTGTTGCCGGCCCTTTCTCGTCTATAACATGAGCGTCAGGATCTTTTAAAGTCCGTGCGATGGAATGCGTGCGTGTAAAGACTAGACCTTGGTTTATTCTCTCCTCCTGTTATTAGCTTATTGTAGTTTTCTTGCCATTGAAACATACTTGAATAAGTTGGCTAAGGTGCAGACAAAGTGGCTGGCGTGCATGAACGAACTTAAAAGCCGACTTAGACTTAAGTAGCATGTTTCAGTGAAGCGTTAAGTCTAAGTCGGCTTTTAAGTTCGTTCATGCACGCTTTACCTGGTACATATTGTCTCCCCCTGTGGGGGTGCCGGGGGTTTCAGTATAAATAGTATCCCCACTTTCTGGAAATTTAGTGCTTTAAATTCCCTCCTGTCGCTATCTTTCTCATTTGTTCTTTCTCATTCCTACTCTGTTCTATCAATCTATTATACGATCTTCTTCTTCGCTAGACCAGTCACCTACCTATTTTCTTGAAAACTCTTCCGGGACAATACTCCTCATTTGTGTGTGGGGTCTGTTGGATCAGCTTGGGAATATTGGACGCTCTCTGCCAGGTGGTCACTAGGGCTTCCTATGATGTTATTATTTAGCAATGTAGGCATTTTATATGTATGTGTTTTGTTGATAATTTATAATGATGTTTGTATTCTATTTTGTTTTTGTAAACGGGGGTTCGATAAATTAGAGTAAGCCTATAGCCTCAGCGTTCCCTGCGTGGGATGGTCTTCATTGTAAAGTGACCGGCTGGTAGAATGCCTTCAGTGTTACCACTAGGGTTGTTTCGGCATATCTTTTATGCGAATCAGGGGTGAGTCCTCTTTCACTTCTCTGGTCCTGATTTGGTTCGGAAGAGTCCGCTGGACCTAAAGCAATAACCATGTAATGTAATGCGCTATATTCTTTGCATATCCACAACAAGCATTCACGCATTAATCGATGTATACACTGAAGTATTCATGTCCATCCAGGCAATAATAATTACCCCCAAATGTACAAGATTACTATCATACACACTGTATAAAGTATGGAATACAATTATAAATTTATAACTGAAATTCACAGATTTGCCATATTATTTTGATTTGTTTGAAACTTTCGTTCCCTTTTTTCTAGTGTTTGTTGGGAGGAAGGGGGGGGGGTAATTCTCTCCCTCTCTCCCCTGCCCCCTCTCCCCCCTCCCATCCTGGGCCCGCCGCTGTAGCTCAAGTGGTAGAGCGTTCGCCTGGCACACCGATGACCCAGGTTCGAATCCCGTGGTGGGCGATATAAAATGTGGCCATTTTTACTGTCCATTTTAGCAGTATGATTGCTTTGGTGGTTCAGTGTTGATTTAGGTCCCTACCCCTTGTTCCCTGGGATGGTTATCCCCGTCTGACATATTGCCAATGGTGGGTGTAGACGTTAAACCTCAATGTTCATTCATTCTCTCCATCCCTCCCACCCTCTCTCCCTTTCTTTGGTCTAGTACATTCTTACATGTTTGTTTTCTGATGTATGTGAAACTTAATTACATTGATGAATACGCTAATGATCTGGGCGTGTGTTCATGTGTGTGTCCGTGTCTTTGTGTTTGAGGGAGAGAGAGTGTTTATCCAGGTGTTACTGTTAGAAAACGGGAGTGAGAGAGAGAGAGAGAGAGAGAGAGAGAGTGTGTGTGTGTGTGTGTGCGTGTGTGTGCGTGTGTGTGCGCGCACGACTTTACCTTAGTATTGAACACAGTAGACAAGCAACCCTCTGTGTTTAGATTAGAATGCCATAATTTATTTGTTTTGCTGGTTGATTTATTCACATATAAAGAAAGAGCTGATTTGGACTGACGTACTCCAACAATCCGCCTTCACAATCCTTTCTTGGCTAATGTTGTGCGCTATAGTGCAGTAAACATTTTACAGTGTTGCGTCAAGTTTCGTCGTTTGTGACACAAAGTCACGTTGACGGAAACTCCTGAGCAGCGTTAATTAGTTAGTTAGTTAGTTAGTTAGTTAGTTAGTCATTGTTCATAGGGTGCAAATGACAGCAAAGAGCCGAATCAGGACCACCCTGACCAGAGTGGTGTTACACTGTTATGCCACACGCTGACAATTCTTCCCTGTGATGACAAAACAAAGTAAGTTCATAGCGTTTTCCTAAAAAGTAAAAGTACGTAAAATTTTACTTCCACAGGCATCTCACACTGCCCCATTCGTAAGCAGGTTTCCAGGCACGTCAGTGGTGCAAACAGTGTAATTTTGTGCTATGAATTCTATTCTTTTATAAACACATATGTTGTCCTATATGTTTGTAATATTATAATGGCACCGACAGATTTTGTTTGTACTCCAACACCAACACACCTTATATGTTTATTAACATTATTATTTTATTATTATTATTATTATTATTATTATTATTATTATTATTATTATTATTATTATTTTAAATTAAAATTATTATTACACCCCACCCCGCCACTCGTGGGGGTGCCGGGGGATTCTGTATAAATTGTATCCCCACTTTCTGGATTTCTTAAATTTTCACTGTCGCTGTCGTTCGCCTTTGCTCTTTCTCATTTCTACATTGTTCTTTCAATCTACTATACTATCTTCTTCTCTAGACCAGTCACCTACCTTTTTGTCTTGAAAACTTCCAAAAATCCACAATTGTGTATGGGGTCTGTTGGGTCAGCTTGGTAATATTGGACGCTTTCTGCCGGGTGGTCGCTGGGGCTGTTACTGCTTGGTCATGTGGACATTTTATGTGTGTGTGTGTGCGCTTTGTTCATATTTTATGTTGATCTTAATATTCTGTTGTGTTTTTGTGATGGATTGGGAGTGTGGCCTCAGCGTCCCATGCGTGAGAGGTGGTGTCAAGCCTCTGTACCAGCTGTTCAAGTTCTTGTTGCTCTCCAGCCAATCCATCAATGTCATCCGCAAAACGGAGGTTGGAGATTGCTCTACCCCCTTATGCTGACTGTGCCTTCGTGGTCTGCAAGGGCATCTGATATGATGCGCTCTAGGAAGATGTTGAAGAGTGTTGGAGAGAGTAGGCATCCCTGACGCACACCGATTGTTGTTCTGAACCAGTTTCCGATGGCGCTGTTGTGGAGGACTGCACTGGTAGCCTTGTCATACAGGCTTTTGATGACTTCAATAATTTTAGGGCTGATGTTGTACACTCTTATGGTTGCCCACAGAGCTGCATTCCACACTCGGTCAAACGCCTTTTTGAAGTCTACGAACACATGATATAGATGTTGTTGGTGCTGTAGGTATTTCTCGCAGATTATTCTGGGGTTGAAAATCTGTTCAGTGGTACTTCGCTCTGCCCTGAATCCTGCTTGCTCTTAATACTACTGTCCATTTTCTAGATCTCTTATCTCTCCTGAGTTAACTACCATGGACTACCGTCGTGCAATGTTTAATGTTTAGCACCATTGGAAAACAATTTTATATGGGGTTGTTTTATTTATTCAATTCTTTTAGGACAAATTAAATATTAAATATGAAATGGGAATGTATTGGATGTTTTGTCCAAATGTCTACTGAATATTCTCCAGTAAAACTGTGTGGGCTGTCCGCTAAATTGATTAGATGAATATTAGCCCAGTACCTATTTCACTTGGTTAGATATTCTGAAATGAAAAGTGGATTCAGTGTCTTGCAATGGAATTGCCGTTCAATTCATGCAAACATGATGTATCTTAGCATTTGATTCTACATTCCTATCACGTTTAATCATTACAATCATTAAAAGCAAATAGAAATAAATTACCAAAGATAGATGGATATTATTTTCCTCCAGTCACACCATTTGTAAAAAATAATATGAAAATACAAACGGCAATATATGTCCGGAATGATTTAGAATATACATCGTGCAAACCTCCAGTTGAGTCAAATGATGGCAAAGATACTTTTTCTTATATGATAAAAATTTAAATTAATAATACTCTTCATATCAACATGGTGTGTGCATACATCCCCAGAGGACCAAAGGAAACCAATTGTGACTGGTTAACCAATATTAATATTAATGAACAATGGATAATTACAGGAGACTTCAACTCAAATTCTCCAGTGTGGGACTCGGACTGTGATCATAATACTAATATAAAATTTACAGACAATATTAGAAATTCTAATCTCGTTCTTTAAAATGATGGAAGACCAACTAGGATTCCTAACTGTTTTAATCAAACATCTTATGCTATTGATTTAACATTAATTTCACCTGAATTGGAAGATGACTGTATTTGGGATATAGGTCAAGACTCGCTGGGTAGTGATCATTTACCAATAGTGATAACTTTGAATGAAACACCTGAATTGGATGATGATATTCCTAAATTATCATACGGTCGTGCAGACTGGAAACATTTCAATCACTTTTATTAAATTCTGAAAATGATTTCATGAAAGAGGATGATATTGAAAAAATGTTTACAAAATTTAATGAAACTATCATCTCTGCAGCAAAAGGGTCAATTCCTATAATCAAGAAACATAAAAATAATAAACATAAAGGAAATCTTTGGTGAAACCAAGAATGTGAGAAGGCAGTACAAAATAAAAAAGCACATATAAAAAATGGTGTAAAAGTAAATCAGAAATAGATTTTCAAATTATGAAAAAGGCTAAAATAGTTTCAATAAAATTATTGCATTAGAAAAAAAACAATACTGGAGAAAATTTTGCAATAATGAATTAACAGAAAATAATAACACTTCAGAAATCTGTAAAAAAAGTTTCACACATGAAAAACGGCTTTCAGCTTCCCCAATGTCCAATTAAAGTTGAACACAAAGAATTCATTGCATGCAAAGGTAAAGCTGAAGTGTTTGCTAAACTGTTTTCAAATGAGAGTAATAGTCATAATTTAACAGATAAAAATATTAAATTTAGAGAAACAGCTGAAAATTTAGATCTCTATATATTTTGGGAAATACAAAATCTGCATATGCAATTGCACACGCATTGACCTACTAGGAATGGGAAATTATTCAAAAATACGTTTTATGTAACAAAATAATGTAAGGTAAACTGACAACTAATTTACAATTTAACCTTCGCCACCCACGACCTCCCCTGCATCCAATTCACCCCTCTCCCTCCCCCTTCCCCGGCCCCCTAAATTAATTTAAAATGCAATAAAAATTTACTTTAGATTGCCGGTAAATAATGTGAGAATCATCTCCCATCGCGCGCACAACAGTCTTCAATATGGACAAAGTGCAAAGCTTACGAAAACTACACGCGTTTTCCGATGCTTTTTTCCGTTCCATGTTTTACAATTCCTCTGTATTGACTTCCGGCGTGCAGTTTGAGGTGCAAAGTTTTGACCAATCAGCTACTAAATGCGCGCGCATTTGCGTGTGCATTAAGCTTGCGCAGTTTGGCATGTACGTTTTCGACCAATCAGCTATACTAGATGGGTGTAAAATTGCGTGTGCATTTTTGCGTGTTCCGCGTTCCATATGATTATGGCTTTACGGCCGAACCCGATGATCCACGATCGTGATTCGGATTCGGTTAGAGTCGTCGTATTGTGACGTCAATTAATATAGATTCTACGTCATGTCCGCATTCCATTCTTCCAGCAACTTTAAAAGCTGTTGGCAGTAACTGGATTTGGATCTGGATCTGGATTACCGTCTTGATGATGTTCGACGGGTCAGTCGAAGAAGCTAATAATGACTATGAATCTGCCGTGCATTGTCCACCTTTTATCACACATGACTTTTTTAGTGTTACATGTACCCCAAACGCGGGCGCATCTTATGAGTAAATTTCAAGTTTGTACAACATGTAGTTTCAGAGTTTTAAAGAAGTAGGTCCGTTAAAAAAATTGCAAACAGGAGGGAACAATCTGGCAGATAGTAGCAAGTTCTTCAGCTTTTGCCTTTAGAGTTTCGCGGGACTTGCATCATTGCGACAGAGGGTGTAAAATTATACGACAGAGAGCATCATGTCCATTATCCAACCAGCGTATTACGGGTTTTCCGTAACCAATCAGAACGCGTCTTTTATTCTACATGGACCGTTCGCCATCATTTCTATTGCTTAGTCTGCGATTTCTACTAGAAAATGTATGTGTCTATGATTCTTCTATAAGAAAAAGCAGACTTTTCTATGTGTTTTTATCCTCAAGAAGTATTAATTCTTGTTTAGATCAACCGATCACAGTCTTGATTGATGTGGTGGAAGCCAGAGTTAATCTTCGAGGTGATGAATCTACTGTTGTTGTTTTTTAATGGTATTAATACATAGAAGAACATATTTTATGACGGTAGATCCAATAAAAAAAATATTGACGTGAGCAGAAGTTTCGAAAGATAATTTACTGCTGTCGACAAAGCAGTTACTGAATTCGCAATGCTGTTTCATGTTGGTTGGGTTAAGCGTTTTGTTAGGGAAGGTATCCCCATTTGCGGACAGTTTAGTTTACCTCATGGGTTTAGTCTACTGTCACGTCACCCTAGTGGGTTCCGTGAACGTTCAGCTCTACAGCGAGTGAAGGAATCGAACTCAAACAAAACAAAAACTAACACAAAAGCCAGATGAAGAGTCACTCTTTTATTCAACAGTAAACACTCACGCACACAGGACGATGGGAATCTAAACCACCCTCAACCCCTATCCGGACCCACAAACCAGTATTACTGAATAATTACTTCCCTTGTTTAATCTGAAAACCCCAGAACTGTACACCAAAATGCCCACAACAAAAAGTAACAAATGTAATATATAGCAGTAAACAATTGGCAACAGTGAACAAATCAGGCAAGAAGTAAATTTAAGTTTAAGTTAAGACTCTAGCCAGCAAAAGCTTGATGAATGAATTAGATTAGTTTGGCTGGCTTAATAAATCACTGTTCGCTGTTTGTAGCACTTTTGTCTTTTAGCCAATCTAAAAAAACAGAAGTCTACGCACAGATAATAAAGTATATTGCAACGAATCCAGGCGACTTAAGTGTGTTTATGTGAGTGAATGCAAGTATGACTGAGAAGAACTATGGTGTAGTATGCAGAAGCCCAGGCTGTTATCTCCCTGTCATCTGGGGCACACAAAGTGTACAGGCGGCTGTAACAGCAGAAATATTGACGACAAAATGTAGGAAATTAGCTTAGCGCAAAATAGATACCATCGAACGAAACTGGACGTTAATACAACAGGTATCTAAAAAGCAGCCCACACATGGCAAATTAATTTCCTTGAGACAGTCACACCGCCAACCAATCAAGATACCATCTAACAGCCGGAGCGACCAAGAATTTTAAATAGCATACTTAAGACCAAACTGACCATAACGTCAACGGTGACCAGAGTCACTAAGACACTAAATAGCCTAGGTCCTGCGTAATCGTTATTGCATCCTTTCCCCACTCTACTTCTGACATTCCACTTCAAAGATAATTATGCGCGTCCAGTGACTAGAACAAAGGGAGAAAATATGCATAACAAAACGATTAATCCCGTATATGCGAGATTAAAGAAAATGAGAGCTAAACGATTGGTCAGAAGACTCCTAGGAACTCTTGCATACCCTTGGGGACCAAAAATCAGTTAGTCAGTCGCTGTTTATATTGATTGCCATGTATTGATAATATATATAGTTACAGAAACAGATTATTGTTTCTGAGACAGTATGCATGTGGATTGATGTATCTTAGCCTTAAGATTCGAATTGAATTGTGCATATGGGAACCCTGCAGGTGTCTGATGCTATAGACACTTTGCAGAGGAGACCGCACACTTATAGCTAACGAGAATATTGTAGCCAGAGCTCCAACTTTTACAGGTCGGTCCTGGGATCATAAAGGTTTGTGGAGACGAACGCCTGACCGTCGCTCCCGTGGCACCAAAGGAGAACAATCAAGAGTCTACCTGGCCACGTCCGAACTCCACAGCTACAAGGGCGACCCGACTCACCGTAGATAAGTCACCCGCAAATGAACTGAGTCTTACCCTCGAGAAAACTAGAACATTTAGTAAACTACGAACAGTGAAAATCGTAACCGCAGTTAGCAAATGATGAAGGAAACCTGAACTTTCCCAGCACGTTGAACTATACTACTTAGTAATTTACCGGTTAATGCAGAAATGTTAAAGTTTGTGTTGAATATATAAAAAGTGAAATTACATACATACGACTGGTGTCATTCTATTTGTATTGTTGTGTAGCTATTAGTTTTCTTCTCTCAAGACTTATTAATCTAGTCTTTTGATTAGTCATCACCGGTTCTCAAGGTGAGCCCAATGATACCAAAATTCCCGAGAACAAATATAAATTTTATGTGACCAAAGTGCCGTGATCTGTCTCTCACACAACTTTCGGAATTCTGGTAAAAGAACGATCGATAGTGGTAGCACACCGCCCATCTATCAATAAGTCTTACCCCCTAGTAAGATAAACGTATCTTCCCCAGAATATCATCACAGCGGCAATGAGCCAGTAGTGCCTCAGACAGCACTCTCAACCAGCATGGCGGAGAGGTAGCGGTGACACACCCCCCTCAGACAGCACCCTCACACCAGCATTGAGGAGTAAGACGCAGTAGCACCACAGACACTTCAAGTAGAAGTAGTAGACGTAGTAACGTAGGCCCAATCTGGTCAAGAAATAAAATGTCTTACTAACCTATCTTCATACAAAATGTAAACACTACATAAACAAATACTCCTTCCGCCGTCCGCCATCTTGACCTCTTTATATGGGCATTTCAACAATTCAATGCAATTCTCTATTCTAATAATTTATATTTCTTTTCACAAGCACGGTTGTTTATACAATAATTATACATTCTAATTATACTCACACTTCCAGTCAACCAATCCTGATTCATCTTCATTCTCATCCTCATCACCCCTCTCCACGTACATTATATTACATTATCTCCCCTCACTCACAATTATCCCTCTCTATCATGCTATAATACAACATCACCCTTCCCTCATATTCATCACCCCTCTCTCTCTCATTTTAACATATATACTTCATCATAACCCCTTGACCCTATTTTGGCAACAACATCAACAACATTTTCCATTTACATATTTAAACAAGAAAATCATATAAAATCATGTAAAAATACTATTTAGCAAAATATATCCCTCTTGCCCTCATTCAACAACATTCATTCACGTATGCAAGCTGAGTGCATAGCCACTAAAGAATTGAATTACTGGGTACACACTCACCTTTAAGTTCTCGGCCTGTGAAACATGGATATACAAACACCAACACCACACCACGGCACAATACGACACACCACAAGGTTATCCGTGAGAGTAGAAAGTTTGTTTCTGCGCTATGCTGTGCTTTACACCCGGCACATCTCAGTACCGACGAGGTCACTGAGCCTTGGAAGGTCCCTAATCGAAGGGCACACACCCTTAAAAAAAAACCTACACTTATTACTTCCTGAATAAATGGCAGTCATAATCTTTCCACTACGTTCTTTTTGTCATTCTTGTCCCGACGAGGGCACAAGACCTTGGGTGGTTCGAATCATACGATACACTACCCTTACGAAAACTGGCTCTACTGAGATAACACAGTCTCAAAGTCACCAAAAA
This sequence comes from Oncomelania hupensis, assembly GCA_036898135.1. NCBI lineage: Eukaryota > Metazoa > Mollusca > Gastropoda > Littorinimorpha > Pomatiopsidae > Oncomelania > Oncomelania hupensis. Next base: position 44,673,146 of record CM072526.1, on the reverse strand, counting down.
CCGTCAGCTTGCAATAGCTCCCAACTTGACTCTGCTAGGCTAAATCTTACCCAGTTCACAGTACAAGGCTTCGAGTTTCGTTCAGTCCCCGATTCTCCTAGCTATGCATTATGCGTAATGCGTTAACCACGTGGAAATCATACATACTTGGATTACATCGCAATAAAGAATGCTGATACAAAACTTTGTACACTGCAGCGCTAGAGATATGCAACTCTGCTCTATACACAATTCCTACTAGCGTGCGTTGAAAACTCGTGTCGTCACATCTACATTGCCCGATTATATCTGCCGAAATGACTGATATTTGTATATCAACCATCAGACATTGTTCTACATGTCTGGATGTGTATCATTTAGTGGCGGTTACATTTCAGTTCCAAAAAATGGGTCACAATGAACAAAGGGTGGCGGTCGGCAATTGCGGTCGGGATGTTGGCGTTTGCTGACGGACTGGCATTTTTCTTTATTGGGATAAAATTTGTCCTAAACTATTAAATAAAGTTTCGGATGACAGTCCACGAACCGGTGATCAAGAGTATACAAAATTGATAGCTAAAATATATTGTTATGGACCTAAAACCTACACTGAAAAAGATTAGACGATCGTATAGATGCTGGAGGTAGAACAAATATTCGTCATCAAGCTAGTATGACGTCTGCAAAGCCTATGTGTCCGCAATTGGGAGCTGACCCTAAATGGGGATATCAAAGCTATTATTTCCTTTGAAACCAACTTCTATCATATAATAAGTAAGAGATGCTGCTTCATGTATGTATAGATCACTGTGGTGTTTCGTTAAACTGTGTCAAACATTTCTTTTCCAGATCTATAGTACCCACAACGTCATTACAAGCTGCTGCAAGCGTGTTTGCGTTTTTGAAGCAGCAGTAAGTTAGAGTTTATATATGAATGTTTGGATATAAAGCTACTGTAAAATGTTTACAACATACAGATCCTCGTGTTCTACAACCATATTTATTATTGGTCAATTAGAGCTTTGGAATTAGACTGAGCTTGAAGTTTGTCAGCTAATAATGATACTAGTGATGATCATGATGATGATGGTGATGGTGGTGATGATTTGTCCCATCAGTGTGATTAAGGTGATAATGATGAGGAGGAGGTGGAGAATTATGATGATAATGATGATGCATAGACGCCTGTATGTATGAAGCCCTGAGAAGGGTTTCATTTCTAATATCAGTCTCGTACTGAGTCACCCAGGACGTGTTCGTCATTGTCAAGAAGCTGTTTCCATGACCGTTAAATTATTTCATGAAAAGTAACCAAATATATTATTAATTGGTTTTATTACAGCTTCGTAATGCGCAAGGTCACGAGCACCGCTATCCGACTCATAGGTTCGGAAGCCGCATTCTGTCCCAAGCGCACCGACAAGGAAAATAGATCAAGAATATAATAAATTTGAAATCTCAAGACACTGGACAACACCAAACAATAGAAACAGCGAAGAATGAAGTTATAGGAAACAATTAATTCACCCAACACTTGCTTTGAATTTCTAACTTAATTTATGACGGATTCTTTCATTCAACAATAACGAAAATATAAAATAGTTTGCACAAACGTTATTAGGCTACATATCAATTTAAAGTCTACGTAATTAATATTTGTTCTATCAATTACTAATAATCAAAATTCTTTCAAAGAAATTATAAAATTCAAACCTCCAACAAAATTACCATTACCAACCTTCACACACCAACTAAAGTATCCAAATAATAAATTCTCACACACATGTCGAAGCAGACGTTTTGAAACATTAAAGTTACAATTCACAATTATAATTCTAACAACCAAAACGAATTTTATTACAATTAAATTTAGAGAAAAACACCTAGCACAAAATATTCACTTCACTGTGCCCTAACTTCAGCCAAAACGATTTAGAGAAATATCACAATGATGGAAAAAAATGTAATTCGTCTGCTTCCGCCTATTCCTCTTCCAATCTCGCTCGCATTCAAATCCGTAACGTTTTTGAGCTTTACCTGTCTATATATACATCTCATAAATATTGGCAGTTCCACGCAATATACGTTATCGCTCAAATGAGACTGTATACCTAATTATTGACAAAGCTACAGTTACCATACCTGTCAAGTGCTACGGATTTTTGCGTGGCGCTACGCATTTTAAACATTTCCCATTGCTACGGCGTATCACAAAGCTTCTACGCAATTTTTCAAAAGTGACGATAATATTTTTTAACCAAGGGGGTTTTCGCGCGAAAATAGTCTGTTCCGGTCGAGTCCGGTTTAAAGACACTTAGTAAAAGCACCGCACTTCCACACGTGTTCGTTCCTTGGAGCAAGGATTAAAACTTCAGTCTACGATCAGTCTTTGTGAGGGAGAGACAGACGGAGTTGAACAAAGAAAATGGCAAAGCCTCCAGGAACGACCAGGAAGGCACCTGCCTGAATGGGAAACCGATAAGGATTTTGAAGGCCTAGTGGAGAAGTCAAAAGAAAGTGAAGAGTTTATATTCTTTAAAGCCTTTGTGAATAAGCAGATTTGTTTGGAGGAAAAAAGTTCATCTGCTTTTTCTGTGTCAGTGATTGTCTCCCTTGTTTTTTTAAATTTTTTTATGATTGCCTAGCTTATTTTCTGTCTGTATGTTTTATATAAATATAATTAGTTTTTTTGCATTTTCACTTTTATTTTGAAAAACGTACATGAAAATGTTTATAATGATAATGGTAATAGCTAAAGTGTTGTGCATTAACAAGATTTTACAATAAATTTGTAAACACGTTGGATGTGTGTGTTTATAATATTATTGGATGCAGAAGCTTCCAGTTTTGTTGCGAATCGCTTGATTCACATTAGTGCGAATCGCTTGATTCACATTAGTGCTACACCAAACCTCCATTTGCTATGGTTTTTCTGTTAAATTGCTACACCACACCCCGAAAACCCATTGACAGGTATGAGTTACCCGGTTACTACTGCGCAATAACCGATATCTTTTCCACCCTCTTCATCCCTATCATAAACTATCACCAAAGAATCACCAATGGCACAGGCGCAGAATTAGACTATTATATAGCATGCTGCCTGTGACAGATATCACTCAATACCCATGCACTGCCTTTCATATTTTGATAGACTTTAAGAGTTAGGTATACGTATGATTCTAGCGCTGAGATGAAAATCAAATTATTTTGTTACAGTATCCTTATTTTTATTTTCCAGAAAAGTAATCCGGACCAAGAGTGCCGAGGTGAACAGCAGCGGACAGCGTGCTCAAAGAGAAGAGAGGTATGTCGGTAGATTTTTTATTTACTCAGCAGTTCTAAAATACATTGAACAAACCATTGTCTTGTCTCGCTCTCCGTCCTTTAGCCTTTCCTCTAACATCATCGCCCTTGCAAAGACAGAATTCAACCACACCTTGTCGAATCACTCCTATATTTTTCTGAGTGCAGCCTCGCATCAACATATGTCAGCGTGAAGAACACATTGGGGTGAACCTACTGTTGGTGAGCATGGAATTATTTTTATCCCTCTTTTGTCAACACAACTGTAAATTGAGTATGCATGATAGTCTCCGTTTTTACCAAGTTCTTACATTAGCAAATTCCGCTGCTGTAATTTAATTGATTGTTATGTACAATACTCAACGAAACTTTGTATAAATATGTGTGCAGCTCCTCTACTGGTAATCATGTTTCAGACAGCCTATGTACAATACTCAACGAAACTTTGTATAAATATGTGTGCAGCTCCTCTACTGGTGATCATGTTTCAGACAGCCTATGTACAATACTCAACGAAACTTTGTATAAATATGTGTGCAGCTCCTCTACTGGTGATCATGTTTCAGACAGCCTGCATGAGGCCTTAATAAAGCAGTAGCTGCCATGAAGAGAAGAAAACGCGCCAGATCCCAGGAGAGGAGGGCATTGAGAGATCAGAAGAAACACCCACTCCGGCCAGCGTACCCAACAAGATGTAGACTGAAGTGTACACTAAAAAATAGACCAGGCACAAAGAGATGAAATCAATACTGATTTTTGGACTCTTGATTATACGACAAGAAAACATTTTGCAGACCAACGGATTGAGCGGTCAGTTTCAGACAGGCATCGCGTATCGCCCTAGGACTCTCTGTCCATTTGCAGGACGAAGAGCAAAGAATGAACCAGAAAGTACACGATGTTGGACAGAACTGGAGAGTGTGCAGGTCTGCAAAACATTTTTTTTCTCAACACTCTTGGTGTGCCTTCAGATCGCTTTATAAAAACACTGTGTGCAACAACGTCTCCGGGATCTGCTACGCCACCTCCTGATAAACATGTTGAAGACTTGAACCTGCCAACAAGACAAGCATCACAGTTTTAGAATCAGCACATTGAGTCGTTCCACCCAACTGTAGCACACTACCGACGCAGTCACGCTCCTTATAGACGGTACTTACCCTATGAATTAACAATAACTTCAATGTAGAAAGATTTGAAATTTAAAAAAAAAAACAGTTCGCGGAAGAACATTAGTTCTTGTAAACTTGGAGAAGAGCAATGCGAACTCTGTCTTCAGTACGATACGCAATACCAAGGACACAAAGAGCAATCAGGCAAGCACCGTGACCTGTGTGCAGAATGGTCATCGCACATTGAAGATGCCCGAAAAGCAAGAGCGCAATACCAAGAAGATGAAAATTCTTCATCATAGACCCACGAAGTGGCAAAAACTAGTTCTCTTTCCAGAGATATGAAGAAGATCGTGCTCCTGTCAATCATCCCTGGGGTGAAAACCTGCGAGGCGATGGGTGGTTTTCCACCAAACCTTCGCTCCACTGGGACACCCGAAAAGTAAAAAGAGAGAAGGCCGAGGACTGGCGTGCCTTTGGCCACGAGGGAATTGCTGGACGTAACGCAGCCGGTGTTACCGTCAGGAAAGACGGTATGACATCGTCAAAGTTCCTAGTATCTTATTTGGACTGGGAGCGACTGGGAGCATTCTGATTGGTAGACGCATTACAAAATTCGACGCATGCGCACAGTGCTATCGTAGTCTTAGTAAGGATTAGGGTTAGAGTTTAAGGTTAGGGTTAGGGTTACGACGCCTAAGAACTTCGTGAAAAAGCCGGCCCGACTTGACCTGGCGCATGCGCAGTCGCTCCCAGTCATTATAAAAAACGATATAATCATAAGGATGTTATCCAAGATGTTATCAATAAACTCCAGTCCATCTCTATAGGCTTTATCACTTGTGTTTTACACATTTTTGTCTCCGATATAATCGGAGGTCTGTCATATGACAATCTTTTTCACGTAGACGAGGCTGTTTGAATGTTAATATCAGCACCGGCATTTAAAAAGTCTTTGTTCTGTTCAATGTTTGTGGACCTGTTCGATTGGTCGACGTGGTTCTCAACATGGTTTTTCACAGACTGGTCGACTTCATAACGGTCAGCGGATTGTTTGATAGAGACAGGTGCCTGGATAATGTAATTAATATTATTATTATTATTATTGTGGTTTACAACAGCAGTAGAAGGACGTTTGCATCTCTCTGACACAGCCAATGACGTTGGTTTTGGTCTGCGTGGCTGTTTTCGAAGCCACGACTGCGCCCTTGTACGATTCAAAGCTTTGAGTCGGCAGTCAAGTGGACTTGAGTTAACCTGCCGCGCTGGGACAGCCTCAGCTCCCTGTACTGGCGGGTCATCAACAGCTTCATTCACAGCTCCATCCAGGACGTTTAGGCGAGGAGAAGAGTGGTTGTTCTGTGTCAGCTGGAACACACAAACCGCAGAATCGACCGTTAAACTTAAAAAAGAAAAGCATATTTATCATTTTCGCCTTTCAAGTGCAAATAAATAAATAAAGAAAAGAAACGACAACAACAAAACATTTTACGACCCTTTAGTAGGCAGAGAGTCAGGCGAGTCAGACTCAAAACCATGAGACTCACCGAGTGTCAAGCCAGTCCAGTCTTGAATGTTATCCTCTCTCCTCTTTTTCTGTCCCCTCTTCTTCTGCCTCCTTGCACCTTGCCTTGCAGGATAATCTTTGCAAGGCCTGATGCTCTGATGACGTGCCCATACCATTGGGCGTTTCCGTTTCTTCACCACTGTGAGCATGTCCAATGGCTTGTGTAATGGTCTGTCGGACTTCGTTGTTGGTTATGTGCTGGGTATAGGGAATGCCCAGAAGTCTTCTGTAGCATCTTATCTTCATGCTTTGTATTCTTCGTTGTAGATCTCCAGCGAGTGTCCATGTTTGGCAAGCGTATGGGAAGATGGAGATGACAAGGAAGCGCAGTAGCCTTACCTTGGACTATAGACTGATAGTCTTGTCTTTCCAAATGTGTTGTTTGTGCGATCCTGGAGAGGACTTCCTGTCGGGACATATTGTCTGATGGCTCCTAAATATTTGAAGCTATGCACTGTGTTGAGGGACTGGCCTTGGACTTCGATGTCCGTGTTGATGCCATTGGTGTTGATGGTCATCATTTTGCTCTTCTCTGCACTTATTCCCATTTCACAGGCTCTGGAGGGGGTGTCAAGCCTCTGTACCAGCTGTTCAAGTTCTTGTTTCTCTCCAGCCAATCCATCAATGTCATCCGCAAAATGGAGGTTGCAGATTGCTCTACCTGCTCTGTTCTATCAATCTGCTATATTATCTTCTTCTTCGCTAGACCAGTCACCGACCTTTTTTCTTGAAAACTCTTCCGGGACAAGACTCCTTATTTGTGTGTGAGGTCTCTTGGATCAGTTTGGGAATATTGGACACTTTCTGCCAAATGGTCACTAGGGCTTCCTATGATGTTAGTATTTAGCAATGTAGGCATTTTATATGTATGTGTTTTGTTGATAATTTATAATGATGTTGTTTGTATTCTATTTTGTTTTTGTAAACGGGGGTTCGATAAATTAGAGTATAGCCTCAGCGTCCCCTGCGTGGGATGTCTTTATTGTAAAGTGACTGGCTGGTGGAGAGCTTTCAGTTTTATCACTAGGGTTGTTTCAGCAGATCTTTTATGCGTATTAGGGGTTGTCCGGTCCTGATTTGGCTCGGAAGAGTCCGCTGGACCTAAAGCAATAATCATGTAATGTAATGTAACCATGATGTAGTCGATCTGGTTGCGATGCTCCCCGCCGGGACTGTGCACCGTCCATCGTCTGGATTTTTTGTGGAGACCAAGCGTGTTTGCCAGTATCAGATTGTTGTATCTGGCAAACTTCAAGAGTCTCAGACCACTGTAATTTGTCTCATTGTTGCAGTGGGATCCACATGTGTCTCCCCAGTTGTGGTGCGCATCTTGGCCAACCGTGGCATTCTAGTCGCCTTACACTATGACTATGTCCTTCTTCGGCACTTGGTCAAGGACAGCCTGTAGATTTTCATAGAAATCCTCCACTTCGCTGTCGTCATAATCTGATGTTGGGGTATAGCCCTGGATGATGGTGATGTTGAAAGGGGCTGCTCTCAGCTCAGACGGATGGAAATGAGTCTACTGGAGACTGGGCGGCAACCCATGACAGTGGCCAGAATGTTATTGTGGACCAAGAATCCAGCGCCGTGTTCGTGCCTGTCATCTCTACCGCTGAAATAAAGCTTGTGGCCTTTGTCGGTCGTTGTTTCACCTAGGCCTTTCCAGCGCAGTTCGCTGATCCCTAAAACGTTCCATCGATAGTGGTCCAGCTCGTGGGTCAGTTCTTCTAATTTTCCATCCGCAGTTAGGGTCCTGACATTCCAGGTTCCTATGACGATGTTGTTTCTGGTGCGGATCTTGCTACGTTGCCCATCAGTAGCACACTTATCATCTCCGTTCTGGTGGCCAACGGAAGGCGCGGTCCGCGGTCCAATTAAGTCACCGAAAAAAGGTAGCATAATATCGCACAAACACATACACACCCACCCACACACACCAACATACACACCCACACACATACACACGCACACACAAACCCACACACACACACACACACACACAGACCAAGTGGGTAGTTGAGGAAAGGGCAGAAATCAGAAGTAGTGTATTTTCAAGCTGGATCTGAATGATTTGACAGCTTACCTTTAAATTTATGACATTTAGCTTGACAGGCTTGGGGTTGAATTTGGGAAGTTCCTGCTTTGTGTCGTACCCTTGTAAAAATTAGTACAATATTAGTACACTACTATAAACTGAAAATACAATATAGCTAACTAATTGTATACCAAATCCATTTTGACTCGCATAGAAGTGTGCGTCATATATGTATTCAACCAACACACACACACACACACACACAAACGCAAATATTTTATTTAATTTCTTGCTCCTTAATGGCTGCTGTACAGTGCTACCCATTTTGAGAGAATTTATGATAAATTTGACAATTATTTGAAAATCTTTTTCAAAGTCATTCTTTCGGTCGGCGCAAGCAACTGGGGTGTTTTCAATTTCCGACTGGTTTCTTCCTAATGTAAACTTTGAGGTGTCTTTGCGACTATCAATGCAGTACATATAGACTGCACTCAGGGTCGTCTAAGCATTCAAGGCCAAACCTCATCTGATGAGATCTTTGGTAAAGGTCGAAACGCGTCAGGAGAACCTGGCTTTATGGATGCGATTGTCCTCAAGACTCCCCATCTGCAATTAATCTAAGTAGTGGGCTTACTTTCATTCTACAATTTTAAGGATTTTGTTTTTCACTCCTTGTAAAGCGTTGTACTTTTTTAATTTTGTTAAATTTATGTTTCTTGTTTTTTCACTGTATTATTTTTTTATGCAAAAGTGTTCTTCTATATATTGATGTACCTTCTTTGTATGTGTGTGTGTGTGTGTGTGTGTGTGTGTGTGTGCATGCGTGCTTCCTTTCTTTTAGCATTCTGTATGATAATTGATATACACATGTCCATATTTTATATGTCAAATGCGATTCTGTCCAATGTTGATATGGTGTCTATAAATTCTTTTAAGTTGAAGTATTATAAAGTGGTTTGTGATTGAGAGATATATGACTATACGAAGGATGATATTTGATGATATATGATATTTATATTTGCGTCTAGTGTGGATGTGTTTTGTGTGTGGCTATGCAGCAACATCGAGGCAATTTTTAATTAAGCATTGTAACTGATGCATTTTTCAATACGCAATGTAACGATTGTCATTTGGATGAATAATCTGTATACTGCATTCTGAGTGAAGGTGCTTAGCATTGATAATGGCATTTCAAATTCCTTGTTTATATCAGCTTTTTTTTCTGGTATGGGTGTGCTCACACATCCCCGTTGGGGTGCCGGGGATTTCAGTATAAATAGTATCCCCACTTTCTGGAAATTTAGTGCTTTAAATTCCCACTGTCGCTGTCTTTCTCATTTGCTCTTTCTTATTCCTGCTCTGTTCTATCAATCTGCTATACTATCTTCTTCTTTGCTTGACCAGTCACCGACCTTTTTTCTTGAAAACTCTTCCGGGACAAGACTCCTTATTTGTGTATGAGGTCTGTTGGATCAGCTTGGAAATATTGGACGCTTTCTGCCAGGTGGTCACCAGGGCTTCCTATGATGTTATTATTTAGCAATGTAGGCATTTTATATGTGTTTTGTTGATAACATATAATGATGTTTGTATTCTATTTTGTTTTTGTAAACGGGGGTTCGATAAATTAGAGTATAGCCTCAGCGCCCCCTGCGTGGGATGTCTTTATTGTAAAGTGACTGGCTGGTGGAGAGCTTTTAGTTTTACCACTAGGGTTGTTTTAGCAGATCTTTTATGCGGATCAGGGGTTGTCCGGTCCTGATTTGGGTCGGAAGAGTCCGCTGGACCTAAAGCAATAATGATGTAATGTAATGTAATGCTCACACATGTGATATTATTTCAAGTTCTCTATCAGAGTGAACTGAATTAATTTTCGTTTTGCCGCCATGCCTTAGGAGGCGATCGGGAGGACTATCGGTCCTCCCTGTCTTTACCAAAGTGACGGAGAGAATCGTCTCAGATGCTTTCCATCTAAAAACGAACTTCCCGTTTGGCAAATGATCGTTATCGGCGATGGGTCTGACCGGTTCCGAACTACTTTCCATTGGAGCTATGTGCTAGTGTCAAGATGCACGACCACCAGTCGTCCACTATAGTAGTGAAATTTGTCTGTTGTATTAATTTTCTTTGTTTAATAATATGAAAGTGAAAGTTAGTCCTTTTAAAGCAGACGAAACGATAATGATGTGGGTTATGAGCCATATATTTCCTTCCTTCTAAGTGTATTGGGAGTAAAAAGATGGTAACAACCTTGTATCTTTTAACAAAATACAAATTTATGTACTTTATTCTGATACATTTTGAAAATTCAATCTATTTACTTTCAGAAAATGTAAAATTTCCTTTACTAAAAGCGTGTTCGTTGTATGCATGTTTGGCACAGACAGCATAGGCGGTAGAGCAATCTCGAACCTCCGTTTTGCGGATGACATTGATAGATTGGCTGGAGAGAAACAAGAACTTGAACAGCTGGTACAGAGGCTTGAGACCACCTCCAGAGCCTATGGAATGGAAATAAGTGCGGAGAAGACCAAAATGATGACCAACAACACCAATGGCATCATCATGGACATCAAAGTCCAAGGCCAATCCCAAACACAGTGCATAGCTTCAAATCCTTAGGAGCCATTTATCAGACAATGAGTCCGGACAGGAAGTCCTCTCCAGGATCGCACAAACAACTGCTGCCCTGTGTTACGTTGGAGACGCGAGCGATGGTAGGCCTACGTGTGAAACGCGTGCGATAGTAGGCTTGCGTGTGTGACGCGCGCGATAGATCAGATCGTTTTATTTTGCTAAGCATGCAGTAATAGAGTGTATTTATCTTTGATTTGATTTTGCGTTGTTGTTGAAGGAAGCTTTGTATAACGTTGGTAATTTTAGTTGGTCGATATTATTTGAGAATTTTCTAGGCTTGGTTGTTTACTATCGATCGAAGCGTATGGATAATTCTAGTGGTAAGACGTAACTATAGAAGCTTCCATCCCAAATAAGGTTGTATGACGTGAGACAGTGATGACAAAGCTTGTTCTGATTCAGATTGGTTGTGGTGTATCACGTTGGGGGTATTCTCGCCCTTTCTGGAGTGTAGAGAGACTATATATATAGTGCCGCACTGTTTCAAAAGAGAGCTGTTGTGTTAGAGTTGAGAAAGTTGTAAAAAGTGGAAAGTTGATAGTTGAGAATTGTAGAGTGGAAAAAGCGATTGAGCGATTGAATGCAGTTGTTGATGTACGCTGAATAAAGTTTGAAAACTTCATACGACGACTCTGTGCCTTGTTGCTGATTGAACGGGTTGCGTGGATAAACGAATCCGAGTTACACTTTATCAGGACTTCAGCATTGGGGCTGAATCAACTACTGATAGAAAAACACCAACATCAAACGAGTGTAACATTTTGGGGGGCCAAGCCGATATCTACGCCATAGCCAAGGGTTCAACTGCGGCAACAAGCGAGTCAACGTTACGAGAGGCAGCCATCGAGGGTAGCCGCCAACAAGTTGCGTCGGGAGGGGCCAACATACTGGGACTACATCCCCGATAGATTCGGGTTGACTGCAAGGACGTGTAGTCGCCGAAGAGTTGCTTCGTGAGCGAACAACAGACCGGGACTACGTGGCTGCCGCAAGACTACGTCGAGGGACAGTCTCGGAGCTACATCGCCAGTATTAGAGCGAGAGCGACGAGCGGACGTCGCGTCTACTTCAGCACAGGAGCGTGTACATCAACACCAGCGTGGTGCAGCGTCGCATACGACGAGGACAGCGGGGCCTGCGTCAGCGAAAGCGACTAGTGGCAAGCATCAGCGCTACTGTAGAAAGCGTGCTGTTCTATAACAGTCTAGAAAGGTACAGCACAGTCAAGAACTTTCCAGGAAAGAACTTTCCAGAAAAGCATCAAGATGGCTGACTTCTGGCAGAAATGGGTTGAACTGAATCTAAAAGGCAAACAGCTGACGGAGTACGTCAAATTCCAGGAGAGAATATTGCGTGAAGAAAGAGATGAACAGCTTCGCCGAGAAGAAATAGAATTAGAACAGAAGCGTCTAGAAAGAGAAGAGCAGCGACGCCGAGAAGAAAGAGAATTAGATGAGCAGCGACGCCGAGAAGAAAAGGAAGAACAGCGTCAACGGGAAGAAAGGGAAGAACAACGCAGGCGTGAAGAAAGAGAGGAAAGAGAGGCTGAGCGTCAGTACCAGATAGAGTTGGCGCATATCCAAAACAATCAGCATGCGCCACAAGTCATCAGCGACCACATGGCTTCAAATATGCCAGCGTTCGTCGACGGGAAAGACCAGATTGACAGTTATTTGGCGAGATTTGAAAGGTTCGCTGAAAGCTCCAACTGGCAACCTCGAGACTGGGCCATTCGACTAAAGACAGGGCAAGCGCTCGAAGTTTACACCAGACTGTCGAACGATGACGCCAAAAACTACGACTTCTTGAAAGAGTCCCTATTGCATTGCTACAGATTTACAGAGAAGGGCTACCGTAAACGCTTTCGTGAATGCCGGCCTTTGTCAGACGAGACGCCAAAGCAGTTTGTGGAGCGCCTGTCGTCATATTTACACAAGTGGGTGGAATTATCAGGCAAAGGGAAGACTTACGAGAGTCTCCATGATCTGATCGTAAGGGAGCAATTAATCAACCCCTGCCCTAAGGACCTCGCGATCCACTTGGAAATACAAAAGTTGCAGACGCTAAAAGACGTTGCTGAAGCTGCTGAAAGATATCTAATCGCTTATGGGAAGACGCTGGGGCCACCCAAGACGAAAAAACATTTTCATATGACTGGAAACCATGGGAACCAGATCCAGGGAAGTCAGACGAGCGAGAGACAGACGGACTCCACACCACCTCCCAGGGAAGGGCATTCAAGAGGCTGTTTCACTTGCAACGCTACAGACCACAGAGCGGCTAACTGTCCTCAAAACAAAAGTAGCGGACAGCGGAGCAGTACGGACAATGCAGCGGCGGGCAATCGACAGAGGCGGTTCTCCAATCAACGGCAAAACAGTAGATCTGACCATCAAGTGTGCGGCGGGAGCGTCACTCTTCCGAGTGAGACCGAGCGCACAGCTACTCCTGCGGACGTGCAAGAGTGTGTGACTGATGGCCAACTTCTTCTTGCCAACGGGAAATCCATCCCCGTCGTCGCCAGCGCAGCCGTGACCGTCCAGAACATGCCTGTTTCCAAGGGACGTGTCGGAAATCATGAAGTGACTGTCCTAAGAGACTCGGGCTGCAGTGGGGTCATCGTCAGAGAAGATCTAATCGCTAAAGAACAGTTCACTGGCGATTCTAAATGGTCACTCATGGCCGACAGCAAATGTGAGAGAGCGCCAGTTGCGAAGATTCAAGTCAGCACCCCTTTCTACATAGGCGAAGTAGAAGCGGTTTGCCTGAAGAAGACGCTATATGATTTGATGATCGGGAATATCGACGGCGCGAGACGACCCGACGACCCCGATTCAGAATGGAGTCCTGCCTCAACCCAACGCGTCGAAGTTGTGGAGGAGGATCCATTGCCATTTCCCGATGGAGACTTTACAGAGCTGCTACGGGACAATGTGGCTATTCCGGCTCAGCCCTGCCGACCAGAGATCGTCGGTGCTGTCACTACCAGGGCCCAGGCCAAGAGAGACAAGACGACTACGCCACTGAAGGTCGCCGACAACTCCAAAGCTACCATCGTGGACAGAGATAAGCTGATCCAGCTCCAGGAAGCTGATAGCACTCTAACCAAGTACAGGAACCGCCAAGACCACGTGACCAAACGCAGTGGCACGGTATATTTCGAGGTAAAGGCCAAGATCCTGTACAGAATCTTCCAGCACCCGAGGGTCAACGGCGGGAAACCACTACGACAAGTCTTGGTACCGTTACCCCTAATGTGCCAAGAGATTGAAGTAGCACATGACTCAAACATGGGAGGTCACCTGGGCATCAAGAAGACGTCGGACAGAATCCAGGCGGTGTTCTACTGGCCAGGACTTCATGCGGACGTCAGCCGTTTCTGCCGATCATGTGACATTTGCCAGAAGACCATACCTCGAGGAAGGGTCCCGAAAGTGCCTATGCATAGGATGCCTTTGATCGACCGACCTTTCAAGAGGGTGGCCTTGGACTTAATCGGCGAAATAAAACCTCCGAGTGAAGAAGGTCATCGGTGGGTACTGACCTTAGTGGACTATGCGACTCGGTACCCAGAAGCAGTGCCTCTGAAGAAGATTGACACTGAAACTGTGGCAGAGGCGCTGGTGGACATGTTCAGCAGACTCGTAGTGCCTGAAGAAATTCTGACAGACCTCGGGACACAATTCGTCTCTGGCTGCATGAAGGAGGTCAACAGACTGCTGGGCATCCGGCATTTGACTACGACACCCTACCATCCAATGTGCAACGGGCTGGTCGAAAAGTTCAATGCTACGCTGAAGTCCACCTTGAAGAGGCTGTGCAGCGAGCAGCCCAGATAATGGCATCGCTACATCAACGCCTTGCTTTTCGCCTACAGAGAAGTACCGCAAGAGTCCACCGGCTTTTCTCCGTTCGAGCTGTTGTACGGAAGAACCATCCGAGGGCCGATGCACATCCTAAAAGAACTGTGGACGAAAGAAGTAGACACCCCAGAAGTAAAGAACAGCTATCAGTATGTGTTTGAGCTACGGGAGAAGCTGGAGCAGACTCTCGAGATAGCCAGAGAAAACCTGAAGAAGTCCCAAGACTGTGGAAAACACTACTATGACCGTAGGGCTGTGAACAGGACGTTCAAACCTGGCAACAAAGTGCTGGTGCTGCTACCTACCGACCACAATAAGTTGCTGATGCAGTGGAAAGGCCCGTACGAAGTGGAGACCGTGGTGGGGGATCAACGAATATAAGGTGAAGGTCGGCCAGCATTCCAAGATATACCACGCCAATCTCCTTAAGCTGTACGTGGAGAGGCCGCCAGAGACTGTACACGTAGCAACAGCAGCTGTGATCGACGACAGCTTTGACAGCAAGGAACTTTTGGAACTGGGAGACTTCCACAGCAAAGAAGGCATCGATGATGTTAAGCTAGGACCAAGCTTGACGGAAGGTCAAAAGATTGAGCTCAAGGACCTTATGGGCGAGTTTTCCCATAGCTTCAGCGATGTCCCAGGCTCTACGACTTTGATCGAACATGAAGTCCGCCTCACTTCAAATATTCCCGTTCGATCCAAACCCTTCCCGATCCCTTTCAAGGCCCGTGAATCCTTGAAGAAAGACATCGACGAGATCCTGAAGATGGGCATCATCAGGGAGTCCAGTTCCCCCTACGCGTCCCCCGTCGTGGTCGTGAAGAAGAAGGACGGGAACAACAGACTATGCATCGACTACAGGAAGGTTAATAAGATCACCGTCTTCGACCCCGAGCCGATGCCTACTGCAGCAGACCTCTTCCGCCAATTATCGGGGAGTAAAATCTTCTCAAAGATTGACCTCAGCAAGTGTTATTGGCAAGTCCCCGTCCGTCAACAAGACATACCAAAGACTGCTTTTATAACACCTGATGGGACGTACGAGTGCCTAAGGATGCCCTTTGGCATGGTCAACAGTGGAGCTACCCTGAAGAGAGGAATGAGGAAGATGCTCAAAGGGATGGACAACGTCGTGTGTTACTGGGACGACCTGCTAGTCCACACCCACACCTGGGAAGAGCATCTGCAGACCTTGAGGGAGCTGTTTCAACGTCTAACAGAAGCTAACCTGACCGTGAGACCCAGTAAGTGCATTCTGGGAACTGACAACGTCGACTTTATCGGCCATTCGATGGAAGAAGGAGACAACGGAGGATGCACTAATTCCAGGGAAGCCCACAAGATCATTGTTTTTGAGGACAACAGTCCAGAATGGACTGGCTTGACACCGTGGGGGTTGCTGAGGACAGAGGAAGATGGAGTACGCTGGTTAAACGATAATCTATGTGATCAACGACCTTATAATTACGGGATAGGATAGGATAAGAGACATTGCACTGGGTCTTTGCTGTTGTAGACCAAGCTGTTGATTCATACTCAAAATTCGCAAGTTTACGGCTGACCTTTGCTTCAGCATTTTGAATATGGGATTTCCACTTCCAGATTTGCTTCTTGTGAAATGTGACGCCAAGATGTGTACCCTCATTTTCATTTTTCAGGTATGTGTCGCCAAGTTTGATGGTGTATGAAGCACTGGTGGACTATTCATCCTTGCATCACATCACCAGCATATAGTGCAGCATGAATTCCTGTGTGCAGGGTTTTTATTTGGACTTTGATGAAGATCAAGCATGCATTTCAAACTTGAAATTCGTGCGTCTGTGTGTCTGAAACTGAGTTGTATGCCTCTAAACCACAAGTATATCAACTAACAAGTTAGTATCTCGTATTGCCCCCAGTCGACGTGCGGTGGTCCCGTTGCCCTTGGTTTTAGCCACAAGCTGAGACGGGGGTATCCCAAACCTAAAAATAGAATAGAGAATTCTGGGAAATCTGATAACTAGCTACGGTTGCAGTCGTGGTCGCCATTTCTCAAGAAGATGTGCTGGCTGAAATTAAACGAAAGTTGGGAGAGGAACTGCATATTTCTGGTAGTAAACAAAGGCTTTGCTCAATTATCGAAGGAGAACACGATGGATTTATAGAAACATGCACACATGTATGTGAGCTCAGTGCGGGCGATCGTGAGTCTCGGTGAACGATTGATCGCCATTGTCATCGATTCAGCTGCTCAGATCGCTTCGATGTGATGGTTCATTTATCGCTTGAATCACACTGTATAATGCACATGCAAGTTCTGTCAAAGATATGATGATTTGAGCATATGTTCGATTCCGTACCGATTGGAAGGTGGGGTGGAAAAATTCAATCATGGTGATGATCAATTCTATTTTGCAATGGTGGTTAGGCCTACTTTATTGTGTATGGTCACGGGTACTTAGCTTTTGTAGCTTGTGTGCTTTTTGTTCTGTCGGCCTTGAGTGTTTGCGTCGCCTTGGCTCGTTGTATTTTGTTGTGGTCTCGCTCTCTTTTGATTTTTGAAAGCAAATTCAAATTGCATTGTTATCCAGCAGCATGCGAGGTCAAATTAGACGAATTCAGGTCTAACCAATCTTCTTGTGACGCCATTTTGCGTGTGTCTCGTGTGCCATGCACCAATCGCGAAGAGTCCTGCCGACGTCATTTCACAAGATTTCCCTACCCATAATTCCCCTGGGTTTTGAAGTTTCTAAAAAATTATTTTAGGCCGACGACGCTCTATGGAGCACAAAGCATGTAAAGGGAAGCAACCGGTTGTACGCGCACGTCGACAGAGACATAGAAGGGAGATACTAACTTGTTAGTTGATATACTTGTGCTCTAAACCAATTAATTTTGTCTCTAAACTAACAAGCACGTTTGTTATGTTAAGGGGGTATAATTTCTCAATTGCAGAATTTTCTTTAACTTGTAGAAAATGGACTAATTACTGATTTTCTGTAACTTGTTCTTGTTGTATGCATACTTTATTGAGCTAAATTATGGGAAACTATTCAAGAATATATTTTTGGCATGTTTTCGCAAAAATGTATTAAAGTATCAGAAATGTACTAAATGTACCAAAATATACTGAATGTATCAATTGTGTCAAATTGGAACCGTACCAAAAATGTACGAAAATGTATTAATTTGTGTCAAAACATATACAGTACTAAAAAAGGTGCTAAATGTACCATTCTGGGTCAAATTGGAACCGTACCAAAATATACTAAATCAGTTAATATACACATTCTGTGTCAAAATGTACTAAAACTAAATGTGCCAATTCTTTGTCAACCGCACAAAAAAATAACTAAATTTCCTCTGTGTGCAAGTTTGGTAACTTTTGGGTGTGACAAATTTTGGGTACAATAATACTTACCAAGAAAGTGCCAAAATTGTACCCATGAGGCATCAATAATGTACTTTAATTTTGACAATACTGGTTTGATACGAAAGGGGTGTACAGAATTCCTGTGAAGGTTGTCAGGGGATCCATTCACGTCGGAGGGGCTGCATGCATCATTAGCCCTTGCCTTCTGTTCGAGGCCAACCGTCACCACACACGAAAACGCTTTTTTGACTTGCCGGTCTTCCCGAGAAACCAGGCAGAATGTAAAGTGCATTGGCTGTGAGATATTCTCATTTATGTATTTACTGTTGGCTGGCTGCAGATCTGTCAAGTCTTTTTTCTGAAAACAAATAAGGCATAATGACATGTCAGAACCTCAACCTAGACCATTTGGCTCTATAGGCCTCACCTCTGATAGTAATCTACATTTCAGTCACAACCCGTAGCACACATTTTGCATCAGCAGTAGTAGCAGCATCGCCATTGTATAGTCTTTATGCACACAGTCACTAATAGTCACTAATAGTTTTAAACTCTTACTGTCCGTGGCTCAGAAAATCTGTGGTCGTGCATCCAGCTGTCTACGTCTTCATCACTCATTTCTGCAGTAAGCCAGTAGTTTGGGGGATCTGTGGGTACCAAACACAATGTACCAAAATCTAGCACGTTGTTTGGGCTGGGTATCAAGATCTGAAATAGGCAACAATATTAATGCATATTTAAAGAAAACTTCTTGCACTCACAGGTGGACAAAACTGCCAGAAAAAAAGGTGTATATGTATATCATATACACCTTTTTCCTAGTGCGCAAGGAGTGTACTTTTACTTTTTATATTAATTAAACCCTTATAAAATACTTTCAAGAGAAGCATTTAAGAACAATAGTACTTTATCAGTTCCTGATTTACTAGCATGTCATCAGAAACTGTACTATGCAGTCTTGCAAGATATTTACACAATTTACGACACGGTTGGCTTGAATGCGTGGAACAGTACTGCTATTCACAACTTTCCGGCACCTCTCATAAAAACTCGTGGGTATCGCCATTATAAATTAAAACGAGGTTAGAATGAAACCAAGTTCCGGTCTGGCTTGTTTTGCTTTTATCAAAGCTTGATGCGTGACTTTTAAATATGGCAAATTGCCGAAAACGACGATTGTTAGAGCCAGAAAACGAGTGGTATAAGTATAAAAACGGTGGAGGAAGTACATGCTCAGTGAAAGGATGCAAAAAACAATCGTAGAGGCCTGTATTTGTGGCGACTTCGGAGGTGCGTCGATCATCGACAGAAAGTGAAACAGGACCTGAAGACTGTTGTAGTTTTCTATAGCTTCGCCGTCGCAACCTTCACAAAACACGAAGTATTTGACTATGTTAGGCGAGCGTTGTGGCCAAGTGGGCTAAGGCGGGACTAACTTGCCTTGTCCACAAGCCAGAAACCAATGGCGCCTGACAGGTGTGGGTTCGAGCCAGCATCTGGGCGTTATGTTTTTCCGAATATTTTTCAAAAATTCACAAATAATGTTAGGTAGGTAGGGTTTAGGCGCGCCACTGGCGATAGAAAGGGATAATAAACTGCAGCAAAAAAAAATATATATATGTGAGGGTACGATACTGGTGGCCAGTGACACATGTTATTATTCTTGAATATTTGGAAATAACTCACTAAAACACGCGGAGAAAGAAACCGGAAGTATGTTTCATTGAGGGGATTCCCGTTGGTGCATAGGATAGCAGAAAAGTGTGAATATGCACACTTTTATAACGGCAACTGTAGAAATTATTTCACTCCAAAAATGTCAGGCATTGTATGATATAGAAAGTTGGGAGATGTCCAACTGATTTCTTGCGTATTCACTTGGCAATAAAATATCTTGTATCGTAAACTTAGATAATTTCTTTCCTTATTTGTAGTGTGTCCTATTCCATACACAACAAACATTGATCGTAGTTGTGGTGGAATTGATTTGTTAGTTTTGAATGATACTCACCTTTTCAAAATCTTTGACCATGAATCTGCCGTCCCAGGCATACAGGTGAAGTTTCACCATCCTTTCCTTTCCACCAGATTTCATCATGTCGCCGTACAGTCGCAGTTCCACACGAGCCGCAGTCTGCTTACAGGTCGTACACAAGTATCCCGTGAAGTGCCGAGTGTAGACAACGACGTGCTTCTCCTCCAGGTCAAACCACACGTCTGAGGACTGGCGGTGTTTCAGTTTCCGGTATTTGATGGGAGAAGTGTCCGAGATTTCGTACAGTGTGATATCGTCCACCGTGAACTCTGGGCCCAAGAAATGTGGCAGGAAGATTCTGACTGGTTCCAAAAACTCAACTCGAGGCACAGTCACATACTCTGCCAATGGTGTCACGATGGATTCCATTTCAGGGAGTTGCAGCTGGTCATGAATGTAACTGAGATTGATAGAAACTGCACCAAAGACAGCTGTGTCTTTTCCTGTACTGATTGCACCTGTTGGGATCTCTAGTCGTACATCCGAGCTGTCAGTCTGAAGAACGCCACCTTGACTATTGAATGTTTTCTTGGCCTGCCATTGGGGGCATAGGTGTGGCACTCCGTTGTCTCCTCCTCCATCTTCTTCCTCGTCCTCTTCCCCTTCTTCTTCTTCTGTTTCTTCCTTTTCGTTCTCATCTTTTTTTCCTTGGCTAGGTTTTCTAAGTTTTGTCGCTGCCAAAATTTTGACAATGGTTTTATGTTGACCATAGTGGCTAAAAAAACTCATAGACCTATAGCGCAGTGGTTTTGTTGTTGTTGTTGTTGTTGTTGTTGTTGTTTTTTGACAATTTTTTTCCCTAACCCACGGCGCCCTGCGCATGCTGCCAGCATGGATATGTGCGCCAAACAAATCATCATCCTCATCCTCTTCATCTCCTTTTTTCTCCCCTTCTTTGTGTTTTATAAAACTGGTTGATGACGATTTCACCATTTCAAAATGTGATGAATTTTCTCTGGTTAATTCTGGTTGTGACTGTGACGGTGGCTGAATTCTATGCCTGAGTGATAGTGATGAGACTGATAGTCTTTTCTTGCATTCTCTAACTATGGACCTGTCAAAATCAGAATCATGAGCATGTTTTTTGGCCTCTTTAAGGACCGACTTGTATACTCTACTACTGAATTGAACCCTCTGTAGCACTTCAGATACTGACTGCCACATTCTGCGAATGACAAGTTGTGGTAACTCCTTTTCCAGCTGATCTGGACTGCAGTGAGGAATGATGAATTTTATACAGCCATCAGTAGCATGCATAAAGACATCTGTTTTTATGTCCAACTGTTGTTGATCTATAGTAACACCTCTCTGTAGCACTTCAGAAACAGACTCCCACAATCGTCCGGTGATAAGTTTTGGCAGCACCGTTTCCAGTTGATGTTTGCTGAAGTTTCCTTCTGCCATGTACTCAGTTTCCAGCTGATGTTCACTGAAGTTTTCTTCTACCGTGTACTTAGTTTCCAGCTGATGTTTGCTTAAGTCTTTTTCTGAATTGTAGTACTCCTGTTTACGTGGACCACTGTACGCAGCTTCCCTCAGTAGTACTGTAACCACAGACTGCCACATGTGTCTTGAATCAAGTTCTGGCAATGCAGTTTCCAGCTGATCTTTACTGCAGTGGGGGAGGATATAATTTACAAAGTCAGAATCAGAAGCATTCTCAACGGCTTCTTTAATGGTCTTCTCCAGTGGGTCTTCTTCAGTGGTCAAATCCTGTTGTGCTGTACCGATGCCTCTTTGTAGTAGCGTGCCCACAGACTGCCACTTGTGATTTGAAACAAGGTCTTGAAATACTGATTTCAGCTGATCCTGACGGCAGTGGGGAATGATGAATGTTGCCATTTCAGCATCAGCAGCTTTGACAACGGCCTCGTTCATGACCTTGTCATTTAGAGATTCACTCACCCCTTTCTCCAGCTCCTTACCAACATATTTCCAAAGGCCTTGTGAAATTAGGCCTGTTAAGGTTGCAGACATCTGCTCCTCTTCACATGCACATATTACACTCGACATATTGAAAGAAATGCTATTCTTCTAAAAATGTCTTACATGAAACGTGGAACTTTTTATCCGCAAGGTTATGGTGTTTATTGATCTAACTTTGTTTTGCGGAATCACACTAGCATGGTTTTATAATGCGCTGAACATCCGAAAGAAAAGAGTGCTTAAGTCGCAATCTCTTGAGACTCTGTCTATCTGATCTGTCTCTCTCATACTTCCATTTATCACCCGTGATCGCTTTTGCTCGTTTAACAATTAATTAACTGTGGATTAGTTGTGGCACATGTTAATCGTAACAGAAGGACTGACTGACAGTCTGTAAAGTTCGTGTAAAATATCACTCTACGCCCAAAGAAAGTCTGCACCATCAATTCAAGGTACGGTTAAGGTACTTGGTTTTCTTAGTGAATAATTTCTCAATGACAATGTTTTGACGACAATAGCATTTTCAAATGCATAACGGCAACCTAACAGTTCACTCCAGATCACAGAGCTGTACAGATGTAAAGAATCTAAATAATTGGATACTTTGAGCACTGAAGTCCTGGGGTCATGTAAACATAATGATTGTCATTGCGACTGTTTCTGGCAACTGAACATCTGACCGCTTCTGAAACGAAATATAATGACCCAAGTACAAAGCTAGTATGACAATGCCCATGAATCACAAGGTCCACGGGAATCCGTGGCCAGTATCCTATACAAACCAGTAGAGGCAATATACATTATGGTTCTCACGCTCCTTTGGAACTTCAATATCCAATAAACACATTTCTTCACATTACCACGAAACACTACTGTACATGACATGTAAACTTTTATATTGTGTACAGCAATGCAGACCTTGATCTTCAAAAATAAATCTTAAACATCAAGCACAACCAATATTCTGATTCAGAAATAGCTGTGTGATTAGTAATGTATTAAAAATGGATGCCGTTGGTCAAACATTTAGCTATTCCACAAAGCAACAACAAACTGTAGTGATTTTTTTAATGACTTACAATGACCAAAACAACATTCAAGAAAAAAGCATCAAAGTATTGTAATAAGAAAGATGAAAGTATTGAACGATTTAAAAGTAACAACAACAACATTACGTACCTTTCAGTACGAAAGAGTTGATCAAGAACCCTGTCACTCTCAGCTTCTCTGGCTAATCAATTCTCTCAAAAGCCTGGCAACCAATCTAGCGAAAACAGTAAATATGATGGCAAGCAATTTTAATGTATTCTCAGACACAAACAGCCACACACATTTGCAAACCTTTGAAATAATTTAAAGGGACCCACATTGACCACGCCCTCTCGTCAGATTATTTTAACATGCATAGTGAGTGTTGCCCGACTTAAAAAGTAAGTATACAACAAAAATTAACACTTTTGAAACTATAGTTTTTAAAATAAATTCCGGAGTTTTTGTGCCTATTAATAGCAACAGCCAGCGCCATAGCCAACATTTTTAAGCTAAAAATAGTACCTACCAAAGCCGATAAGAGACAGAACTCGTAAACAAAATTGCTCGGTAAGGTTGCTACACAATAGACATTGCTCTACCCCAGACTCCAAAGACGCACACTTCAAGCCGCTGCAGTGGGACTTGAATGCACTTATTCATAAGAGGTCAGCTGCTAAAGGACAAACTATAGTTTGTAAAACAACAGTGATTACGTAGGCCTACACTAAGTACAGCAGATAGCTGAAAACCAGAGTTTCCCGGTTTGATTCGCATGTGTGCAGCAGTGTGGTTCTTATGGGGTTCACGCAAATAAAATTGGTCAGATTTTTTTTGCAAACCTGCATGCGCAACGCGAGTCCTAACTTTTAGGAACCTATTGCATGCAGTTATAAAACTTGGTAGGACGGCATATCCCTATCCTATCCTATCCTATCCTATCCTGTCCCATAACCCGAAGGTCGTAGGGGCACCTACGAACGCTTAAAAAAAATTGTGATTGAATGATCTCACTTCAAGGTAAAGGTCGGAAGGTAAGATACACGAATTTCAGTAAAAATAAAATCAATTAGACTGAAGGGCAAAGCCCAGATGACTTACATGTTCCTTGTGGAACTTGCAAAACTTAGCAGGAAAATTGATGCCCAGAAAAAAGAAGTACATGAAAGAGTGGCATTAAAATGCAAAGTAATACCGACTTTGATCTTTTGATGCTCTTGACCATGAGATGACTTTGACTTCCGGCTCCAAATAAACTCATGTATGATCAATAAAATACAGCAAAAGTTGTATTATGACTCCCCCAAAAGATGACCTGGGGAAGACCTTGACCTTCAGTAACCTTGATCTTCATGTGACCTTTGATGCTCATGTATGATCAAATAACCCAGTGTTGTTTTATACTGTCGGTTAAAAAAATATACAGCCATTCCACTCCACGGTCCAAAGAAAGTCTGGCATGTTCCTTACAAAAGAACAAGAAGTCTTGGATAGATGGACAGAGTACTGCTCTGAACTTTACAACCACACACCAAACGGAGATTCATCAGTTCTAGCATGTCTCCAGAAGAAGAAGAAATCCCCCTAATTCTCCGAGATGAAGTTGAGGCAGCAATGCAATCGCTGAAGAAAGGGAAGTCAGCGGGAGTGGACAACATACTCGCAGAATTGCTTCAAGCAGGAGGAGTGTCGCGGGACTAAAGTTAAAGTTTATTTTGTGTGCCTGTGGTGTAGCTGTGTGTGTTTGTGGCGCTCCAGTGTTGACCGGTTTGGAGTGAACTGAGTCCTGGCACGTGCTGGGCGGCATTGCGTATGGTTTGCAAAAGTAATAGATGAGTGGTTTCTCCAAATTCATAAGTTTTCTTTTGTGTCATTCGGTTAAAACTGTGGCAGATGAGGTTTAAACGTCTCAGTAGTAACATCTGGTTTGATGTTCACATTGTGGAAACCATTCTTGGATTCCCGGTCATTTGTAACACCTCTGTGTTGTTAGGCTGTGTTGTGCCTAGGTTATTGTCACCGGGGGAATTTCATTCCATGTAAGTAGATTAAATTTTATGTGGTTTTTGTTTATTTGAGCGTAGCTACATTTTCCTGTGGTTATGAATCAGTGGCTATGGTTCGAGGTGGGTGTTAGTGTAAGGAGGGGAGAGTGGTTAGCATTAGAAGACTTTCTCTATTTCACTCTTCTACTATGGTTTTCCTTACTTCATATGTTTCATTCAACCATGTTATAATAAAATGTGCATTGCTGTTGTTTTGTTAGTATATAGTTGTTGAGCGGCTTCTTCAACTGTGTAATGACGTCATGTCAGTCCGCCATCTTGGCAATATGGCGGCCTTTGTTTACATTTGCTTTTAGTAAAATACTTTGGAACTGGAATGAACTATGTGGAGCTGTAGAACCATACATCAGTGGGCACAGTATAAAGTTGTAGATATTTTCGTTGGGTTATTTCTGAATGGATCAAACTTTCCTTGAAAATAACTTGGCCTTTGTGGTGAAACTGACACAATGTAAGATTGGCTCTACGCTGGGGATTGGCCTTCTCACCCCCACAGAGCCAACGATGGCAAGGATGGACTCGCCCTAAAGGGAACAACCAATCAGCTTCCCGGAGGCAGGCACGTGGCAGTAGCGAAGGTGCTGGAAGCAGAGACCCGGGGGGGCATTCCTATTCCTATTGCTACTGCGGAGCGACACAGAGTCCTTAGCCTTGCTACTAAGCTACACTAGCCTGTCTTCACAACGACTACAGGTAAAGTATAACAATGTAGTTCATATAACCTATTTAGGAGTCTACCGCGGACCCGAGTATCACTACACTTGGCGTCGTCTGGACTGCGGTATTTTAATATGACATTTTCACTGAACGAACCTACTGACGGTCCAGCGGTAGAGTTCAAGACTTGTAACTCCCGGCCATGAAGAAAGAGAGATAACCCATATAAAGATGACGAAACGTACCCCAAACATGACAATTTTGGCTATTTAATAAGCCTACCGATATGACATTTTTTGTATAATATATATTTTCATTACTTATGTGTTTCTGTGCTGAAGTTGTATACTTTATTTTCGATTTTCAATAGTATACTCACCCTATTTTCCATTTCTCGTTCACGGTATTCTTTGCAGACCGTGATTCTCGAGATTTATTTTATATCGGTCACTTCCGGTTGTTTGCACTTCCGTTTGTGCTTCATGAATGTATAATTTGGTATGCACTAATTTTATTCTTTTACAGATTTCTGACTTTATTTTCGAGGTATTGTTGAATCTCCGTTATTTTTGCCCTTTCTAGGATAGTGCCATTATAGTTTGACAGCATTTATTTCCAGTAATTAGTTATTTATTTTGATACATTCTCGAAAGTATATTTTCGTGCCTGCACGTGCTTCTGCGTTATTTTAATTTTTGTAGTGAGGTTCTTAGCCTATGCGACAGCATTTTTTCTGTGCTAGCATTAATGTAACTTCTCTATAATATATTAACTTCTACTCTTAGATCAATTGATAGGCACTTGACTATAGTAATTTTAAAAAAAAATTTCCCTACACTTCAATTTTGTTTTTGGGGGTGGGGGAAAGGGTAGTGGTAGCCATTAGCAAATAGACTTGTGGTTGAATTTTGCCTTTATGTTACAGATTCTTCATTTAATCACAGGGTGTCTTCTACATTCATTGCATCCTACACTACCTGATTTTTTGGAGATTCTTCTAGCACTGGTTGTCTTCTACATTCATTGCAGCCTACATTACCTGACTTCTTTGAGGTTGGTAGTGTTAGTATTAGCACGTGCGACAACTGTGTTTATTTCTAGTTTTCTGTTTATCCCGTTGCCAAGACTTCAGTGTGTCAGTGTACGTCTTGTATTCTGTCGTCTTGTGTGGTTTTCAGTGTTTATCTTTTCTAGAGAGAGATATTGGTGTTGATAGTTTCATATATTATTTTATTGTGCACAGTTGTTTGTTTGTGCAATAAAACCTCATGGAAGGTGCCGGTGCTCCACCACAGATATCATGCCAGGATTTGGTGACAAGGTTCCAAACCTCCCGAAAATATGCGGAAATAATTATCGCATGGCTGGAATGCAGCAATTTCAACAGGGATGCGTATTTCGCATGCACCGCTTTGCCAAAGGCCCTAAAAGTAAAAACGGCTAATTTTGTCGAGCGGATGATTCAGGCAGGGTGTAGAGTTGCTACCCCATCACCTTACCTGGTGTCAAAAGACGGAGTGGTGAGAGTTATTGAAACGGCAGCTGAGGTGAGTTCGATCACCGACTCTAGTGTCGGTGAGGAACCCGATGCCGAACAACCCCAAACTTCCCATTCACGTAGATCATCTACATCTAGTAGGGATGGTTCAGATTCATCCCTACGGAGAAGGGAAAGAAATGTTACGCTTCGAACCTTACAACGTCAAGCGTCCCAGACTTCACTCATGTCCAATGAGGGCACATACCCCTCAGATGTTTTACATCAGGTCAGTGAGGGGTTAAAAGAACTTGAGAGGATAGAAGTTGAGGAGCCTATCATTGACTCAGTGAGTGTTAGTGGGGATGTTGAAGAGGAGGGTAGGGGCGTGGACATTTTGGGGGGAGGAGAATCGGAGGCAGATGATTCCAAAACGCAAGACGATAAATTACCAGCATATGGTATGGGTCTTGGTGCATATGGGAAGTCTGATAAATTTGATACAACTGCCTTGGTTGAACGAATGCCACAGAGCACGCGTTCTAAGGTAGGGTTTGACTATTTCTCTGTTGATGGGGAGGGTCAAATTAAAAATGAAAAGATGTCGGGCATATATGAAGGGAAGGAAGGTCGATTTAGTGAGGTCTCCCCACGGTCCCTTCCTGATGACACGTTGCCCCACATTGATTCTGAGGGAAATGTATGCTCGCCGCCTGGACATTCTCTATCCGAAGACAGGTCCTTCCGCATTAAGGTGTGGAACAATTTTGCTGAGCAACGCAGGAGACAGGACAGACTTGAAGAGGAGTTGCGAATTCTCATGAAGGTACAACATGACAGGATGAGACTGCCCAACCCTGTCATGGAGAAACGCCTCCGCCTTGTCGAAGAAACGCTTGAAAATCTCCTGTCAGCAAATGAGGATATCAGGGGGAGAATGAACAAACTAACAGATGAGGTTGCTGAGGATATTGCTAAAACCAGCACAAGCCTCCAAGCCCAGGCGGATGCCACGTTCATCCAATCTGAGCGAGAAGTCAGAAGGATGGGCGTCAGAGTACAGGGTCTGGAAGAAAATGCCCAGATCTTGATGAAAAATTATCAGGCAAATCTAGAGCGCATGCAGCGCTTGGAGATGAGGGAACCTTCAAGCAGGATGGGTGAGATGGCCGCTTTAGGGGACAATCTCAGAGCGACCCAGGAGATTCTAAATCAGAAAACCCGTCAGCTGCAGGAACTAGATGCAGAAATGAGAAGACCCGTTGAATTGCACGGCCTGGCCACGACAATTGAGCTCCAGCGAGCCTTGCAGGACCATGCTCGAAGAACTGAAGAACAGTTGGACATGCGAGATGGAAACCTGAGGAAACAGTTGGAGTCCATCCAGGCCACAGTAAACGGGGTAATGCAAACCTTGACGAATCAACAGCGTCAAGAATCGCTGAACCTAGGGTTTATAGGCAGTCCTCCAGTATTTGGGTCGAAGACTGCACCTGAAAATGCCTATACACCTGGGTCTCAGCCAGAAATAAAACCAACTCTCCCAGCTAGGGGCACAACCTACTATCAGAGGTCTGCAGCAGCTGAGGAGAGTGGTTCCATAGGTTACCCTGGCAGTTATAGAACACCAATGAACAAATTTGGGGAAATGCCAGGGGATGCCTATAGTGAAAGACGCAGACACTCTGCGCGAACTCGAGCAGAAGACTCTGGGAGCGAAAGCGAAGAATATCCAATCCGAGGTTTGCCGAAGCTCTCACCTTACTCGGGGCAATGCCCATGGAAGGACTTTACCGGTCAATTCCAGCGTCACAGTGTGCTGGGTCGATGGAGAGCCAGGGAGATGATTGACCGCCTACAGCTACATTTGACCGGCAGTGCCTTGCACTACTTTGAGCAGCTGCCTGCGGAGGTGAAGACCAACTATCACAGAGCCATGGAGGCAATGGATCTTCGTTTCGGTCAGCAAGTGCCGGTGGAGGCTCAGAAAGCCGCGTTTCACAATATGAGGCAAAAGGACAAAGAGTCATTACGAGAGTTCGCAGATAGAGTAAGGGAAACCGCAACAGAAGCCTTTCCCGGTCTGCCACCCCAGTACGTGGAGTCTGAAAGTATCGCCACGTTTCTGAGGGGAATTACTGCCCAAGATGCTGGATTGTTTGGCCTCAACCAAGCGTATCGACGCCTTGACCAAGCAGTCCATGGGGTACAAGTATACATCGAACACCAACGGTCAATCTTTGGTGGACGAAAAGTACGTCGGCTATTTGAGGAGGATAGTGACGGGGACACCTCGGTGGTTAACCGGGCCAGGACACAATGGTCCAATCCTAGCCAGAAGACGAGTCCCCAGTCCCCCGGCAAGTCCTCAATAGCGGCAAATACAACGACCGTCACCACAACTCCAGATGTCATGAAGACCCTACAAGAGGCGTTGGGACAAATCTCAGAAACGCTGAAAAATTTGCAGCTATCCAACACTCGGGGCAGACAGGAGGACGTGGTAACGCAAAGCCAGTTGCAGGAAGCCATGAGACAGATGGGCAGGTATGGACAGGGATCAGGCCTTTCAAGGCAACCCAGAGGAGGTTCGCAGTCCCCAGGGAGGCAGGAACGGGCCACAAGAGACAGATCAAATGACCAATGCAATCGCTGCAAACAAATAGGTCATTGGGCTCGAGACTGCCCCCAAAGGCAACGATCCCGATCACCATCGCCAGCTGAACGCTTGGTTTCCAAGAATGTAAACTTTACGTTAAACGGCAACGGGGGAGTTTGAATGACGGGCACAGACTCCCTCCAACACCTCAGCCCGCAGATACCATTCTCTCGATGGAGAGAAAAGACATAAAGGAGTTGAGAAGAGAACTCTCAGACTTGAACACTGAAGCGGATGAACAATTCCCCTGCGTCTATAAGGTGGACCAGCCCAGGGCTAAGAACTTGGTCATTACTGTGATAGTGGAAGGGATTCCTTTACTGGCTGTAGTGGATACTGCAGCACAAGTAACTGTGGTCAATCAGACCAGAATGAAGGATATCTTGCAAGACAAAGCGACTGTATCCACTTGCCTAAGGGGCATCGGCAATAACGATGTTCCAGCACAGTTCGCAAAAGGAATCAGGGTATTGATTGGAGACATGCCCTATACTGCACCCCTATATTTTGCCGAAATTGACGTGGATATGCTGTTAGGCATTGATTTCCTTGAGCGCTACGGTGTGACCATTGACTTTGCCCGCCATGAACTTTTGGTTGATAATCAAATAATAGTGGCTAAAATGGTGAGAGACGAAGCACTTCACCTGGCTGAAGTATCCAGAGTGACGCTAATAGGGAGAACACGGGTACCCCCGCAATCCGCAACGTATACAGTCGCAAAACTGGATGAGAGGATGCCTCAAACGTTCCTCTTCTCTCCATTGATGGATGCCGTGCCATGCTTGATGCCTGCCTCATTCCATCCGAGTGGACAAATGACCACGATACTGATGGTAAATGACACGGATAATGCCATATTCATTGAGGCAGGAACCGTCATTGGGACAGCCATGATGGGAAGGGAGCTCAGTCCACCGAAACTGGGAGTGCGAAGGGTACATGAACTGAAAAGAGCCACCCAGAGACAAGAGTTGCCAGAACATATGCTTGACCTGTTTGAGCGATCATCCACAGGTCTTACGGCAACGGAAAAGCAAGATCTAAAACAATTGCTGCTGGACTATGCTGATGTGTTCGCCGCACATGATCTTGATCTAGGCTGTTTCAATGCCCTGAAGCACCCCATTCAGTTGGAAGGAACAGCCGACCCATTCAGGGAACGAATGCGAAGAGTGCCTCTAGGGTTTGAGGATGAGGAAGAAAAGAATTTAAAAGCCATGCTGGACGCTGGTGTCATTCAACCCTCAATTTCACCCTGGGCTTCAGCGCCAGTCTTAGTCAGGAAAAAGGATGGCGGTGTGCGATGGTGTTTGGATTTCAGACGTCTGAACGCCATCACGAAAAAGGATGCCTTTCCATTACCCCTGATCTCTGACTGTATTGACACGCTGGCTGGAAATAAGTACATGTCGACACTGGATATGGCCGCGGGATATTGGCAGATTGAAATATCCCCAGAGGATCGAGAGAAAACAGCATTTATCACTCGGTTCGGCCTATTCGAACACAAAAGGATGTCGATGGGGCTGTGCAACGCACCAAGTACTTTCCAGCGCGCAATTAATCTGGTCCTTAGGGGGCTAACATGGAGAACTGTACTCGCCTTCATAGATGACGTGTTGGTACTGGGGAAAGATTTCCAGGATCATCTGAAGAACCTACGGGAAGTCTTGGACCGTTTCCGGGCGCACAATTTGAAATTAAAACCAAAGAAATGTGTGCTTTTCCCGACAGAGGCCAAGTTCCTAGGAAAAATCGTGACAGGCGAGTCTGTGTCCATTGATCCCGAGAACCAGAAAACCATTGCAAGATGGCCAGAGCCCAAGAATACGAGGGAAGTAGAGAGTTTCCTCGGTTTTGTCAACTATAACCGGGAACACATTCCCCGACTAGCAGAAATGGCAGCACCTCTATACGCCTTGACGGGGAAGGCCCCATTTCAATGGTCCGATGATCATCGTAAAGCCTTCGAACAGTTGAAAAAAGCCTTGCTATCAGCCAAAGTGTTAGGCTTGCCACGAAGAGAAGGTACTTTTATCCTAGACACTGATGCTTCAAATCTTGCTATCGGAGCACAACTATCCCAAATGCAAGATGGGAAAGAGGTCCCCTTGGCCTTTGCAAGTCGCCGTTTAACTCCAGCCCAACGCAAGTATTGCACCACCAGGAAAGAACTATTAGCCATAGTGACGTTCACTCGTCAGTTCCGACACTATCTGCTGGGACGCCAATTCCTGGTCCGTACAGACCACAGCAGTTTGGCATGGCTAATGAGTTTCAGAAATGCTGAAGGTCAGCTGGCGCGTTGGCTGGAAGAACTTGCACAATACAACATGTTGGTGACACACCGCAAAGGCAAGGATCATGTAAATGCAGATGCCTTGTCTAGGATCCCTGATGATCTGGAACCATGTGACTGTTATCGGGCAGGGGAAGATATTTCACGATTGCCCTGTGGAGGATGCCATTTTTGCGAAAGAGCTCAACGCCAATGGCGAGACTTTGAAGATGCAATAGATGACATCATACCCTTGTCTTATCCAGCGGTACGGTTATGCTCAGAAGACAGCAACTGGACCGACATCCTGGACCCCAAGAAAAAGGGGGAAGAGCAGAATGAGGACCCTGAATTGAGAAGGGTGAAGCGCTGGATACAGAACAAGGAACAGCCCACAACTGAAGAATTGTCAGCACAATCTCCGGGGACGAAGATCTTATGGGCCAACAGACAGCAGCTCCAGATGCAAAATGATGCCCTGATGTATAAATGGAAAAATGAAGGTGGAGATAACAAATTGCTGTTTGTGGTCCCGAGACAAATGAGGGACATAGTGTTGAGGCTGGCGCACGACAACTCGTTGTCTGGACATTTTGGCATTGAGCGCACCTATGAGAGAGTCAGAAGACACTTTTATTGGCCCGCCATGAAGAAGGATGTCGAAAAATATGTGAAGGGATGTTCAGCATGTAATCGTAATAAGCATCTCCGTCGCAGATACAGGGCACCTCTTCAAGAGTTTACAACGGGAGCCCCCATGGAAAAGTGTCACATCGACGTACTCGGGCCTCTGCCAAAGTCCAGGCAGGGAAACTGTTATATCCTGGTGTTGGTGGATCAATTCACGAAATGGATCGAAGCTTTCGCCATGCCAGATCAAACGGCAGAGACTATTGCCAGAGTTGTCGTGGATCAATTCTTTTGCCGGTTTGGATGTCCACGAGAGATTGTGACTGATCAAGGCACTAATTTT
This sequence comes from Oncomelania hupensis, assembly GCA_036898135.1. Lineage (NCBI taxonomy): Eukaryota > Metazoa > Mollusca > Gastropoda > Littorinimorpha > Pomatiopsidae > Oncomelania > Oncomelania hupensis. The sequence continues at coordinate 44,640,186 of CM072526.1, read as the reverse complement.
GGAAGTGAGCTGTTTACACAGTTGTGCCAAAGACTGGGTATAGTGAAGAAGAGGACCACTCCTTATCACCCCAGTGCGAACGGCCAAGTGGAAAGAATGAACCGCACATTGATGCAGATGGTGCGGTGTACCCTTACGGAGGGTCAAACAAATTGGGATGACCAGCTCCAATTGCTGGTAGGAGCCATGCGGTGCACTATCAATCGATCCACAGGTTTTACTCCGAACCATCTCATGCTGGGAAGAGAAGTAATGCAGCCCCTGGAGATCATGATGGGTATAACTCAGGAGGAATCCACGACGTGCACTTACATTGACCAGCTGGAGAGGGAGTTGGGTCGAGCGCATGAGCTGGCTCGAGAGACCCTCCAGGAACAGCAAAGACGCCAAAAGAGAGATTATGATCTAAGGCAACAGACGGCTAAATACCAAGTGGGGGATATAGTCTATTTGGCGAACTCTGCATCGGTGATAGGCCAGTGCAGGAAATTAACCCCATTATGGAAAGGGCCATGCCCTGTGTGTAAAGTCTTATCTCCAGTTTTATATCAGATTGGGGCCACAAAGAAGACTTGGATCGTGCATCATGACCGAATACGGCCGTGTCATGATAGCTCTCTACCTTTGTGGCTGGGAAGAAAACGTGATTCACTGTTGGGCCAACCCATAGTGAATGACGCAGAATCAGACCCTTTGGATGACACTCTGGGACCATTGGTGGATGAACCCCTGTATTGCCTGTGTCGAAAGCCAGATGATGGAGCCTTTATGATTTACTGCGACATCTGCCGCGAATGGTTCCATGGGAAGTGTGTAAAGATGACAGAGAAACAGGCGGAGACAATTGATTTCTACCGGTGCCCAGAGTGTAAACGTAAAGGGCATGTATTATAACACTAATTTTCCATAATGTCTAACACATTACCCCTAACATGGAATGAGGTTTGTGTATGCAGATGGAAGGAAAAAGGCCCTGCCCAATTCCCTCGTGCACCAGGGAGCCAGCGGACGTGGGGGCCCACTTCGCCGCCAAGCACATGCCGGAGGGGTGGGTTACTTTCACCCCAGCGGAGAAGACGGCCGCGCTCACGGGCCTGGCGTACCATGCCACCGGGGAGCCGTGCCTGAAGATGGCCTACCGCCTGGTGGAACAACAACGGCAGTCGCGGGAGGAGAGCCGTTCGACCTTGACCCGAGAGGAAATCCGGGAGATCAGCGGGTTCGGCGAGCATTTGGGGGTGGCGGTGCCACGATGGATTGAGGTCTGTCCCCCAAACTCAATGGCTTGTCTGGTCAACTGGAGAGTACTCTCTGTACTCTTGGTCGTCGCTGGGGCTCGGGGTCAGGAAGCCTTCCGGTGCTACCGTCGTGTTGGGTGCCGAGCGCCCAAGCGGCGGTGGGATGAAGGCGAGGGAGATGAGGAGAACCCCAAAGCCCGGAGATTGCTCGCCTCCAGCGATCAGCCAGCACACCGGGGGGGGGGGGGGGGGGAGCGAACCAGCAAGGCGGCAGCGAGATAGACCACGGCGCCGAGCCCAGGACCCACCACGGCGTCAAGCTCCCCCCACGATCACCAGTCAAGCTTCCGCCACGATCACCAGTGGTGTGGCAGAGACGGGTCCCAGCACTGCCAGTACCCTGGGGACGGAGGCGCGCCAGGTTACCCCTATCCAGGCATCGGCTAACACCAGGCCTGGGTACAGGGTGACCTTCTCCAACCCCCAGGGAGCTGCCGCAGCCGAAACAACGGCCCCATCGCTCGTCACCCAGAGTTCAACTCCGGAGCGGGCGATGGAGGAGAAAAAGACTGCCACCGCCAGCCCTCCTATAAGCCTGACAGGGTTGACCATCGCCTCCCCACAGGTAATGATAGGGGTAGAGCAAGGGATGGTGGAGAAAGGGGACAGAGATATGGAGGTGGGGGAAATCTCTGTAAGTAAGACAAGAGAGGAAGTGGAGGAGGGAGAAACCCCTACTGAAATGGAGGGGGGGACCAAGGGAGTCCAAAAACAAGACCAAATGTCAGCACTGTCCAAGGGCTACGTGGATAGCCATTTTCACTTGGACAGATTGGCTAACAAAATTGGCTATCGGTTCGACCGACAACCCCTAGTTTTGGCGGACGTATTGCATGCAGCAGAGGGAAAAAAGAAATTCCGGCATGACCATCGTATTCCGTTGCGTCTATGCGTGACCTCTTTCTGCGATGATAAGACGCAGAGAAAACTGTTAGCAGATTCCCGCTTTAACTCGGATCTGAGTTCAGATGAGCGATTGAAGTTGAGTTTCGGTCTCCACCCCAAGGAGGCGTCCGAATACGTGGATAAGATAGAGTCCACAGGGGGACAGACTTCCTTGGTTCTGAAACCAAGTAAGCTGAACCGGGTCCGAGAATTGATGAAAGGACCAACAGTGGTGGCATTCGGGGAAGTCGGATTGGACTTTACCACCCCAGAACGGGAATGGGATCGTCAGGTGGCTGCCCTGGAGCAACTACTGAACGGTCTCAAGGATCTGTTAGTGGAACGGAAGTTGCCGGTGGTGCTGCATTGCCGGCAAAATCTAATACCCGTCCGCGATGCAGTCACAGAACTGCAGCAGGTCTTGATGGGCACCATAGGGGGGAATCATCCCATCCAGGTGCACCATTTTACCGGGACAGCTGAGGATGTACTCCGCTGGAAGGAGTTCCCTCAGGCCTATTTCAGTGTCCCGGTGGGGAAGGTGCAAAACCTGTCGCGTTCGCAGGCAGATGGGGTTCGAGCCATACCCAAAAATAGGCTACTGATTGAGACTGATGCCCCATACCATCCTCTGGCAAGACAGCCTTTCAGTACACCCTATTCTATTCGGGAAGTTGGCGCGAGTTTCGCAAAAGCCATTGGCCTATGCATACCCGAGCTCCTGGAGCTCACCGCGCAAAACGCCCTTCAGTTGTTTTGCACACTTCCATAAAGAGAAAGAAAAACACGTGGACAATACAGGGAAAACCCCCTGTCTATATGTACGGACACAGTCCGGAGAGAAGCTGGTAGTTTATCCCTGGATAAGCTAAACGTTGTGGTACAATGTATCATGATAACCAGTCTTTGAATGTCCACAGGTGGCCAAGGGGAGCGAACCCTGTGCCACGGGTAGGGCTTCCGCCCTTTAAACCAAAAGGCCGAGCTGGAGGGGCTGAGCTTTGACTGAATCCCTTTCCTGCGGCTATCACGCTGTCAGTTCCAGACTTCTCCCTATCAACGGCCCTTTTCAAAAGGGGGAGGAGTGTGGTGAAACTGACACAATGTAAGATTGGCTCTACGCTGGGGATTGGCCTTCTCACCCCCACAGAGCCAACGATGGCAAGGATGGACTCGCCCTACAGGGAACAACCAATCAGCTTCCCGGAGGCAGGCACGTGGCAGTAGCGAAGGTGCTGGAAGCAGAGACCCGGGGGGGGCATTCCTATTCCTATTGCTACTGCGGAGCGACACAGAGTCCTTAGCCTTGCTACTAAGCTACACTAGCCTGTCTTCACAACGACTACAGGTAAAGTATAACAATGTAGTTCATATAACCTATTTAGGAGTCTACCGCGGACCCGAGTATCACTACACCTTTTAGGCCCGGGGGTATTTTGTTTGTTTGTTTGTCAGCTCGGAACCTTGCCATTCGGCTGTCGAATCTACTGTTTGTCCATTGATTCTTCCCTTCGCCACTGTTATCCATTGTCAAATCGAGGAGGAGGAGGGAAGTCTTGACTGGTTTGGGACCTCATCATTACTCAGCTGATGCCACTGCTGAGGTCAGACGTCAAGGGCGAGCATCCGTGATCCGAGGTGTCACCATTGCATCCTTCCCCTCATAGATCGGTGACCTCCAGCTACGTCTGGTGCTGTACAGAAGGAAAGGGGAGGAGGATCATCTTCACTTCAGCCTCACCTTCATCGCTTTCCCTCCTTTCAAGCCGTCACCTCCCTACGTTTAGGGTGACGAGAGGAGGGGAAGATCATCTTCACTGCAACTTCACCTTCATCGCTTTCCCTCCTTTCAACGCCGTCACCTCCCTACGTTTAGGGTGACGAGAGGAGGGGAAGATCATCTTCACTTCAGCCTCACCTTCATCGCTTTCCCTCCTTTCAAGCCGTCACCTCCCTACGTTTAGGGTGACGAGAGGAGGGGAAGATCATCTTCACTGCAACTTCACCTTCATCGCTTTCCAACCCTTCAACGCCGTCACCTCTCTACGTTCAGGGTGACAAGAGGAGGGGGAGATCACTTACTTTCAGACAGCGTTTACCTGACGTCTGCAATCATCGTTTTTTTCGCGTTGCTCTACCTTAGTGTTCATCGCTAACGAAGAAAGAGTGTAGGATCGTCATTATTATTATCTTTTATATAAATTATAAGGATCCATTTATGTTGTTTAGCAGAAGTAGTTATTGGGTCACAGGATTGAACGATTATCTGTATTATTGCCATCCATGTCATTGTAACACCATTTCTGTATCCTCATCACCACATCCCCATCACCATTACCATGTTTTGATCATTTATATCAATTCATGTATTCTTTTGACTTGGGTTTATCTTTTTATAAATAAATGGTTGTTTGTCTTGTCAAATCTTTCTTTTGGAGTTCTTGATTTCCTCTGCGTGAGAGGATAGGCTTATACCCAGGGGGGGTGAGCGCGACAAGGAGTACCGATGATTAACGCCCTCACCATTATCTGTAACAAGATCTGGCAGAGTGGGGAGTGGCCTACACCATGGAACAAGTCGCTTGTCATCACTCTTAAAAAAAGGCAACCTTCAGGAGTGTGAAAATTAACGCATCATCAGCCTCATTAGCAATCCCAGCAAGGTCCTCCTCATAATAATACTCAACAGGTTGAAACCCCCAAGCTGAACAAATCTTGCTGAACACCAAGCAGGATTCAGGGCAGGGCGAAGTATCACCGAACAGATTTTCAAATAATCTGCGAATAATCTGCGAGAAATACCTACAGCACCAATAACATCTCTATCATGTGTATGTAGACTTTAGGCAAGTTTTTGACCGAGTCTGGCATGCAACTTTGTGGGTAATCATGAGTGTACAACATTAACCCTAACATTATTGAAGTCATCAAAAGCCTGTATGACAAGGCTACCGGTGCAGTCCTCCACAACAGCGCCATCGGTAACGGGTTCAGAAAAACAATCGGTGTGCGTCAAGGATGCCTACTCTCTCCAACACTCTTCAACATCTTCCTAGAGCGCATCCTGTCAGATGCCCTGGCAGATCACGAACACATAGTCCGCATAGGGGGTAGAGCAATCTCCAACCTCCGTTTTGCGGATGACATTGATGAATTGGCTGGAGAGGAGCAAGAACTTTAACAGCTGGTACATAGGCTTGACACCACCTCCTGAGCCTTTGGAATGGAAATGTGCAGAGAAGACCAAAATGATGACCAGCAACACCAATGGCTTCAAGATGGACATCAAATTCCAAGGCCAATCCCTCAACACATTGCATAGTTTCAAATATTTAGGAGCCATTGTATCAGACAATGGGTCCCGACAGGAAGTCCTCTCCAGGATCGCACAAACAACTGCAGTCCTGACAAGGTTGAATCCCATTTGAAAAGACGGGATCATCAGTCAACATTATAAGGTAAGACTGCTGTGCTCCCTTGTCGTCCTATCTTCCTGTATGCTTGCGAAACATGGACCCTCACAGCAGACGTACAACGATGAATACAAAGCATGGTGCTACAGAAGACTTCTGGGCATTTCATATACCAAGCACATCACCAACGAAGAAGTTCGACAGACCATCACACAAGCCATTGAACAACACGATGACATGCTCATTCATAGTGGTGAAGAAACGGAACTCCGATGGTATGGTCACGTCACCAGAGCATCAAGTCTTGCAAAGACTACTCTGCAAGGCACGGTGCAAGGAGGAAGGAGAAGAAGGAGACAGAAACAGAGTTGGGAGGACAATATTCGAGAATGGACGGGCTTGACACTGAGCGAATCCATGAGGGTCGATGAGGACACTTGCGACTATCCGGAGGAATCATATTACCGCCTTTCTATATAGCCCCACGCTCATTTGCATGTTGAATCCAGGCTGGCAATTAGGCCTACATCGCTGAATTTTCGCCGATAGATTTTGTCTTGCGTAAATGCACTTTTTAAAAATCTTGTAATTTGTACTTTTAAATTTGTATTTTCTTTCAGCTGCATTTAGTTTTTTCACACACACACGCAAACACAAACACTCCCCCGAACATACTTGTTTTCTATTGATTTAGGTTCGCCAGGAAAGAAAAATCATACGAGCAACAACAAGATTACATTAGATTTGCTACTACTACTAGTTTATTTATTTAAGCATTCGAAGGGAGTCGCTGAGTATTGCTGATACTATTTTGAATGCAAACCTAGCTTGCTGATGATTATTAATTTCCTTGTTTTCTCTAACTGGCGCGCGATTCTCCCTCACTCCCTCTCTATCTCTCTCACTCTCTCACTCGCTCTGTCTGTGTCTCTGTCTGTCTGTCTGTTTAACCTTTTGTAGGAGAGTATAACTTTACCGAAGTCCAGTTGGATTTCAATACATTAATAAGATATTGCTAAGACAATAAAAAAAATCTTGACCATAGTTTCAAAGTGATGTCAGTGTTGGCTACATGAAAACATCAAGTGAAGCAGGGAGAGAGAGAGAGAGAGAGAGAGAGAGAGAGAGAGAGAGAGAGAGAGAGAGAGAGAGAGAGAGAGAGAGAGAGAGAGAGAGAGAGAATAATGCAAAATATACAATTCCTTAAAAGCATTTAATATACGGGTTTTTTTCAGAGATGAGCGAAAAATAATGCACAATAATTTAAATTTATTTTTATTATAAGGTTTGATCAAGGTTTTCAGGCTCTTAGCCCAGAAGAAAAAAAAAGGTTAATGATTAACAATAATTACATTTAAAGTACGTGAATGGCACAACCCACTTCATTGAACATATCATAAGAATTAAGAGATTTATTCGTCCAAGAGTACACATTGAAAATATTGCTTCCAAACGTGCAAAACAATAATAATAATAAGATGCCGACACTGATAATGACGATACATAAACGAAGACAGCAACGATGATGATGATAACGACGAGAATAATTATGATGACGACAATGAGAGATTATGATGACGACGACGAGTGATGATGATATTGATGACAACTTAATGATAATAATAATAAAGGATGCTATATACGCGCCTTTCCCCAAATCAATCAGGCTCAAAGCGCGGCGATCTTTACCAACATACACGCTAACCTGTCTCATCCACCCTCAAACACACCAAATACACATCCATCACTCAAACAGGGGGTATAAAGGCAGGGAGATCGCTATTAGAAGACGGAGAAAAAAATCGATTTTTTTATTTTTGAAATTTGTATTTTGACTGCGTCCTGTACCATTATTGAAGGGATGGAATAATAATAATAATAATAATAATAATAATAATAATAATAATAATAATAATAATAGTATTGGATACAGTCAATCCACATAAAATAAGAAGAAGAAGAAGAAGAAGAATGATAATAATAATAATAATAATAATAATAATAATAATAATAATAATAATAGTATTGGAAATTAAAATTCCATTTCCAACTCGTCTTCTAATAGTGATCTCCCTGCCTTTACACTAGATGTTTCAGTGATAAATGTGTGCTTGCTGTGTACATAAGAGTGTGTGGAGCATGAGAGCGTGTATGTTTGGAGCCTCATAGGTGATATAGGGGGAAAAACGCGTATACAGCATCCAACATTGTTGTTGTTGTTGTTGTTGTTGTTGTTGGTATTATTATTATTATTATTATTATTATTATTATTATTATTATGATTATTATTATTATTATTATTATTATTATTATTATTATTATTATTATTATTATTATTATTATTACAAGGTGAAGTCTATACATTCCATGATTTATAAAAACAAATCAACGAGTACCTACAAACCGCCACGGCGGGAATTCTAAATCCATATCAGATACTATCTACTTGCTTGAAAAAATTCGTCAATTATCAAGTTCCAGTAGACTAACTACTTGCATAAAGTAATTTATGTTTTATCTTCTAGGTCATATAGAACAGAAAATAGTGTTTTTTTTAGCAGTCATCTCTCCTTTCCCCTCTGCAGAAAGTAAACTTTCTTTGATTAAAGGCAAAAGTTATACTTTGCGTCACTCGGCGAAGATTCAGCAAGTTAGGCCTCAATGCCCTAAATTCGACATGCAAATGAGCTTGGGGCTATACATAGCAGCCAATCAGAACCGGTATGATTCCTCAGGCTAGTCGCAGGTCTGAGGACAGAGAAAGATGGAGTACGCTGGTTAAACGATCATCTGTGGTGCCCCAGCGACCTTCGAGTTACGGGATAGAATAGAAGGATTTGCGTTTTGGGCTGATTTGGTTAATGTAGTAACGTTTGTACATACACACGCCTGCCTCACATTTCTCTGCAGAAGACTCACAAATCGCACATCTGTTTTGTCATCAAGAGTAAATAATTGTCAGAATCAAAATGGCCTTTACAGGAAGAATCAGACGAACAACAGCCTTAACCATGAATTTATAATTTAAAAGAAAACAACAAACTTTTATTTACCAGAATTTGATGACGCTTAAATACAAAGGTTGACTTACTTTTGTTGTTGGCAATCAATTGCTGTAGGTGGCTTCAAGCGACAGATCAGAGAAGGAACCAGCAAATAGGCATTAAATGTATGCAGACATGGCCACTAGCACTGCACACAATTATCATAACTTGTTTAGGGCTGCGCAAGATTACAGAACATTACGTCAACTTTACAAAAGGCATAGTGAAATGTCTGCCCACATGTTTAAAACTCAGTTATTTAATTCCGCTTGAAGTTTGCTTCGAAGTCCAAAAAGTTATGTACAAGATCTAAAAAGGCGCTGATAAAGCTATCACTAGTTTTAAAAGTTCAATATAAAAGGCACTTCTTTTTTCTAGTCAATGCGGAGTGTTTACGGGTGTGATAGGGTAGCTCTAAATTTAGCACTTCGGGATTGCAGTTAGAGATAACAGTGGAGATAACACGTAACGACATGGGTATGAACAACACTGCTATTCATTTATATAGGCCTGCCCTTTGCTTATTGATCGAAACAACCAAAGAGCTAATAATCGTTCAACAGGAAAACGTAAGCTCGGTTGTAGATTATTTTGTAACAGTTTATTTAATCGTGCTTATATAGCGCTTTTCCAGCTCAAGAACTACTCAAGGCGCTGGTCGATACAGGATCTAACTCAAGATGCCCGAGGCGCCCACTTGCAGGACTAGGGCGCATAGTCTGACCCCCCCATCCTCCCCCATCCTCCCCCCTCCTCAGAGAACGGAACACAATCCTTGGCGACCGGATATGGGGGATCGGAGAAGGGACCTAGTGTATGTTGGGTATATTTCTGTTGCCGGCCCTTTCTCGTCTATAACATGAGCGTCAGGATCTTTTAAAGTCCGTGCGATGGAATGCGTGCTTGTAAAGACTAGACCTTGGTTTATTCTCTCATCCTGTTATTAGCTTATTGTAGTTTTCTTGCCATTGAAACATACTTGAATAAGTTGGCTAAGGTGCGTGCATGAACGAACTTAAAAGCCGACTTAGACTTAAGTAGCATGTTTCAGTGAAGCGTTAAGTCTAAGTCGGCTTTTAAGTTCGTTCATGCACGCTTTACCTGGTACATATTGTCTCCCCCTGTGGGGGTGCCGGGGGTTTCAGTATAAATAGTATCCCCACTTTCTGGAAATTTAGTGCTTTAAATTCCCACTGTCGCTATCTTTCTCATTTGTTCTTTCTCATTCCTACTCTGTTCTATCAATCTATTATACGATCTTCTTCTTCGCTAGACCAGTCACCTACCTATTTTCTTGAAAACTCTTCCGGGACAATACTCCTCATTTGTGTGTGGGGTCTGTTGGATCAGCTTGGGAATATTGGACGCTCTCTGCCAGGTGGTCACTAGGGCTTCCTATGATGTTATTATTTAGCAATGTAGGCATTTTATATGTATGTTTTGTTGATAATTTATAATGATGTTTGTATTCTATTTTGTTTTTGTAAACGGGGGTTCGATAAATTAGAGTAAGCCTATAGCCTCAGCGTTCCCTGCGTGGGATGGTCTTTATTGTAAAGTGACCGGCTGGTAGAATGCCTTCAGTGTTACCACTATGGTTGTTTCGGCATATCTTTTATGCGAATCAGGGGTGAGTCCTCTTTCACTTCTCTGGTCCTGATTTGGTTCGGAAGAGTCCGCTGGACCTAAAGCAATAACCATGTAATGTAATGCGCTATATTCTTTGCATATCCACAACAAGTATTCACGCATTAATCGATGTATACACTGAAGTATTCATGTCCATCCAGGCAATAATAATTACCCCCAAATGTACAAGATTACTATCATACACACTGTATAAATTATGGAATACAATTATAAATTTATAACTGAAATTCACAGATTTGCCATATTATTTTGATTTGTTTGAAACTTTCGTTCCCTTTTTTCTAGTGTTTGTTGGGGGGAAGGGGGGTTAATTCTCTCCCTCTCTCCCCTGCCCCCTCTCCCCCCTCCCATCCTGGGCCCGCCGCTGTAGCTCAAGTGGTAGAGCGTTCGCCTGGCACACCGATGACCCAGGTTCGAATCCCGTGGTGGGCCAAAAAAAACAACCAAAAGTGGCAATTTTCCACTGTCCATTTTAGCAGCATGATTGCTTTGGTGGTTCAGTGTTGATTTAGGTCCCTACCCCTTGTTTCCTGGGATGGTTATCCCCGTCTGACATATCGCCAATGGTGGGTGTAGACGTTAAACTTCAATGTTCATTCATTCTCTCCATCCCTCCCACCCTCTCTCCCTTTCTTTGGTCTAGCACATTTTTACATGTATGTTTTCTGGTCTATGTGAAACTTAATTACATTGATGAATACCGCTAATGATCTGGGCGTGTGTTCATGTGTATGTCCGCGTCTTTGTGTTTGAGGGAGAGAGAGTGTTTATCCGGTTGTTACTGTTAGAAAACGGGAGTGAGAGAGAGAGAGAGAGTGTGTGTGTGTGTGTGTGTGTGTGCGTGTGTGTGCGCGCACGACTTTACTTTAGTATTGAACACAGTAGACAAGCAACCCTCTGTGTTTAGATTAGAATGCCATTATTTATTTGTTTTGCTGGTTGATTGATTTACATATAAAGAGCGGATTTGGACTGACGTAGGCTACTCCAACAATTCGCCTTCACAATCCTTTCTTGGCTAATGTTGTGCGCTAAAGTGCAGAGTTTTAGGCAAACTAAACATTTTACAGTGTTGTGTCAAGTTTCGTCGTTTGTGACACAAAGTCACGTTGACGGAAACTCCTGAGCAGCGTTAATTAGTTAGTAAGTTAGTTAGTCATTGTTCGTAGGGTGCAAATGACAGCAAAGAGCCGAATCAAGACCACCCTGACCAGAGTGGTGTTACACTGTTATGCCACACCCAGACAATTCTTCCCTGTGATGACAAAACAAAGTAAGTTCATAGCGTTTTCCTGAAAAGTAAAATTACGTAAAATTTTACTTCCACAGGCACCTCACACTGCCCCATTCGTAAGCAAGTTTCCAGACACGTCAGTGGTGCAAACAGTGTAATTTTGTGCTATGAATTCTATTCTTTTATAAACACGTATGTTGTCCTATATGTTTGCAATATTATATTGGCACCCACAGATTTTGTTTGTACTCCAACACCAACACACGTTATATGTTTATTATTGTTAGTAGTAGTAGTAGTAGTAGTAGTAGTAGTAGTAGTAGTAGTAGTAGTAGTAGTAGTATATTTTAAATAATGATTTTAAATTAAAATTGTTATTACACCCCACCCCGCCACTCGTGGGAGTGCCGGGGGATTCTGTATAAATAATAGTTCCACTTTCTGGATTGTTTTAAATTCCCACTGTCGCTGTCGTTCTCCTTTGCTCTTTCTCATATCTACATTGTTCTTTCAATCTACTATACTATCTTCTTCTCTAGACCAGTCACCTACCTTTTTTCTTGAAAACTTCCAAAACTCCTCATTTGTGTATAGGGTCTGTTGGGTCAGCTTGGGAATATTGGACGCTTTCTGCAGGGCTGGGGCTGTTATTGCTTGGCAATGTGGACATTTTATGTGTGTGTGTGTGTGTGTGTGTGTGTGTTGTTTATATTTTATGGTGATCTTAATATTCTGTTGTGTTTTTGTGATGGATTGGAGTGTGGCCTCAGCGTCTCATGCGTGAAAGGCCTTTATTGAGAAGTGACTGGCTGGTGGAGTGCCTTCAGCGTTGCCACTGGGTTTGTTTCGGCGGATCTTTTGTGTGGATCAAGGGTGAGTCCTCTTTCATCCGGGTAGTGGTCCTGATTTTATGGTCTTGATTCGGCTCTTTGCAGTCGAATAACTAACTATAATAATTATTATTTTATTAGCATTTGTTTTTAATGTATATATTTCTCACTAATTTGAAGTCACCTGTCTTACTACGAAACGTCACAGCGGGCAATATTGCACACCACAGCTCGCGATGTGCTGGGCTCGCTGAACCGTGGTAGGTCATGTCGTCATGTAAACCCCACACAACAGTTACTGTCGTCTGCTACAGGTCAAGGCGCGGGATTTCTGTTGTACATGACATGGGTTTGATGACTTCATACTAAATTAGCAATGATTGGATAAAATCAGCAGCCAAACAAAGGTGGCTATCACTGGACACGGATCTCAAAGAAAGGTATTATTCTCTACATGCATCTGATGAACTAAGTCTCGTCAATTTCCAGCTGTGCAAAGTATATATATTTAGGCAGAGTGCTTCAGTAGTATAACAGAACTCTTACATTGCAGGTCAGTAATGACGAAAGATCTCTCTTTCTTTCTCTCTCTTCCCCCCCCCCCCCCCCATCTCTCTCTCTCTCTCTCTCTCCTCTCTCTCTCTCTCTCTCTCTCTCTCTCTCTCTCTCTCTCTCTCTCTCTCTAAGGAGTTGACTTTCTGTAATGATTCTCTCTAGGAGGGGTAAGAGGGAGGTCCATCTTCATATCGCCGCAGCAGAACAAAGCACCCAGTCAAAACGTGAGGTGACCGGCTCTGAATACGCCAAGGAACATTACATTTAGAACACAGGCGCTAGTATCTTTACACCCGATGTTACACATACATAGAAGGGAGGCGCGATATAAACGGTCGCGTGTCCAGATAAAGCGCCTGTGAGTTAGAACTAGTCCAGTCCCAGTAATAAAATAAATAGCCAAATAAGCAACTAATTCCTATAAAAATGCTATGCAGTAAAAAATATTCTTTAAGCAATGAGGAAATACCTATAAAAAGTCCCAGTAAAAAAAAGGGGTCTGAAACATGATTTTTGGTGCTTATGTTTTTTCACACTTCAAAACGTCAAAGGGAGATTACTTGAAATAAACATTTAATTCAAAACCATATCATGTTGCATGTCAAATGAAAGCTCTTAACATATATAGTCCGAAAATCTGTTTCAACGCTTTCTGTGTCAGTTTTAGTTCTGACTGTGGATTAAAATTTATTTAACATAGGGGTATAAATGCGAAATTCCGATGATCTTAAAAATCTTGATCTCGATTGTAAAAGTCGACTTCTATTTAATTCACAAGAGAAAAAAGATTAGTTAAAAGGAAGACACACGAAATAGAAAAACAGAAAAACCCAGGAAATTGATTAGTTTTCCAGTAGAATATAGAAGTGGTCTACCTTAGTCGCTCTCAGAATCCGACTCGTCATCCAGCTGAACCACAGAGTTTGTGCAGCTGACTCCACGGCATTCTCCACAAACTATGGTGCACGTAAGTCCGTGCTTTCTGCATCTGCATCTGCCAGTAGAGCAGTCTTTCTAGCAGCAGCAGCGGATAACATTCAAAATATCCTATGGAGAAGCTGGCTTATTAGTTATGATTGAAAGTAGCCCACCCTCCTGTAACTTCCATTCCCAATCCATTGGTGATAGACCATGGTCTCTGTCTAGACTCGGCTACTCCTGGACTTGGTAGAATGTTCTGTAGGCATGGAATTCAGCTGCTGCTGCTGTTGGGGGAGCACTTTAGCTTGGATTTGTGTATGGCTTGCAGACACTTTTTGCTCATATTTGACAAACCACAGTTTGGTCAAGGTATCAGAACATTTTTCACTGTACAGGTGAACAAATACCCTCTCACCAGCCGCTGCAACAGAATCATGACTTGACATCTTATCATTGAATACTCTAGCCTCATCCAGGAGCTCTCCTGAATCAAGCTTCTTGACTGTGAGTGATTTTGATATGTTGAAGGGATGAGATGTCGTGTCGTATCCACAGAATGCATGGGCAAAAAGAATGTTATTACAGACTGTTGTTCCGGTTTGTTTTCGCAGTTGGCCAAGAATATTTCCTTCGTCTCGCAGAGGATCATGTTAGGATCAAAGGCTACATGTCTCCCAACCATGCCTTTGCTTCTTCGAAGATGGGCAACATCTTTGGTACTTGGGCCATCAACATAGCCATCGAAAATGATTGTAGCTAGTGTATGTTTCCTAGCAACAAAGCTGACATACATCTCTGCTAGATCTTTTAGGACGACCCTCTGGGCCATGGAAGGCGATGCAAAAGGGATCCATCGAGAATGTATTTCACATTTTCTCTTGGTAAGGATGCAGTTTCATTGACAGCAGACCAGAGAAATCCTGCAAGAGTATGTTTGTTGGCTTTTCTGGGGAATCCTGTCGCATCAAACAAGGAGGCAGGTACATTGGCCAGTTCATAGTAAAACATTTCCTCGAGCCTGTTGGTATCATTCCCAGCGACTTGCACCAACCTTTGAAACAATAACTGCGGATCCACTTGCACCATTTCCTGGCCAATAGTCACTCCAGTTTTTGTCGCCATTGTGACTGCTTGATTGCTTTTCTTGAACGTCACGTCAGTTGGAGATTGACCCGTCATCCCTTGGAGAATGCGCTGACCAATTTCAACAGCTTGGTCAGCATTGATAGATGAGTCAGCTGCTTGGCCAGTAGCAATAGACCTAAGACTCATGTCAGCGCAAAACGGAGTTTTTGATGAAACATAGTTGATGACTGTCAAAGTTTCTTTGTGGTCTTTCTCTTGCCTTATTTCAGAAGAATCTTTGTGCTGTTCACTTGATGTGAACTCTGTTGCGTCAAGGATTGCATCCATTGGTTTGCTGTTGCACAAGCAGGCATAGAGGGAAGCCAAACAAGCCTTTGTCGTTCGCCCATTCCGCGCCCTTTAGTTAGGCCACCATTTGACGTCAGCGTCCTCATCAAAGTTTGCTCAATCACCAGATCACACGACAGACCAGCCCTATAGCGATCGCTTCTCCTTTTCACGTGATGGCCTGCCATGAAATCGTGATAGACTTCTGGGTAGGTTTTGTTCAACTCCATCATTTGCTTTGAGTACAGCCTGGCCGACTTGGTGTAGAGGTTGTGCCCTGAAGCAGCAAAATAGGGCAACATTTTGGCAACAGCAGATAGATGGAGCTTGAAGTCTCCAGTTCTCTCAGCCTATATTGCTGTGTGAAGGAGGTGTACCTTTTCTTGAATCCATAGCTTGCTCGTTCTACTTGAACATTGTCGTTTGAAATCTTCCAACGTTGCTTTAATGCGTCCTAATACACGATGTATTGCAGCATCTCTTGCTGTTGTTTTGCCCTGCATCAGTGATTCAAAAAGAGCCTAATCAAAGTCATCATTGCCAACAGACTCTGTTATGTCAAGATCTGCAGGATTATGTAGAAGTGACTCTTCTTCTTGACAATCACCGTTTTCCTTCCTAGGATTGTAATCATTGGACAAAGTGTCAGGATGGAGCAACAGCCATGACATGTTGAAGGAAGTGCTTACAAATATTGCACTCAATGCTGCTTCGACAAGAAAATGTGCTCTAATTGCCCTAGAATAAGCCTTTCCAGCAATGATGTGAACTGCAGAATTTGATGCACAAACTGCCTCTATTGCCTTGTCTTGTCTTGCCGTATATGCCCACAATCAATCGTGTTGATCATTATGGCACTTTTTTTTACCAAGGTGCATGCTGGGTGTGTTCTTGTTACCGGCGCTCACCCGTCTAGGACATGAGCGTCAGGATATTTAAAGTCCGTTATGATGTAATGTATGCGACACAGACTAGACCTCGGTTTATACTCTCATCCGAAGGAGTAGGAAACGAGAGTAAAGTGTCTTTCCCAGGGACACAACACAATGCCCCGGCCTGGGCTCAAACCCGGGACCTTCCGATCCGCAAGCCAACGCTCTAACCATTCGGCCACCATGCCTCATGCAAGCCTACATGCATTTATCAACCACAGGCTCTGAAGTCTTTTCTTTCCCCTCCTACATTCGTACGTGGTATAGTATGTAATTGAGGCCGACGAGAGACGAGACTTCCAAGCCTATGTATCAACAATGCCATTGACATTGTCACCTGCACATTTCATCACTTGGCTGTAGATTCCTGACGTCATGCGGAACAATATCTGGGCGGTAAAAATGGGGGTTCCCCAATGCATTCGCATCAAAAAATAGTTCGCTTTAAAAAGTTAAAATAAACATATTCATACCCCTTCGATTCCGTGGGACTTTTTTTCAGTTGTAAACACAACTGTAAAGAGTAAATTAGAATATATATCATTTTTATAGGATTTACTTACTTTCAAAAAGCCTGTTGGATTGGACTAAACGTTGACTGTGGCTTAGTTCAGTTCTTCGGGGCGTTTGACAGCGCATTTGGTGCTGGAGCTTGACGTTTGGAGCAGACGGGGTTACTCAATTATTTAGGGATTTTTTTTTCTGATTTCGGCAGCAGCTTGAGCATCTCTTTGAGCTGGTAAGCGCGCTATGTATACAAGCGTATTTAATGCGGGCCCTTCACAAATGCATAGCAGGCTTAATAGTAAATTATATTGAGTTTTCCATTTTTTACGGCACTGCGAGCTGACTGCATTCTTCTCTTCGTTTTCTGTAAAGTCTTTTTTTTTTCCCCCACAGAGATAGGCTAGCCACTATTCAGCAGGCCCACGAAAGCTAGTCTATGCCAGTCACAAACAACATTTTTAGTAACGCCAGTCACATACACACTCACAAACACACACACACACGCACACACACACATCACTTTTATTTGACTACAGCAGCTCCACGTCAGCATAACAGGAACTGACCACACTGAACAACCTCATCTTTTTGTCCTCTTTTTTTTTTCGTAACTGCCGGTTTATTCTGAGCAAGAAACGTTACCTGCACATACACCATCGTTATAACGGTGATTGGTGAAGGGACACATCTGAAATTGTTGGGGCACGGTCGCGTTGAGTGTTTTTTGGATCGGATCGTCAGATTTTCAACAGAAACCACAACTTTATAGACCTTTAACTATGACGGGCGGTTTGTGATGATTCCAAGTATGACAGCGGTTGCTGGGGTGTTTTTTCTTATTACCTCCCCCTCCTTATGCCTGGAAGAGGACATGTCATCGTACCTTAACCCTCAACAGTAAACTAATATGTCTTAATTTGCATACATTCACGTGTTGTGATTTTAGAAGGAAGGTTTTGCAATGTAAACATTCATAGTGATGTGTTTGCAATGCTGTGTTGGAACTCAGACATTCATAGTGATATGATTGCAATGATTGTTTGGAATTCAAACATTCATAGTAATATGTTTGCAATTCTTGTTTGGAATTCAAACATTCATAGCAATGTGTTTGCAATGCGTGTTTGGAATTCAAACATTCATAGCAATGTGTTTGCAATGCGTGTTTGGGAATTCAAACTGATAATGATGTGTGTGCGGACGCACATATTCATAGTGATGTGCTTGCGATGCAGGTTTGGAATTTTAAAAAATTCATAATGATGCGTTTGCAATTCGTGCTTTGAAACATTTCAAACATTGGCGATGCAAGTTTGCAAAATAATTCAAATATTCATAGTGTGGTGTTGTGGTTTGTTCGCGGTGTGTGTTTTTGGGACGCACCTCAATTCATAGTGATGTGCTGGGGCCCTGGATGAATGTGTGCTCGTCGCAATTCTTGATGCGTCGTGTACGTCTTCGGTGTCACATAGCCTAATGTTGATGCGGTTAGTTAGTTACGTTTATAGTCCCCGACACATAGCATATAGGGTTTGATGCGGTGTGCTTCAGGTGTATAGATGTATAGACGCGCACTAGGTAGTTGAGGCTTAAGCTGGCCTCTTTACTTGTGAGAGAGTACTTGGAGAGTCTCAGCTACGGTGTATGTGTAGGGTGGCGATGAGGGAGATAGAAGGATAGGGGATGAGGGGGGGGGGTCATTGTTGATCTCGCCGCACAAGGTCACACATCTTGGGATAATCCCCGTCATCTCTAAATGGTATGTGTGGGCGAGGAGTGTGAGAAGAAGGGGAAGGAGCGGGGGGACTCTCTCTCTCTCTCTCTCTTTCTCTCCCTCTCTCTCCCTCTCTTTGTCTGCCTGTCTGTATGTTTCTCTATTCTTTGTCTGTCTGTCTGTCTGTCTGTCTCTCTTTCCCCCCCCCCCCTCTCTCTCTCTCTCTCTCTCTCTCTCTCTCTCTGTATGGTTGCGTTGCGAGGGAGGGTAGAAACTAGTTACGCCGGTCTCGTTCTTTGTATAGTTGCCTGTCTGTTTTGCCTGTCGTTATGTTTATTGTGGGTGTAGCTGGATTGTGTAGGTGGGGGACGTGTGTAGTAGGCAAGCGGGTAGGCCACACGCCACGTGTTGCCGGTAATTCCGGCTGGTGTGTAGCGATGTGTTTTAAGGGACGAAATGCTGGGTGTGTTTGAGCACCTTTAAGGTAAGATAGAGTTACACTTTGTTGCGCTTGAAGTAATAATCAACAGAGCGTCTTAGAACTATAGCCCTAGCGACTACTGCAGTTAATGCTAATCTATCTTAGTGTGAAGCGGTCGTGGTGAGTTTGAAGGTCTAAGTAACAGCTATGTATTACAACGATAATGATAGCCGGATGTGTATACAGAAAAAAAAGGAGATGCTTGTAGAGTTGGTAATGCACATTAGGCAACACACATTTGAGCATGATGACATCGAAACTTCGACATAGCTTACATACCACAGTATTGCTATCCCAAAGTGGGGTGAGTTTATGGCTGTTGTTGTTGTTGTTGTTGTTGTTGTTGTTGTTGTTGTTGTTGTTGTAAGTTCTTGCCTGTATAATTTAGGCGAGGGGAGAGAGAGACTTGAAACTTTGTTGTTTATTAGGGATAAAGATTTTTAGCTAATTATAAAGTGTAATCTTCCAATCTGCCAATTGACAAATTAACATAATAAAGATTAACTTGGAAATAATGTATGCTAATTTACACACACGCATGCACGTGTACCATGCACCTTCATCTTCGTCATTATCTTTACGAAAAGAGAGAGTGCGAGTTGTGTGTGTGTGCCTCTGTGTGTGGAAGGGGGGGAGGGGGGGGGTGTTAGTGTGTGTATTTCGTCGTGTCGTGTCTTGCCGCGCGTGCAACTGTTGAAAGTCAAAATCGTCCAAAGAATAAAACTTGTTGGCCAGACCCTACCCCACACCTTTAAACGGGTGTCAACCAGATTTTTCAGAACTAGTAAGGGGGTAGGTGAGGAGAGGGTGGCGGGAGGGGGGGAGAGGTAACCTTTCTACACATTTTGCGGCATGCCTGCTTTTCTTAGGACTGTAGGGGAAGATTGCCTGTAGTATGAAAGACTAACTTTGACATAAACATGGATTTGTCAAAGAGGCTGGAGGCATGTAAAGAGGGAAGGTAAGAATGTGAGGCAAGAAAGCAAAGAAGGAGACGAAATGAGAGAGAGAGAGAGAGAGAGAGAGAGAGAGAGAGAGAGGACGGAGGGAGGGAGAGAGAGAGAGAGACACAAATAAGAAGAGGAGGAGGCAATTTTTTTTAATTGAGAAATCTTGGTTCAAGTAAGTAATAATGCAGTAGTCGTGATCTTACGTTACAGCAGTAACGTAGTCTGTATGATTCACCGAAAGCAAAATGTCTTACCATATTTTTAGCTTGATCTTATACATTTGGACTTGATAATCGCAACTCACGTGACATTATTAATTAGTTTGATTTGATTTCTTCTTTATAGGATCCAGTGAGCCTTTAGCGGTCTTAGCTGGGCCACCATTAGTTAGTTTGTTGTTTGCCTAATAGAGTGGAGTATTAAATACTTGCCACTTATACCAATTTTATGTATTTCTTTCCATTTTACGTCTGTGTGTGTGTGAGCGGGTTCGCGCATGTTTGGTTGGTTTGAATTAGAACTATAGGCTTAGCTACTGCAGTCAATGCTAGTCTATCTTACTGTGAGGCGGTAATGGTGAGTTTGAAGGTCTAAGTAACAGCTAGGTATTACAACAATAACTATAGACGGTTGTGTATACAGAAAAAAAAGGGGAGAGAGAGAGAGAGAGAGAGAGAGAGAGAGAGAGAGAGAGAGAGAGATATCAAGGCTGCGGGATGGTAATGTTGTGCCTTGTTCGCCAGGAATAACGCATTATCAAATGGAAATTATATTTAGGTCTATATATGCAATTCTTAGTAGTAGTCCTAAGTCGGATGACAGTAATTATGGATGGATGGCATGTCTTAATTGACTGTCGCACCTTGTGACCGTAAGATGACGTGTTTCCCTATAAATATAATTCACTCCGTTAGGGACCCGTTACACGCTCCAGCGGTCAGACGGTGAACCTCGGGGATCGGCTTTTTCAACGGGGGCGCGAGCCTCGTTCGGCTGCAGATACAAATAAAAATGTATTTATATTGTCCACATCATGATAAGCGAGTGTACTTTATTTTAGCAGTAAATTTCAACAGCGTTGGAGATCGATCATCAAGGCTTCGCAGTCCTCGTCGCTCTTCAAGGCTCGTCTGATCGTCGACGTGTGTGTATGGGCTCTTAAAATAATAAGTGTAGCTTCTGTATCTCGCGCAGTAATTAGCCTGATTTATTTTTTGATCGGCAATTAATCACTGTCAGTTCTTGATTATCTCTTTTCCAGCCCTCTCGTCTTGCTACTAAGCATGTGACACAGAGAGAGAGAGAGAGAGAGAGAGAGAGAGAGAGAGAGAGAGAGAGAGAGAGAGAGAGAGAGAGAGAGAGAGAGAGACAGAGAGAGACAGAGAGAGAGAGACAGAGACAGAGACAGAGACACAGAGACGAAGAGAGAGAAAGAGATAGCATAAAACTTCACGTATAATAACCTACATAGATCTAAGCCTATAAATTTATATACAATAAAATAATGTGTTATTATTTAAATAAATAAATAAATACAAATACTGAATAAAATAAAACAAAAATTAAAATTTGTTTCCAACAAATAAGCTTTCTATAGAGTAGTCAGATAGACTGGCATCCTTAGAGTTACAAACATATGAGAGATGTATAGATCCGTCAGCCGTATTGTCCATGGTGGATGTGTTCGTCAAACTTCCAAGTTAATTCATTTAGACGTATCACATTACATTATTATTGCTTTAGGTCCAGCGGACTCTTCCGAGCCAAATCAGGACCGGACAACCCCTGATCCGCATAAAAGATCTGCTGAAACAACCCTAGTGGTAAAACTGAAAGCTCTCCACCAGCCAGTCACTTTACAATAAAGACATCCCACGCAGGGGACGCTGAGGCTGTACTCTACTTTATCGAACCCCCGTTTACAAAAACAAAACAGAATACAAACATCATTATAAATTATAAACAAAACTCATACATATAAAATGCCTACATTGCCAAATAATAACATCATAGGAAGCCCTAGTGACCACTTGGCAGAAAGCGTCCAATATTCCCAAGCTGATCCAACAGACCTCATACACAAATAAGGAGTCTTGTCCCGGAAGAGTTTTCAAGAAAAAAGGAAGGAGACTGGTCTAGCGAAGAAGACGATAGTATAGCAGATTGATAGAACAGAGCAGGAATGAGAAAGAGCAAATGAGAAAGACAGCGACAGTGGGAATTTAAAGCACTAAATTTCCAGAAAGTGGGGATACTATTTATACTGAAACCCCCGGCACCCCAACGGGGGGATTTAGACGTATCAATAACCCAGCCAATCAAGCAATCCATGAAATAATCATAGCAATCATAGCAAGCAAATACACGCGAAAGAACGAAGGAAACAAAGAAGGTGATAAACATATTACAATTTCGTTGTACACGAGGAAGCAAATGGCGTATCTTAAATCAGATACGAAAAGGCAACAAGATGTACAATAGAAAGATGGTGAATTTCATTTACATAATTTATGCAAACATTTGTTATGGGTTCGGAGAGGTTGATGAAGTAAAAAAAGAAAAAAAGAAATGGATGCTAATTTTTGTTGGTCTACTCGTACCTCCCCCCCCCCCCTCTCCACCTCACTGATCTTAACCCCCAGCCTTAACCCTCACCCCCAAAATTGATTACTTAGCTTTAGGTGGAGTTTGTAAAAAAAATATTTTTTTCACCATTTAAACATCGATTACTTACATGAGTGCTCGTACACCTGTGTGTGTGTGTGTGTGTGTGTGTGTGTGTGTGTCTGAGTGTCTATTTGTCTATGTCAGTGTGCTTGTGTGTGTTAGTGCCTGTGTGTCTGTGTGTAAGCTGTCCTCTGTCCCTTTCACAGTGTGTTTTAACCCAAAAAAAAACTCCCGTGTCCTTTTCTCGCGGATGACTTGGCTTGGCTTGACTTGACTTGACATAATTTAACTTGAGTTGACTTGTCACCAGGACTGTCGTTGACATTTGGTGTAAACCCAAGTGTACTCGAGACGGCAAACAAAACAATAAACAAAGAGCACGATGTAAACGACACAGAAAAACAAGGGCTTAAAAAGAAATGTCATCCTGTGACATTGCTTTCCTCATTGCAATATAATCTGTTCTGTGCCTTTTCCCTTATATTCGATGCTCAGACGACTAATACCACAAAAGCAATAACCACATAGAATGGGTCCGCAATAGCAAAAAAAAAAAGAAAGTGGGTCCTCGATTGCACAGCGGTAGATAACACACAGCCCTTTGTATTATAAAGAGGAATGGAGGGATCATATTGGTTTTTAGGCGAAACGAATCGTCCGCTCAAACTGTTTCTTCTCAAACCGCGTAAGAACGAACACGTAATTTCCCTTAACTTGAAACGATATAGGTCTATGATATAGGTCTATGATACAGGCCTATGATATAGGCCTTTGATATAAGTCTATGATATAGGTCTATGATAGTTGAAAGCCTATAGCAATGTATTCCCCAGTGATAGGACTGTATTTTTCATGTAAACCAAGATGGTTCGTTGGTTCACTGTTTGAGAATAAGCCATTTAAGCGGCCGATTCATTTCGCCTAAGACGAAGTCTGACCCAGTCCTGCTATCTATGATACATGGGCTGTACGTACGCTGCAACTCCTACCGCTGAGCTATCGACGATCCACTTTATTTTTGCTATTGCGGACCCATTCTACTTTGTTAATTAATGCCCCTGTAGCAGATTCTCATCGCAACTCAAATCCCATTGCATAGTTGAGACCAACCAAAGGCTTATCCATTCGTCTCTTCAAGCTCGATTAGGTCTCATGCTAAAGCAGTGTGCACTGCAACAGTTCCGCTTTAAACACGTCCCACGTTTGCTTTTTGGCTAAAGCAGTACGCGCGCAGTGTTGATTTAAAAAGAGTACGTGAACTTCACTGCGTAGGCAGGTTATTCAAATTGTAGTTAGGGCTAACCCCACTGTTGTTGGCCGTGGCTACGGTGAAGAACAATACTACTACAATCGCTTGCATAGGTCTGGTGACATTTCGCTTTAAGAAAACCTATTTCCGAGACGGTATCACCATTGTAGACCTTCTGAACGCAACCCAAGTATCGCGTAGACCCTCCTATCCTATCCTATCCTGTCCCGTAACTCGGAGGTCGTAGGGGCACCACAGATGATCGTTTAACCAGCATACTCCATCTTTCTCTGTCCTCAGCAGCCCTGATGGCTTCGCTCAGTGTCAAACCAGTCCATTCTCGAATGTTGTCATCCCACCTCTTTTTCGGTCTCCCTCTTCTTCTACCTCCTTGCACTGTGCCTTGCAGAATGGTCTTTGCAAGGCCTGATGATCTGGTGACGTGGCCATACCATCGGAGTTTCCGTTTCTTCACCACTGTGAGCAGGTCATCGTGTTGTCCAATGGCTTGTGTGATGGTCTGTCGGACTTCGTCGTTGGTGATGTGTTGGGTATAGGAAATGCCCAGAAGTCTTCTGTAGCTCCTCATCTCCATGCTTTGTATTCTTCGTTGTAGATCTGCTGTGAGGGTCCATGCTTCGCAAGCATATAGGAAGATGGAGATCAGATGACAAGGGAGCGCAGCAGTCTTACTTTGGAATGTAGACTGATTGTCCTGTCTTTCCAAATGGGCTTCAACCTTGTCAGGCAGCAGTTGTTTGTGCGATCCTGGAGAGGACTTCCTGTCGGGACCCATTGTCTGATACAATGGCTCCTAAATATTTGAAGCTATGCACTGTGTTGAGGGATTGGCCTTGGACTTTGATGTCCGTGTTGATGCCATTGGTGTTGTTGGTCATAATTTTGGTCTTCTCTGCACTTATTTCCATTCCATAAGCTCTGGAGGTGGTGTCAAGACTCTGTACCAGCTGTTCAAGTTCTTGTTCCTCTCCAGCCAATGCATCAATGTCATCCGCAAAACGAAGATTGGAGATTG
Organism: Oncomelania hupensis; assembly: GCA_036898135.1. Taxonomy (NCBI): domain Eukaryota; kingdom Metazoa; phylum Mollusca; class Gastropoda; order Littorinimorpha; family Pomatiopsidae; genus Oncomelania; species Oncomelania hupensis. Next base: position 44,615,407 of record CM072526.1, on the reverse strand, counting down.
CTCTATCCAATATGCTGACTGTGCCTTCGTGATCTGCAAAGAGCATCTGACATGATGCGCTGTAGGAAGATGTTGAAGAGTGTTGGAGAGAGTAGGCATCCTTGACGCACACCGGTTGTTGTTCTGAACCAGTTCTCGATGACGCTGTTGTGGAGGACTGCACTGGTAGCCTTGTCATACAGGCTTTTGATGACTTCAATAATTTTAGGGCTGATGTTGTACACTTTCATTGTTGCGTAGACCCTCATGCAAGTGAAATCTTTGTAAGCCACACTAGCACTCGTTCTCCTTTGGAGGAGAGTATAAACCTGGTCTGTGCAAGCACGCATTCCATTGCACGGAGCTTTAAAGATCATGACGCTCATGTCCTCGCAGGGTGAATGCCGGCGACCCAAAGTACACACAGTAAGCACTAAGGTCCCTTCTACCCGATTGGTCGACGCATTACAAAATTCGACGCATGCGCACAGTGCTATCGTAGTCTTAGTTAGGGTTAGGGTTAGGGTTAGGACTAGGGTTACAACGCCTAAGAACATCGTGAAAAGGCCGGCCCGACTTTGACCTAGCGCATGCGCAAAGGCGCCCGGCTTAAATAAGATACTTGGAACTTTGATGATGTTACGTACCCGGTCGTCCAGGATTGTGCTCAGTTGCCTGGGCGTGAGACCAGGCGCTCAAAGGCTGCAAGTGGACGTCTCGGGCGGCTTGTGTTAGATCCTGTATCGGCCAGCGCCTTGAGCAGCTCTTGAGCTGGAAGAGCACTATATAAGAACGTTTGAAGTTACGTGTATAATAATGAAAGTTTACATGCATCTAAACCTGAAACAAAAGACCATGCGCCTTCCGTACCCGGCATTCCCCGCCGCTTTCCTTCACAAAGTTTAAAGCTTATACAAGCTACAACCCCCGTTGGGGTGCCGGGGGTTTCAGTATAAATAGTATCCCCACTTTCTGGAAATTTAGTGCTTTAAATTCCCACTGTCGCTGTCTTTCTCATTTGCTCTTTCTCATTCCTGCTCTGTTCTATCAATCTGCTATACTATCGTCTTCTTCGCTAGACCAGTCTCCTACCTTTTTTCTTGAAAACTCTTCCGGGACAAGACTCCTTGTCTGTGTATGGGGTCTGTTGGATCAGCTTGGGAATATTGGACGCTTTCTGCCAGGTGATCACTAGGGCTTCCTATGATGTTATTATTTAGCAATGTAGGCATTTTATATGTATGTGTTTTGTTGATAATTTATAATGATGTTTGTATTCTATTTTGTTTTTGTAAACGGGGGTTCGATAAGTTGGGGTGAAGCCTCAGCCGTCCCCTGCGTGGGATGTCTTTATTGTAAAGTGACTGGCTGGTGGAGAGCTTTCGGTTTTACCACTAGGGTTGTTTCAGCAGATCTTTCATGCGGATCGGGGGTTGTCCGGTCCTGATTTGGCTCGGAAGAGTCCGCTGGACTTAAAGCAATAATAATGTAATGTAATGAGTCATTGTCTTTCACTAGCTACCGCCTAGAGACAATTGTATGCTTGCGCCGTATGAAGAACTAGCAACATTATTTTTATTTTCTAAGTTCACGGCTATGGTGAAATAGTTACAGTGTGGCCTCTTGGCGCAGTGGGTAAGTCGCCGGTTTCCTAGGCCGAAGATCGCGGGTTCCATTCCCGTTAGGGGCGAACTTATATGACTTCTACAATACGAGACTATTCAGGCCACCGAGGGTTTCCCTCCGATACTCCGGTCTCTTCCCTCGATTCCTAATGGTATAGGATGCCGGCAAAATCTAATCCGTTTTTAACATTTGGAATATAAAATGCGATTTCCATTCCGTCTTCGCAAAATGGGATTAAATCTTGAATCTTGAATCCTGCTCTCCCTACCTTTAAACAACAGTTATGTTTGTATAGATAGATGTGTGTTTTGTTTGAATGTGAGATTGTTTGAAATGTGTGAACCTGTATGTTAGTACAGATAGCCGTGCTTTGAGTCTGGTTGATGATTTGGGTACAGCGCTTATATAGCTTCCAGTAGTGGTAGCAGTAGTAGTAGTAGTAGTAGTAGTAGTAGTAGTAGTAGTAGTAGTAGTAGTAGTAGTAGTAGTAGTAGTAGTAGTAGTAGTAGTAGTAGTAGTAGTAGTAGTGGTAGCAGTACATTCTCTAGTAAAAACGTTTTAGTTGAATTCGCCAGGCAAATGTCAATGCAGTGTGAGTTCACAATGTTCACGTTCGGCCCCCTAAACCAACAATAAAACTTAACGTTGTTTGCTCATCGTTATTCAGTTGTTGCCTAAGTTAAGCCGTTTTATTATTGCAGAAGAAAACGGATGTACTACTGACAAAATCCACAACAAACACTTGTGTTGAGAAAGCTCCGAATTGGCGAAGCGCTATGGACTGACAGAAAAAATTATTGAAGAGGTGAGTTTGTAAGAGAGGTGAGTTTGTAAGAGGTGAGTTTGTGTGTGTGAGAGGAGGGTTAGAGAAAGAGAGAGGAGGCGGGGTGGGTTGGAGGGGAGCAGGGGTGTGTGTGTGTGCGTGTGTGTGTGTGTGTGTGTGTGTGTGTTTGTGTTTGGATGTATGTGGGGTTGTGCCTGTGGATGTGTATGTGTGTGCCTGTCAAGTGCATAATTATATTATAATGTGTGCGTGACGTTGTTTTCTTGTCATTGTACCTTTGCTTAACGCGTAAGTTTACTTGGTGTTATTTTATTGTTTTGTTGACGAACGAATGAGGATAGGGGATGGGGGAGGGAGGGATGGAGGAGAGGAGGAGAAGAAGAAACGGAAAAGGTGTATGTGTGTGTGTACGGATGTGTGTGTGTTGTGTGTGCAGATGTGTGTGTGTTGTGTGTGCGGATGTGTGTGTTGTGTGTGCGGATGTGTGTGAGTAGTGTGTGCGGATGTGTGTGTGTTGTGTGGGCGGATGTGTGTGTGTTATGTGTGCGGATGTGTGTGTGTTGTGTGTGTGTGTGTTGTGTGTGCGGATGTGTGTGTGTTGTGTGGGCGGATGTGTGTTTGTTGTGTGGGTTTTATGAGCTTTTATGGTGGACGGGTAAGGGAGGGGAGGTGTATGTGGGTGAGTGGGTGTTTTTGTGTCACTGTGTGTGAGAGAGAGAGAGAAAGATAAGATAAGATAAGATAAGATAACAATTTTATTTTGCAAGGGTAAAAGAGAGAAAGACAGAGAGGGAGAGAGAGAGGGAGAGAGAGAGACAGAGAGAGAGAGAGAGAGAGAGAGAGAGAGAGAGAGAGAGAGAGAGAACAAGAAGATCAAGAAGTGTATAGTCGAGTCAATGAGACGAAGTGTCAAATCATGTACTAAGCCCCGTTGTTGATTTTGTCAAAGACTATGAATGATATTATATTGTAGTTTACTTTAACATGTACAGTACACACAATATTTTTTAGCACACGGATATGTATTGTCACGAAGTGAATTGGTAAATATTTACATTTGTGTATACATCAACGAATTCAACGAAGTTTATTGGCCAAATTGACATAAAACATGCACATGGAATATGTTGCGATGTGGCAGTAACATTCATAAAACATACATGCAAACACACGTTTACCAGCTAATAAAATACTGATCAAGCGTGCACACATACACACGCAAACAGCAAATAATAAAAATAAACAAATAGGTGCCAGTGGATTATCACGTAACGTCAGTTACCGCATTATAAATTTAACATTATAAGAAATTTAAAGCGAGAGCAGCCTCTGGAAAAAAAGGATATCTAAAACGGTTTGTCCTGGTTTTGAGGGCTCTGAAGCGCCTGCCGGACGGGAGGAGCTCGAACAGATGACCGGCTGGGTGTGAGGGGTCAGCTGTGATGTTTCTAGCTCTACGGACCAAGCGCGTGTTGTAGACACTGGCGACAGATGGAAGTTCGCATCACGTGTTTTAGAGTTAGTACACAATCGACGGCTTTGACATAGGCACGCGGCGTTTGTATTCGCTTTGCGTTGGTACTATATTTCCTAGTTTACTAATATTTTGGTGATGAGACTTGGCTATATAAAGACTGTTTGGGTACGCACTGTGTCCAAGTCCCCTATACGCTCTATGTGTCCGGGGACATTAATTTAATTAAGAAGAAGAAGAAGCACTGTGTCCGAGGGGCCGGGTAGCTCAGTTGGTAAGAGCGTCTTGCTAGTAACCGAAAGGTCGCTGGTTCGAATCCCGGATTGGTCAACGTGTGATCATATTATTTTCCCCTTTACCAACAACTGGCCCGCTGGTGTCAGTATAAACAAAGAGCTTATTACGGAAAGAGAGAGAACTTCCATTATGTCCTATACAAAAATGCGAGACGCTCTCACGGAATATTTCCCTTTGCTCGGGCTGGCTATATTTCATCATCTGCTATATGAATGATCTGTGCGTGGTAACTTATTGAGCCTATGCCATTGCAAAAGAACATTTTTAGGGCAACGTTTGCAAAAACCAAACTTTTAACCATCATTATTATTAACATTCTGCTACTGCTGTCTTTTTTTTTGTTTGTTTATGTTTACTTATTGACATTTATTAGGTGCTTTTATGCTGCTTATGTGTGTATGTCATAGGTTCGTTTTCTGCCCTGGAATTTATTATTTTTTAATCAACGACAGATATTTTAAAATTAAAATATGCATGGCAGACTGTTTCATTTATCCGAAACTGTGTAAATCCGTAATCGTGAGAGAGAGAGAGAGAGAGAGAGAGAGAGAGAGAGAGAGAGAGAGAGAGAGAGAGAGAGAAAGAGAAAGAGAGAGAGAGAGGGGGGTTGGGGGAAGAGAGAGCTCTGTCATTCAATCAATTAATCACAATAAAGCACAATAACAAAATGTTTCAGTAGTGTGTGAATTTAATTTATATCAGGTGTCCCCCTAGCCCCCAACCCTCTCACCTCCCAATCACTGGCTTAATAACATCAGTCACTTCATGGAAAATAATTAATTAATCAGACAGAACAATCAGAACCTAGACTACAACATTCCACGCAATGGATCTAATGCGCAAAAATTCACAGATCAGAACAAGGACTGAGTTCATTTTTTTCCCGTTTACACTCCAACGAAAAGGGATTACAACAGATCAAGGACCATTTTTGTGCTTAGGTAAGGGGTTATCTTGCACAGTATTTGATCACGAGGAGAAAACAGACTTAGTCTAATTTAACTTGTTAACATAAGCAGTTTGACGAAGCCAAACTGCCAATCTGACAACATCTACGTTTGAAATGTAAGCACAAATATAATAGTCAAACAACCTAGAAACAACGTAAACAGTGAGCGACCTTTTGAACGTAAACTGTCAGCAAGCAAACAGTTTTTGTTTTAGCACATAGAATAGATATAACATGAATCACTGAAGCGTCTCCCCGATTGTTTTAACAACACTGCAGCGGTCTTGGTTTAGGCCTATATAAACACACAAAAAAGAAGTTTTTCGATTGCAATTTACCTTTCTTTGTCTCTTGGAAACTTGAAAAAGAACTTGCCATCACAATTTTCTTGCATCTGGCATTACGGCAATTGATGGCTGTGCAAAAGTCACCGCCCTGTTTTACTCGGTCGCCTTTTGTCTTTCTGCCACGAGCCATTTTTAGCATGTCGACAAGGGAGCGTAACTCGTATCTTACGTCTCGCGGTTCTGTTCCAAGTTCCCTCTCTTTCTATAATACGCTCTTTGGTATAAATCGGTCCAGTAGTCACCTATATGCGAAAGTGTCGTGTGACTATAATCTACATACAAACAAACAAGCACTGTGTCCAAGAGGGGCCGGGTAGCTCAGTTGGTAGAGCGTCTTACTAGTAACCGAAAGGTACCTGGTTCGAATCCCGGATTGGCCAATGTGTGACCATATTATTTTCCCCTTACCATCAACTGGTTCGCTGGTGTCAGAATAATGTGACCAGTAGTCGCCTATACGCTTCGGTGTCGTGTGACTATAATCTACAGTTACTTGCACTGTGTCCGGGGACGTTAATTTAAATAATAATGCGAAGGCTGTTCTCGTATGCATCTGAGAGTGTCTGTGATTGGATAAATAGAAGTAGGATAGGGTGTATTAGTGGAATGATTTCGTGTGAATTGGAAATATTGTGTAACTGTGTAGGCTGTTTTTCACTGTGGTGATTCTGGACTCTGTTCATGACAGATACGGTAATTTGAATATTTATATTTTACTAGTGGTTTTGTACCCTGGCAAGCCAGGGTACACAGGTTCCCATACAGGTTCAAATTAATCTCATGTCTAACCCATGTGTGTGGATGTGCGTGTGTGGGTGTGTGTGTTTGTGGGTAGGTGTTTTATTTATTTATGTTGAAGTGCAATAAGGACATGTAGTGTGATATGTATTTTAAGTTTTACAATGTGTCGGAAATGTTCTTGTTAATATGTACATAAGCGTGATTACACGTACATGTTTACATGTTTATAGTATTGTTACATTTTATTACCTTTTGCTGACAGCAAATCTATGTTAGAATTTCTCCTTGGAGATAATAAAGTTTTCTGAATCTGAATCTGAATCTGAATCTGAATACCCCACCCCCCCCCTGATATCTCCCCGTCCCCCCCATGATGCCTCACCATACCCCCTTGATGCCTCCCCGAACCCACTTGATACCTCCCCATACCCCCTTGATACATTCCGTACCCCCCTTGTAACCTACCTGTACCCTCCTTGATACTTCCCCGTTGATCGTTTCGCAGGTATGGATGAAAGGAATAGACTTTGCTTGCTTTGCTTATATAAATTAACGTCCCCTGACACAATGCGTATAGGGGACAAAAGGAATAGACCATCACCGTACCCCCTTATATATACACCCGTATCCCCGTAATGCCTACCCATGCCCCTTTAAACCTACCCGTAGCCCCATTTTACCTACACGTACCACGCCATCCCGATCCTTGGTAATAATAATAATAATAAAATAATAATAATAATAATAATAATAATAATAATAATAATAATATTGAATATAGAATAATACAAATAGAAATCATAAAAAACACCAAGGTTTTAAAATAAAATTTGATATAAGATATAATAATAATAATAATAAGAAGAAGAAGAAGAAGAAGAAGAAGAATTATTATTATTATTATTATTATTATTATTATTATTATTAGTTTAATAATAATAATAATAATAATAATAATAAATAATAATAATAATAAATAAATAAATAAATAAATAAGTTAAAAGCCTAAATTAAAAAGAAAAATATCCATATTGTAGTGTAAAAAAAATAACAATAAAAAAATATGGCCCGCGGGAGATTTGAACTTGGGTCGCCTGCACGGTAGGCAAATGTCTTACTAAGTGAGCTACCACGGCTTCATTTAAAGATCATCAATTTTTTGGTCTATATGGGAAAACATGCTGAAACCTCGAATCGATTTTTAATTAATCAAATTTAATTTGTTAAACACAAAATTTTGTAAGATTGGTGACATGAGTCCAAAAGTGTTTTGAATGGAAATAAAACAAAATTTGCGGTATTACAGAACGGCACGTTCTTGACACGGGTTGAATCGGAAGCGCGCGCGGAATGAGGCTATTGCATTTTGTGGACATTTTGTTTATTTATTTATCTCAGAAAGGGTTAAACGTTCGGTAAGGAAATGTCGGCTATAACGATTTCGCGGGCTTTGAGCGCACAGCAGGCCGATCCGCAGCGCCCAGCACCTGCCCAGATCAGCGTCCATACCGGACAAACTTTACAGTAGAGGCGAAGAAGGACTTCCGGCTAAGCAGTTTATATATATAGATGATTTACTTATTGGAAATATAATATTGAAACTAGTTTTGTAAATGCATACAATATTGTCATAAACTGATAAATGTAATTTTTCTGTCAGACCGGAAAGGGATTGCTTCAGAGAAAAATAAGATTACATTATAATTCAGCAATTTATTATTTTATTACTTTAGATCATATAGTCTCCTTGATTTCTGTTTTAATTATTATTCTATTATTTGAGTGACAAAAAAGAGAACCATAAAATTAGCCAAACATATATCGGTGTTGTGTTCCAACTGTTGTGTATTTTATGTCTGAGTATTTCAAGTTTATCTCTTTCTCAACTTGTGTAATTGTATAAGAAAAGCCTTTTGATGAATGTGTGTATACGGAAAATTTGAACGTTAAAACTGCTTACAAACTAATATCAAGTTTGTAGGAATCTTCTGAGAATAAAGCTAATTATTTTATAACACGCATGGGAAGTAATAGAATAATAATTAAAACGGAATTCAAAGAGACTATATGTCCTAAAGTAATAAAATAATAAATAGCTGAATTATAATGTAATCTTATTTTTCTCTGAAGCAATCCCGTTCCAGTCTGACAGAAAAATTACATTTATCAATTTATGAAAATATTTTATGCAGTTACAAAGTTAGTTTTATTATTACATTTCCAACAAGTGAATATTAAATATAAATATTCAAATTAACGTGTCTTCCATGAACAGAATCCAGAATCGCCACAGTGAAAAACAGAAGTAACTACACAGTAACACAATATTTCCAAGTCACACAAAATAAGCATTCACCCTTTTTTCACAATCTATCCTTCATTCCACTAATACACCCTATCCTAATCCTATTTCATCCAATCACAGACACTCTCAGATGCATAGGAGAACAGTTTCTTCTTCTTCATTTAAATTTAACGACCCCGGACACTACTGCATATGGGAGACTGCAACCTCGTCACGTAAGTAGATTAGAGTCCCCGGCAACCTGGCAGGCAGGTAGATTAACGTCCCCGGACACGCTGGGCATATAGGGGACAGCCCCGGCAACCTGTGTGAGTAAAATTTACGTCCCCGGACACATTAAGCGTATAGGGGACGGGTGAACCACCACATTCCGGCAACCTTTCATTTCATTTCATTAAGTAGATTAACGTCCCCGGACACAGTGCGTATAGGGGACAATCCGGCAACCTTTACGTTTACGTTTACGTTAGGTAGATTAACATTCCCGGACACATTGCGTATAGGGGACAATTGAGAGGCAACCTTGTTTGTTTGTTTTGTAGATTATAGTCACACGACACTTTCGCATATAGGTGACTACTGGGCCGATTTATACTGACACCAGCGGGCCAGTTGTTGGTAAAGGGGAAAATAATATGATCACACGTTGACCAATCCGGGATTCGAACCAGCGACCTTTCGGTTACTAGCAAGACGCTCTTACCAACTGAGCTACCCGGCCCCTCTCACCGGCAACCTGTTGTTTGTAGATTATAGTCACACGACACTTTCGCATATAGGTGACTACTGGACCAATTTATACTGACACCAGCGGGCCAGTTGTTGGTAAAGGGGAAATTTTTTGTTGTTGTTGTTTGTAGATTATAGTCACACGACACTTTCGCATCCGGGATTCGAACCAGCGACCTTTCGGTTACTAGCAAGACGCTCTTACAAACTGAGCTACCCGGCCCCTACAAGGGAAATTTTTTTTTTTTGAGTAAATTTACGTCCCCGGACACATTAAGCGTATAGGGGACGGGTGAAACACTAGGGAAAATTTTTTTTATTTTTTTTTCTCCAGTCTTTATATAGCTGAGTCTCATCACCAAAATATTAATGAACTAGGAAATATAGTACCAACCCAAAGGCGAATACATACGCCACGTGCCTATGTCAACAGTCGTCGCTTGTGTACTAACTCTATAAACACGTGATGTATGTACACAAATGTAAATATTTACCGATTCACTTCGTGACATGTATTGGGCTTATTATATGCTTCAGGGCGCATACACAGTACTGTTGGCCATTGTTCCATTGCACATACACAACTAGGCTACAGGTGTTTAGTAGCTCAGGGCGTACTTGCAATGACGAGTGGCGACACAACTAAGCGGATATACTGATTAATTACCAGGTTCTGTAACATGCCCTTGAAGCGACACTTGACCTAATTAATCACAGTCTGTTTTTCTCTCTCTTTCTTTTCAAGCAATCCATGAGATGTGGTCACATTCTACAGTTTCACATCTAGCAGTTGCTCAGTTGATTCTGCGAACCACATAGATTTTTGGTGAAAAACAGAGAGCACAATACAGAATTTGTGTTTGCACTTTCTCACAATGTCAGTAGTCCAGTCGGCCTGGAGAATGAAGGATTGTCGACTGAGGGATTTCTCTGCAGGTACAGAGTTTGTGCCTCGTCTGCTCGCTATTGGCCACCCCCAGTCAGTGTTATTGAGAAAGTAACTCTCGTTTTATGAGTGAGATTTTGTTAGTTAGTCATAGTGTATAGGGTCCAGTGGACTGCAAATAGCCGAATCAGGACCACAACGTAGTTGAAAAAAGGTTCACCCCCGATCCGTATAAAAGATCTGCTGAAGCAACCCTAATGGTAACACTGAAGACACTCCACCGGCCGGTCATTTTACAATAAAGGCATCACATGCAGGGGATGCTGAGGTTGTACTCTTAATTTATCGAACCCCGTTTACAAAAATAAAATAGAATATAAACATCATTATAAAATATTAACAAAACACATCCATATAAAATGCCTACATTGCTAAATAATAATACCATAGAAAGCCCTAGTGACCATTTGGCAGAAAGCTTCCAATATCCCCAAGCTGACCCAACAGACCCCATACACCAATGAGGAGCTTTGGGAGAGTTTTCAAGAAAAAACGGTAGATGACCGATCTAGCGAAGAAGGTAATAGATTGATAGAACAGATTAGAACGAGAAAGAACAAATGAGAATGACGGAAACAGTGGTAATTTAAAGCATTAAATTTCCACAAAAGTGGGGATACCATTTTTATGAGAAAAGAATAATTGCAGGAGTAGCCTACCCTGTTTGACAGAGTTCAGTAACTTATTGCGATATGCTGGGTCATGGTGCTACAGAAGGCAACTCAAACCTCTAACTGATTCGGGATGTCAGCAGAATTATGTGAGGTGACTTTCCCATCCAAGGTAAAGAACGGAGAGAGGATACCTCACAAAAATGGAGACGGATGCTCTTGGCAACGAGACGATCTCCAATCGCGAGAGACTGCAGGGACTGAACCAAGAGATGGCCCGCCAGCTCGCTCCAGCCATGCTCTTCATCGCTCTACTCATGGTTATCGGCCTTGCTGGAAATCTCGTCGTCTGCTTCTTCTTCTCCTTCCGGTCGCGCATGAGCACTCAACACTTCCTGATCGTGTCTTTGGCCGTCTTTGACCTTGTCAGCTGTGGGATCGCCATGCCGACGGAGATTGCCGACATGCGCTATTTTCTCATGTTTGAGGACGAGTTCGCCTGTCGTCTGCTGCGCTTCATTAATTTCTTCTCTGCCTTCGCCTCCATCTTGACGCTCGTTGTTATCGCCGTGGACAGGTAAGATTTGACTTTTTTTTTTTTTAAGTATTTATTTTTACTTAAAGGCTACTTGCATCTTTTGTACGTCCTTCAATAATGATATTGGATGCAGTCAAGCTAAATTTCAAAAACTAAAAATTGATTTTTCTTCCGCTTTCTTTAACTCTTTCCCTGCCAATCGACGATATATCGTCGATCTGAGCCGCCACGTTTGTGCCAATCGACGATATATCGTCGATTTCAGTATTCCGTTTAAGAGATAACTCTTTCTACTTTCGTTCTCGATCGACACGCGCGTGGTTTCTTCAAATTGATTCGTTTTTAGAGTGTTTTTTGTGCATTTTACTAAGCATTGTGATGGGCACAATCGACAGTATGTCAAACTCTGCTAATAATCAATATAATTTCAAACTGTAAAGTGTATTTTGATCCTAAATAAATTTTCTATCTGGTGTGTGAAGCTGATTCAGTGACTGGAATTATTCCTCCAGATTTTTTTTATCACTGTGGTATGTAGAAATATTTTTATTTCATTTTATCATTTCAAAAAGATCAACATGCTTTCAAAACACATAATTTAATAACATAATCAAATTAACATTTTTGTGGGTTTTTTTCTTATTCTTCACTCTTTTGCCTTTAATTTGATATGAAATATGTCTATTTAACAACTATTATTGAAAGAACAGTAGCTTAAATGCCTAAGGTACTGAACTTTCTTTCCGGTGCCAGATAAATGTCTGGCACAAACGTGGAAACATGCCTGGCAGGGAAAGAGTTAATAGAGACCTTTTCAAATCACCGCACTTTGAGTTCGATTGAAGAAAAAGCGCGTGATACCATTCTGTATTATTTTTTATAATTATTATTGCATGAATGATTGGTCAGACCTTAATTTCCAGCACTTTTGTAAGATGCATTGTAATCAAGCTTGCTCTCATGCACGTTCTACAACTCTCGATCAACAGGTACCTGAAGGTTTGTCGCCCTTTTGGACGCCAGATGTCCCTGCGACGCACCAAGATGGCGGTGTTGATGGTGGTTTTAGTAGCCCTGGCTTCTGCGGCTCCAGCCCCTGTCCTCTACGGCATCCACGTCGCTAACATAACGGATTTGAACCGTCAGCTCCAGGCGTACGACTGCTCCACCAGCGCCGAGGCCCTGGGGACAGTGTTTCCAGTGGTGTATGGGGGAGCCATGTTCGCCGCTTTCTTCGTCACGCTGGCCGCGCTCACTATCATGTACTGCACTATTCTCAGGTGAGCCGCGGTGTCAACATTCCTTTCCATCGCTCCTAGATTTATATTCCCACGTTGAGCAGGTCTTTGGGCTAATAAGTGTGCTGTATCATTTCAATCACTTCTTAGATTTTGAGTTTGGGGCCGGGTACCTCAGTTGTTAGAGCGGCTTACTAGTAACCGAAAGGTACCTGGTTCGAATCCCGGATTGGCCAACCTGTGACCATATTATTTTTCCCTAATCATCAACTGTCTCGCTGGTGTCACAATAATGTGACCATTGGTCGCCTATACGCTCCGGTGTGGTGTGACTTTAATCTAGAATTAACCTTAGATTTTGACAGGATCTTCTTACGCCTTGCCTTGGAGCAGGTTTTATTAATTTGTACGTCTTCAAACTGTTAACAGCGCCCCTTGGACAATTTTTACTCGTTCACATATTGCAGACACGATCGCCTACAGCAGCAAAACATCGGACAGTGCGATCCTGTCAATTTATAATGGAGAACATCTTCTTTGGAACACTGAGTGACCAGTCCCTGTGTTAAAATGATCGTTTGTCTATAGTGTCAGCAGTCCAACAGGTAAATTTTAATACCTTTTTCTAACTGTTTGGTTTGCAGAGAGATGAGAAGACACAACCGCTACATGAAGAGAAACTCCTCCGACAGCTACTACAGCAACTACAGTCGGCGTGTTCGAGATAGCTCTGTCTCCATCGTTTCCACAGCCACGGAAGTCGTTCACATCAGCACCCCTACTTTGGATTGCCGCGTGCTCTCTATGATCAGAGATGTTCAGGATACTGAAGAAGAGCTGGACAGCGAAGAACTACAACAGAGCGAAGAAGATGAAAAACAGCTTGAAGAGAATTATGAGAAACAAAGCATCGGAGAAGCTGATAGAGAGCTATTGCAAGGTCAAGAGCTGATACAATCCTCAAGGGAAAATTACCAAACTGGAGCCGAATATGATGAACAACGAAGAGCAAAATATTATAAAAATGAACTGCAACGTGAAATGCCAGAAAGCAATACTCAAGACTACACGCCAACGGTAGTATACCAAGAACCCCTGACAACAACAGAAAACGTTACACAGGATCACGCGTTCAAACAATGTGCACGAGACAATAACCGATGTATAGAAATCCCTGACCCAACAGTAAGACGTTTTCCAACCGACACTCAGGTTGAAACAGTTGAACAATCTATCCGACATGATGGCCAAGTTCTAGAAGTCCAAAGACCCAATAGGGTCAAAAGCGCTGAAGGAAAAGTGCAATGTGAAGAGTTGGAAAGAGAACTGCAAAATCAAAAGTTACAACGTTGTAGCATAGAAGTCAGTAATCCAGTTATAGAATTCAACAGTGGACACCCGACAGATGTGAATTCTGAAGAACTGCAAATTGGAGCGTTGGACCAAGGATATCTTTCAACACTGACATGTTGTGTTCTACCAACGACCACAAACCCTTACAGTGGACAACGGTTCTGTGCAGAAAATGCAAACGAAAATTTCGCAGTTGTCGATGACTTGAATTATGTAGAAAATGTTTTGTTTCGCGAAGGAGCATTACGAGGTAGCGGTGAAAAGGGAGAGCACGAGTTATGTAACCTACATACTCGTGAAAGGCTTTGTGGACATTACTTCTGTGACAACGTCGACAAGCTGAACAGTTTACCAAATTCTGATTCATCTTCAACAAACGACTGTAATGTAGAGGAACCCCATTCTTGGACTCGCAACAACGCATTGACTCTTTCAATAAAAAGTTGTGATTCAGAAACGTCAACTAGTGTGTTGTCAGAAGAAAGACCAATTTCAAATTCACTGGCAGACTTTGGAACAGTGGTGACGTCTCCAACAGACGTCCAAAGAGAAAGATCGCACTCTCTGCCTATCTCAACTTTTATCAGTTCACCAAATACAGCACATGCAGACTCTCAAACCAACGAAACACCAATAATATCATCATTGACTATGGCATCTTATTTCGAAGATGACGCTCCTTCTGCGCAGAAGCCAATAAAAGGAGATCTACCAACATCACCGGTAAATGAAAAGACTCCGGTAGTAAAATTGAATGATTCTTTGACAGAACGAACTATTTTCCATAGTAGTCCTTCTCTGATCGAAAGATCCAGAGATCCTTCTTTGACCATACAGATCGTGGCCAAGAGGTCAGTAAGGAGAAACAGCCAGACGTCGGTCATTTCAACGGTCTCCAAGAGAGGGGTCTCTCCTTTGACTGGAAGAGTTCTCACGTCAGGAGTTTCGAAACGAAGATCGACCAAAACGTCGTCAACTTTGGGAGGAACTTTGACCAAAACACCTGACCGCGTTTCCATAAAAATTCCTGAGCGAATGTTAACCCAAACCTTATCAACGTCCAAGCGAGCGTTGACCAAAACCGCGTCGTCTTCGTCAACGACGTCCACGCGGACCGCCAGCTCAGGGACGGTGAAAACGAACAAAGCAACTGCAGTGGCTGTCGCCGTGACTGCCGTCTTCTTCCTGAGTTTTCTCCCCTACCTGTCTCTCCTGACGGCGAGGCTGGTCAATGGCGACTTCTACATGAACCTGCGTGGAGCCAGTCTGGTGTTTTACAGCATCTTCCTCAGGTTCTACTTCATCAACTCCGTGGCCAACCCCTTCATCTATGGCGTGCTCAACTCCTCCTTCAGAAAACACTGCATGGCGCTAGCCAGGACCATCTATTCCTGCTGCAAGCGACACAGACGATGCTCTGTCAGCAGTTGATAACAACATGACAATCAGCAGCAGCAGGGTACGTTGTAACAACAGGACAGTTCCAGATCCAAAGTTCAAGACTCTTGCCGCGTCCTTCCCCTTCGTCCCTAATACCCACCCCAGTTTTCTCCCACTTCAATCTCACCCGTGTTCCCCAGCCAGCAGTACCCGTGTGCCCCAGCCAGCAGTCTCTTCAGCCAATTGAAAATAAACAGTCAAACGCAGGACTTTAGACGTATTTTTAGCAGTAGGTCTTTAAAGCCTTTTTCCTTCACTGAACTGCGTTTAAACCATTTCTCGAACTAAACTGTGGTTTTATTTTCGGATTTCTTTCTGTCTTTACACGGTATAATCTCTTCCAGTCACATATGATAATAGACCTAATTACAGCTCTTTCCTACCTGGGTTGTTTAAACCATCACGTTCCAGGCTGCACATTTATAAAAGGCAGGAAGGGGGTATTCAAACCTCAAAGCACGGTAATTAGTAGTAGTAGTAGTAGCAGTAGTAGCAGTAGTAGTAGTAGTAGTAGTAGTAGTAGTAGTAGTAGTAGTAGTAGTAGTAGTAGTATTTAGCCAATCATTACCAACAGCTAGCTGGGGACCACAGTTGACAAGACTTGAATGAACTAGACTTGATCTGATCTTTTTATTTAGTGATTTAATTCTCTCTCTCTCTCTCTCTCTCTCTCTCTCTCTCTCTCTCTCTCTCTCTCTCTCTCTCTCTCTCTCTTTGTGCAGAATATTTCCGATTTTGATTTCCCCAACAACAGTCATGAACGCACAGCCCTAAGAGGGATTTTAAAAATAAGCAATTAATTTAATAGAAAAGCGATATTGTAATGTGCGCGATATGTTAATATAGGATGCCATATTTCAATGTAAGCGATATTTTTACATACGAGATATTTTAATATAAGCGAGTTGAGATGATTCCATTTACACTGTTAAGTCATTGCTATATGTATGTAATCAATATTGATGTGATCTAAATGTAATTATGCTTGTTTTGCCTTTGAAAACAAAAAAGGATTTTGCTCAAACTATGACTGACTGTGCGTGTGTGTGTATGTGTGTGCTTGTGTGTCTGTGCGTGAGAGAGATTGGCAACTGAAACTGTAAGGAGGAAAGAACTGTTGTACGATGGAATGATTAGTTTAGCATGATTACTTCCCTTGTGTGAGAGGCCTGAAAATCTCGAATAAATCGGGTGATGTCATTGTTTTTATATGTATCAGAGAACCTGAATACATTGAAAGAACTGCTTAATATGTTTTCAGATATTTCAGCTTTTGCGAGAATGTAGTGTGTTTGTTTTGGGAGAGGTTTTGGTGTAGTAATTCTTACTTCTCCTTTTGTGTGCGTGTTGGTGTGTCTTATTACAAATGAACATAGTAATTACCTTAATAAATAATTTATTTTTTAAAGCCCAAAACCAAACTTAAAGCTTGCTCTACGCAATCGCACACATACATATTTAAACAACTGGTAAAACATTATGAGAAAACAGTTAAACGTCGTAAGAAACCGTTGTAGAGCAGAATGAGATCAGCCACATAAAATGGAAAGGAATCAGTGTGTAGACAGTGAAAACAGAAAGAGACAATTTTATATCCAGGCAGCTGGTGCAGTGTTTGAAGTGCAGCGATGGCATTAAAGCGCCGCGACTGCAGGAGAACATGGCGAGCAGCGTTATTTTTAATACCTTGAAGTATGGAGATTTTTTCATCGGGAAGGTCAGCCAGAAGAGAATTACTGAATTCAAGTCGGGACAGAATAAAGGAGACAGCGAGTTTGTTGGCAGCGTCTACGATAGGAAGGACAGGAATCAGTGTGCAGACAGTGAAAAGCAAAGAGAAAAAACTTTGTAATTGATACGAGCATTTACAGGAACCAGTGTAAGGTTTTCAGAGCGGAAGTTGCACTAGAAAGTTAGTTAGCTAGTTATTCATTGCTTACAGGGACCAGTGGATTGCAAAGAGCCGAATCATGACCACAAAATCAAGACCACAACTTTGTTCAAAGAGAGCTCATTTCTGATCTGTATAAAAGATCTGCAGAAACAACCCTAGTGGTAACACTGAACAGTGTTGCCGATTACGCACAGTAGTGCGTCAATTACGCACAATATATGAAAAATGACGCAGAAAAATTTGCATGTGTGCGTCCTGTGGATGCACACATTTTTTTCGAATCGCTGAAGTCAAAAATACGACCAACGAGTGGCGAACGAATTCACGGCATAATCCGAATCAGAACCCAACTGAGACTGCCATTGACGACGATTAAAGATTGTGTCGGGATGTTACACTCTGTTTGATGTTGGTGTTTTCTATCAGTATCTGATTCAGCCCCGATGCTTGAATTCCTGATAGTTGTGTAACTCAGATTCGTTTATTCACACAGCCCGTCCAAACAGCATACAATTCACAAAGTCGACGTATGAAGTTTTCCACTTTTATTCAGCACACATCAACAACTGCATACAATTCTCAATTCAACTCAACAACTTTCACAGCAACTCTCCAAATCACTATTAACAACTTTACTATCTCAACACCGACTCGGCACACGATTAAATAACCTCTCTCTTTTCCGGAAAGATTTCGAATACGGTAGAAATGACGTACTGCCACCAATCGAACTAAAGATCGTCATCACTGACTTACGTCAATACACATTTTCTCTACTTCCGGGAACATTCACGACCTTCGATATCCATCGGGAAAATTCTATCAAGAGTAAACACGCATATCCAGAAGATTCTCAAATAATATCGACTAACGCAAATTATCAACGTTATACAAAGCCTCTCCTAACAACAGTGCCAACTCAAATCAAAGGTAAATAAACTCCATTATTGAATACTTTGCAAAACGAAACGATTAGATCTATCGTGCGCGCTTTAGACACACTTTCGTTCGTTTCAACGTAACATAACCCCCCACTCAAGAAGAAATTTACCCAATTTCTTTCAACAACGTTGAAACGTAATGCACAAACAAAGTCCACAATTGAAATTAACTTAAGACTTTCTGAATACTGTAATTGCGCTCAGCCTATCTACACAGAGTCAATGGTTTTCATCTTCAAGTCTATCTGGATATTGTCAATGTTCACAGTTCATTCACACAGAGTCAAAGTTTCTCATTTGCAAGTCTTTCTGGATACTGTCAATGATCACAGTTCATTTACCCAATCAACGTTTTTCATTTTCAAGTCTGTCATTACCAATATTCTGAGTTCGTCCACACAGTCAATGTTCTTTCGTTCGCAAGGAATCGACGCCCTCGTCAGTTGCGGTCGTCATCGGCCCAGGGTCAAAGACGATGATCACGTGGGCTTCCCCGGAATCAGTGCGTCCTCCGTTGTCTCCTTCTTCCATCGGATGTCTGACGCAGTCGACGTTGTCAGCTCCCAGAATGCATTCGCTGGGTCTCACGGTCAGGTTGGCTTCTGCGGGACGGTGGAATAGCTCCCTCAAGGTCTGCAGATGCTCCTTCCAGGTCTGGGTGTGGACTTCATGTTCGACCAAAGTCGTAGAGCCTGGGACATCATTGAGGTTAGGGGGAAACTCGCCCATAAGGTCCTTGAGCTCCAACGTTTGACCTTCCGTCAAGCTCGGTCCTAGCTTAACATCATCGATGCCTTCTTTGCTGTGGAAGTCTCCCAGTTCCAACAGTTCTTCGCTGTCAAAGCTGTCGTCGGTCACAGCTGCTGTGGCTGCGTGCACAGTCTCTGATGGCCTTTCCACGTACAGCTTAAGGAGGTTGGCGTGGTATATCTTGGAATGCTGGCCGACCTTCACCTTGTAGTCGTTGATTCCCACCACGGTCTCCACTTCGTACGGGCCTTTCCACTGCATCAGCAACTTATTATGATCGGTAGGTAGCAGCACCAGCACTTTGTTGCCAGGTTTAAACTTCCTGTTCACAGCCCTACGATCATAGTAGTGCTTTCCACAGTCCTGGGACTTCTTCAGGTTTTCTCTGGCTATCTCGAGAGTCTGCTCAAGCTTCTCCCGTAGCTCAAACACGTACTGGTAGCTGTTCTTCACCTCTGGGGTGTCTACTTCTTTCGTCCACAGTTCTTTTAGGATGTGCATCGGCCCTCGGATGGTTCTTCCGTACAGCAGCTCGAACGGAGAAAAGCCGGTGGACTCCTGCGGCACTTCTCTGTAGGCGAAAAGTAAGGCGTTGATATAGCGATGCCATTGTCTGGGCTGCTCGCTGCACAGTTTCTTCAGGGTGGACTTCAGCGTAGCATTGAACTTCTCGACAAGCCCGTTGCACATCGGATGGTAGGGTGTCGTAGTCAAATGCCGGATGCTCAGCAGTCTGTTGACCTCCTTCATGCAGTCAGAGACGAACTGCGTCCCGAGGTCTGTCAGAATTTCTTCAGGCACTCCAAGCCTACTGAACATGTCCACCAGTGCCTCTGCTACAGTTTCAGTGTCAATCTTCTTCAGTGGCACTGCTTCTGGGTACCGAGTCGCATAGTCCACTAAAGTCAGTACCCACCGATGACCTTCTTCACTCGGAGGTCTTATTTCGCCGATTAAGTCTAAGGCCACCCTCTTGAAAGGTCGGTCGATCAGAGGCATCCTCTGCATAGGCACTTTCGGGACCCTTCCTCGAGGTATGGTCTTCTGGCAAATGTCACATGATCGGCAGAAACGGCTGACGTCCGCATGAAGTCCTGGCCAGTAGAACACCGCCTGGATTCTGTCCGACGTCTTCTTGATGCCCAGGTGACCTCCCATGATTGAGTCATGCGCTACTTCCATCACCTGGCGCCTTAGGGGTAACGGTACCAATACTTGACGTAGTGGTTTCCCTCCGTTGACCCTCGGGTGCTGGAAGATTCGATACAGGATCTTGGCCTTCACCTCAAAGTAGACCGTACCACTGCCTTTGGTCACGTGGTCTTGGCGGTTCCTGTACTTGTTTAAAGTACTATCAGCTTCCTGGAGCTGGATAAGCTTATCTCTGTCCACGATGGCAGCTTTAGAGTTGTCGGCGACCTTCAGTGGCGTAGACGTCTTGTCTCTCTTGGCCTGGGCCCTGGTAGTAACAGCACCGACGATCTCTGGTCGGCAGGGCTGAGCCCGAGTAACCACATTGTCCCGTAGCAGCTCTGTAAGGTCTCCATCGGGAAATGGCAATGGATCCTCCTCCACAACTTCGACGCGTTGGGTTGAGGCAGGACTCCACTCTGGATCGGGGTTGTCGGGTCGTCTCGCGCCGTCGATATTCCCGATCATCAAATCATACAGCGGCTTCTTCAGGCAAACCGCTTCGACTTCGCCTATGTAGAAAGGGGTGTTGACATGAATCTTCGCAACTGGCGCTCTCACACATTTGCTGTCGGCCATGAGTGTCCATTTAGAATCGCCAGTGAATTGTTCTTTAGCGATTAGGTCTTCTCTGACGATGACCCCACTACAGCCAGAGTCTCTTAAGACAGTCACTTCATGATTTCCGACGCGTCCCTTTGAAACAGGCATGTTCTGGACGGTCACAGCTGCGCTGGCGACGACGGGGATGGATTTTCCGTTGGCAAGGAGAAGTTGGCCATCGGTCATGCACTCTTGCACGTCCGCAGGAGTAGCTGTGCGCTTGGTCTCACTCGGAAGAATGACGCTCCCGCCGCACACTTGATGGTCAGATCTACTGGTTTGCCGTTGATTGGAGAAACGTCTCTGTCGGTTGCCCACCGCTGCATTGTCCGTACTGCTCCGCTGTACGTTATTTCTGCTTCGAGGGCAGCTGGCAGCTCTGTGGTCTGTAGCGTTGCAGATGAAACAGCCTCTTGGATGCCCTTCCCTGGGAGGAGGCGTGGAGTCCGTCTGTCTCTGGCTCGTCTGGCTCCCTTGGATCTGGTTCACATGGTTTCCAGTCTTCTGAAAAGGTTTCGTCGCGCTGGGTGGCCCCAGGGTTTTCCCATGAGCGATGAGATATCTTTCAGCAGCCTCAGTCACATCTTTAAGCGTCTGCAGCTTTTGTTCTTCTAAGTGGGTCGCTAGGTCCTTGTGACAGGCATTGAGAAATTGTTCTTTCACAATCAGGTCATGGAGACTGTCGTAAGACTTCATTTCGCCTGATAACTCCACCCACTTGTGTAGATATGACGACAGGCGCTCCACAAACTGCTTTGGCGTCTCGTCTGACTTAGGCCGGCATTCACGGAAGCGTTTACGGTAGCCCTTCTCTGTAAAGTTGTAGCACTGCAGTAGGGCCTCTTTCAAGACGTCATAGTTTTTGGCGTCATCGTTCGACAGTCTGGTGTAAACTTCGAGAGCTTGCCCCGTCAGAAGTGCACTCAGTCGAATTGCCCAGTCTCGAGGTTGCCAATTGGAGCTTTCGGCGAACCTTTCGAATCTCGCCAGATAACAGTCGATCTGGTCCTTCCCGTCGACGAAAGCTGGCAATTTTGGAGCCGTATGGTCGTTGGTGACTTGTGGCGCATGCTGATTGTTCTGGATACGCGCCAACTCTAGCTGGTACTGACGCTCGGCCTCTAATTGTCTCTCGTCCATCTCGTCACGCCGACGCTGTTCCTCTAACTCTCTTTCTTGACGCTGCTGTTCAATTTCCAGACGCTTCAGTTCAATCTGAGACTTGACGTACTCCGTCAGCTGCTTGCCTTTTAGATTCAGTTGCATCCCTTTCTGCCAGAAGTCAGCCATCTTGATGCTTTTCTGGAAAGTTCTTTTCTGGAAAGTTCTTTTTCTAGAAAGTTCTTGACTGTGCTGCACCCTTCTAGACTGTTCTAGAACAGCACGCTTTCTGCAGTAGCGCTGATGCTTGTCACTAGTCGCCTTCGCTGACGCAGGCCCCGCTGTCCTCGTCGTATGCGACGCTGCACCACGCTGGTGTTGATGTATACGCTCCTGTGCTGAAGTAGACTCGACGTCCGCTCGACGCTCGCTGTAGCACTGGCGATGTAGCTCCGAGACTGTCCCTCGACGTAGTCCTGCGGCAGCTACGTAGTCCCGCTCTGTTGTTCGCTCACGAAGCAACTCTTCGGCGACTACACGCCCTTGCAGTCAACCCGAACCTATCGGTGATGTAGTCCCAGTGTGTTGGCCCCTCTCGACGCAACTCGTTGGCGGCTACCCTCGATGACTGCTTCTCGTAACGTTGACTCGCTTGTTGTAGCAGTTGAACCCTTGGCTATGGCGTGAATCCCGGCTTGGCCCCCAAAATGTTACACTCTGTTTGATGTTGGTGTTTTCTATCAGTATCTGATTCAGCCCCGATGCTTGAATTCCTGATAGTTGTGTAACTCAGATTCGTTTATTCACACAGCCCGTCCAAACAGCATACAATTCACAAAGTCGACGTATGAAGTTTTCCACTTTTATTCAGCACACATCAACAACTGCATACAATTCTCAATTCAACTCAACAACTTTCACAGCAACTCTCCAAATCACTATTAACAACTTTACTATCTCAACACCGACTCGGCACACGATTAAATAACCTCTCTCTTTTCCGGAAAGATTTCGAATACGGTAGAAATGACGTACTGCCACCAATCGAACTAAAGATCGTCATCACTGACTTACGTCAATACACATTTTCTCTACTTCCGGGAACATTCACGACCTTCGATATCCATCGGGAAAATTCTATCAAGAGTAAACACGCATATCCAGAAGATTCTCAAATAATATCGACTAACGCAAATTATCAACGTTATACAAAGCCTCTCCTAACAACAGTGCCAACTCAAATCAAAGGTAAATAAACTCCATTATTGAATACTTTGCAAAACGAAACGATTAGATCTATCGTGCGCGCTTTAGACACACTTTCGTTCGTTTCAACGTAACACGGGAGTTGTCGTCCTTAAAAATCGCATGCGCTCGCATTGTAAACTTCCTCCAAGCAATCCATTCACTGAACAGAAGAAATTTTCGTGAATCCATTCTTTGATTCTATCATACACGATCATGTCACTTCTGACTTGGTTGACTGGGCCCAAAACCCGCTCATCCACAGCAACATCAAATACAGATCCTGTCATTATCGAAAATACGGAAGCTGTTGTGCAGGGTGCTCTGAAGGAGTTTGCAGCAACCAAGCGACTCAGGCTTAAATAAACATTTAATACATGTTTTAATTTTTTGGTTTTATATGATTATGATAACTAATGTGACGCTTTAACAAAGTAAAAAAAAAAGTGAGGCTTGGGCTTGTTTTTTCATTTCTTTTTCCGATTTGGGGACTCTCAAAATGTGCACAAGGACTCTTAAAATTTTATACCTGGGAGTCCCAAGGACTCTCTTTTTTTGGGGGTGGAGGGAACACTGCACTGAAGGCACTCCACCAGCCAGACACTTTACAATAAAGGCATCCCACCCAGGGGACGCTGAGGCTATGTTCTAGTTTATCGAACCCCCGTTTACAAAAACAAAATAGAATATAAACATCATTATAAAATATCAACAAAACGCATACATATAAAATGCCTACATTGCTAAATAATAACATCACAGGAAGCCCTAGTGACCATTTAGCAAAAAGCGTCCAAAATACCCAGTGTTACACTCGTTGATGTTGGTGTTTTTCTATCAGTAGTTGATTCAGCCCCAATGCTGAAGTCCTGATAAAGTGTAACTCAGATTCGTTTATCCACGCAACCCGTTCAATCAGCCACAAGGCACAGAGTCGTCGTATGAAGTTTTCAAACTTTATTCAGCGTTCATCAACAACTACATACAATCGCCTTTTCACTCTCTCCCTTCCTTCTTTTTTTACAATTCTCAACTATCAACACACACACCTTTTGAAACAGTGCGGCACTTATATAGTCTCTTCATACTCCAGAACAATTTAGAACACGCCAGAGTGACGCACCACAACCAATCAAATGAAACTTCGTCATCACTGTCTTACGTCATACAACTTTCTTTACCGTCCAAGAATTTTCTCAGCTATCTACACCTATCAAGAAGCTTCGATCGACAGTAAACAAGCAAATCTAGAGAATTCTCCAATAATATCGATGAACTAAAATTACCAACGTTATACAAAGCTTCTTCTAACAACAATGCAAACTCAAATCAAAGGTAAATACACTCTATTATTGAATACCTTGCAAAGCGAAACGATTAGATCTATCGTGCGCGTTTCAGACATACTATCCTTCGCGTTTCAACGTAACACCCAGGCTGACCCAACAGACTTCATACGCAAATGAGGAGTTTTGAAAGAGTTTTCAAGAAAAAAAGGCAGATGTTAGTTAGATAGTTAGTTAGTTTGTCAGTTAGTTAGTTAGTTAGTTATTCATTGCTTACAGGGTCCAGCGGACTGCAAAGAACCGAATCAGGACCACAAAATCAAGACCACAACTTCGCTGAAAGAGGACTCACCTCTGATCCGCATAAAAGATCTGCCGAAACAACCCTAGTGGTAACACTGAAGGCACTCCACCAGCCAGACACTTTACAATAAGGGCATCTCACGCAGGGGATACTCTAATTTATCGAACCTCTGTTTACAAAAACAAAATGGAATACAAACATCATTATAAAATATCAACAAAACACATACATATATAAAATGCCTACATTGCCAAATAATAACATCATAGGAAGACCCAGTGGCCACCTGGCAGAAAGCGTCCAATATTCCCAAGCTGATCCAACAGACCCCATACACAAATGAGGAGTTTTGTCCCAGAAGAGTTTTCAAGAAAAAACGGTAGGTTACTGGTCTAGCGAAGAAGAAGATAGTATAGCAGATTGATCGAACAGAGCAGGACTGAGAAAGAACAAAGGAGAAAGACAGCGACAGTGGGAATTTAAAGCACTAAATTTCCAGAAAGTGGGGATCCTATTTATACTGAAACCCCCAGCATCCCCAAGGGGGGGCAAAAGGCAGATGACTGGTCTAGCAAAGAAGATAGTACATTGACAGAACAGATTAGGAACGAGGAAGAACAAATGAGAACGACTGAAACCTTCGGAGATTAAAGTTCAGAGCTTCGCATAGACTATTGAACTGCGTCCCCATTGACAAACTCTGATCCAGATGCATACATAGATTTCGGATAGAAAAATTCAATTTGATGATCTGCGACAGACATTGAGTGAGTTGTGATCAATTAGTGATCCTATCCTAATCTATCCCGCAACTCGGAAGTCGTTGGGGCACCACAGATGATCGTACTCCATCTTTCTCTGTCATGCCAATCCATTCTCGAATGTTGTCCTCCCACCTCTCCCTCTTCTTCTGCCTCCTTGCACCGTGCCTTGCAGAATGGTCTTTGCAAGGCCTGATGCTCTGGTAACGTGGCTATACCATCGGAGCTGGTGATAATGTGTGATTATTCCTTCAATTTAATTTTATGTAACATTTGAGACAGACAAAGGACTTAAGAATGGCAACTATTTGTGAAACGTCATCTTTATTTTTGAGAACACTTGAGACAGCATTTTTCCAACAACAATTATAATTCTGCGTTATGCGATACTACATGCTATAGTATTCATTAACACATGTAACATAAACCTTACAATTTCCCAAAAAATACTCACATTTTATTTAACAACAGAAGAAATCAGTTTCCATAATGAGATCTAATATGGGATGAAACAAAATACCTGTGTATGCAGACCACTAGTGAACAAAGTTGGGCTCATACAGCATTTTTTTCATGTCATAATAATAATAATAATAAGGGTATTCCTAATGATAGGGCAGTTCAAAGCGCAGTTCTCACACATTCATACAAACCGTTAACGTCCAGATAATATACCAAATAAAATCAGACAATGAAAACACTCACTAATAAATTATGTCACAACATATGTGTACCTAGAAGAAAAAAACAACAATTTTTTAAATAAAAATAAAAGACAAATAAATAATTTCAAACCATACACGCACCATCCAAAGATTATGATCAATTGTTCTTATACAGAATATAGCACTTCTCCAGCTTCACGAACTGCTCAAGAAGCTGAAGATTCACATTCGCCCTGCAAACAAACTATGGCTTTGACATTAGCTCCTTAAAGTAACACTGCCTCATAATTATTTATGTATCACTGCGAAACGGCGGTGTCCTTTCCAGCAACCTGTCCACCAAACGGTTTGTTTGAAGTAATTTGCTGGCATATACATTTTCACATCTGGAACATTCCATGGATGCTTGCATTCCTTTCGAATATATGTCATTACGATCCTTATTTAGCAAATAGATCAAAATAATCATCCCATATACAAAATAACCAGTTCATTGAAATGTGTACAAGATTTGCATCACACAACCAACATCGTGTTGTTCTGAAAGACATCTTAGATACAGCACACACAACAACAAAAAGTACACCAATGCCAGACAATCAAATGTCAAAACAAATATAATTGGTTTGTTTCATCTAACGTCTATTGACCGAAGTGATTTTACCTCAAAAATTTATATGAGCTTGTGTGGATATTTATTTGTGCGAGTACCCATATATGTATGTGTATGTGTGTATTCGACTGTGTGTGTGTGTGTGTGGGGGGGTGTGTGTGGGTGGGTGTGTGCGTGTGTGGGTGTGTGTGTGTATTAGTCTGCGCATGTGTTGTACCATTCATGGATATGCATCACCTACACGTCACTCACCAAAAAACATACAGTGCACGTATCGGTGCCTGGAAAAGAGAATACTGCCAAACCTCATTTAATAATAATAATAATAATAATAATAATAATAATAATAATAATAATAATAATAAACATGATAATAATTTTAATAATAATACATTTTGTTTGTGTGCTTGTTGATTTTTGACGCTTAATTGTCCCTTTTTATGGGGAAATTCTGGACCGCCCCTCCTGGAAAACGCGTAGTTGCATCCTGTGGCGCTCCCAAGCCCAACCTACCAAATATTTAGTTTTGTTTTTGAAATTTTGCTGGGGGAGCAAACTGGATTACCCGGAAGAACCCCCCCAAGATAATGCTCAAGTCAAAAATAAATAATATTCAGAAAAACATTACGCACAGAGGCGCGATTGATCCCACACCTGTCAGGCACCATTGGTTTCTAACCAGTGGACAAGGCAAGTTAGTCCTGCCTTGGACCACTCCGCCACAACACTCGCTTTATTAATAATAATAATAATAATAATAATACATTTAGGGTATTAATACAGCTCATTTTCCTAATGACAGATCAGTTCAAAGTACAAATTTACCTAATTCGTATAATTATGTAGAACAAGGAACTAGAACTCCACTGTTCCAAATGAAGATTTCCATCAAAGCTCATTTGTTCTACCTGATCATCCGGTATAACCGTAACAAAAACCCTTTATATTGTTATTTTATATAATTACGATTGAGTTACCTTACCAATAAATACTACTACTACTACTAATAATAATAATAATAATAACAATAATAATTAAAACATTCAGTATCTTATTATTATTATTATATTTGTACCACAGTACTCTGTGTCATAGTGCGTAGCTGAGACGGGCTGAGGCTTAAGTTCGTCCCTCCCTAATCCCTGCTGTAGGTCGTAAAGCCTACCTATTACGCCAGGTGGTGTAATGAACTGCATCCTTAAGTGGCCTTTTCTTTTTCAGTTCAGGACAGGGTATGCGATGACATAATACTTTATACAAAAAAACTGCAAACTGTTTCTAACCAGCGGCAGAGACTGGGAAGAGAGATGCAAGTAAGCCTTGGCTGGTCTCAGTTACAAAGTGTGTATGTACTCTTTCCAAGCAGCCAAAGACCGCCAGTCTATCGACGCCTCAAATCACTATTATCTCATTCAATGGAATGAACAAACAACAAACAGCATAAGCATCACTGGTCTCCGTAACTGGCATGTAACCCAATCACAATTCATTGATATGTTATAGTATTCAAGTTTCAAATCACTATTATCTCATTCAATGGAATGAACAAACAACAAACAGCATAAGCATCACTGGTCTCAATGACTGGCATGTAACCCAATCACAATTTATTGATATGTTATAGTATACAAGTTTCAAATCACTGCTATAGTGTAGCGCGATTCCTGATGAATAAAAAGAGCTCAGAGCTTATGACATTGGACCACCACACAAAAAAAGATATTACCACTGAGTGAATGTTGTGTGTGTGTGGCAATCAATGTCACAGAAAAATAAATCACTGATGATACAACTGTGCGTAGGTGAACCTAGATGCCTGAGGTTGACGTTGACCCTCTCCACTAGGCTACCTGTACCAGCTGAGCGGTGTGAATACAACTGTTCACACTGCAAACAATTAGACTGGAACAACTTCATTCTATCATCAGGTTTCTTCCTTTTTCCCCTTCTTTCTGTCTTTTTCACCAACACAAAACGTGTATGCTTTGTATGGATTATATTGAGAGGGAAAGAGAGAGGGAAGGGTTCAGAAGAGAGAGAGAAACCAAGAGAGAAAGAGAGGGAAAGAAATAAAAGAGAGACAGACAGACAGACAGACAGACAGAAAGAGAGAGAGAGAGAGAGAGAGAGAGGGTGGGAGAGAGACAGACAGACAGACATAGAAAGAGAGAGAGAGGGACAGAGAGAGAGGGACAGAAAGAGATGGAGCACAACTAATTTCAGGTATTATAATGAGGCAATTTCTATATTACTTACAAGTGGTACAGACGTATTTTAGACGCGAGTCTATATCCAGTTTTATTACAGATTGCACCTACAGCAAAACAAAACCTACATCCAGCAGTTTATGAATTAACAAATCAAATCAAATCTATACTTTCAACATTAAAAACAAAAAGACAGAAGCTTCCATATTTTCAGCAGCTCACCAACCGCTCTATTTTGTTATGCCTTCCGATTCCACTTCAAAAATCCAAAGTGCACAAAATACGTTATGCCTGATTCCAAATGTCAAATGTTCTGATCACAGAACTGTACAACACTGCTAAACTGAACAATAAAACGGGCTTGGTCGTTACCAACTGATTTGGAGAAAAGCTTCCTGTGCGGAGCTAACCATTTTATGTTGTACATGCGTACATACACCAAGAGTTTCACTTACAGGAGATCATCAGCACAAGCAGTCTGGGGTTAGTTGTTGCCAATCAGTGCTAATGTAAAAACCAAACTAAACTAAATAGCTGTAGAAATAACCTCAACTGTGGAACCGGACACTGTAGAGAGTGAGCGGGGAAAAGATCTGAGCCGGGAAAAAACAAAGGGAAACAACAACTACCGTCACAGAATGCAGCAGAGTTTGCTCCCTTGCTGGCAGGTGTCACCCGAAGGCACCATGACCTTGGCGACGGCGCTGATGTTGTGAGCGGGAAGGTCAGAGGGTGGGGGAAGGGGTTGGATGGAAGGTCGGGGAGGAGGGTCACGCAGGAAATAGGACTTGCTGAACGACATGTCTTTGCTTGACCTTCGCCTGAAACAAAACAAATAACCCACCAATAATAAATACATACATTAATAAATCAATAAATTAAATTAATTAATTAATAAGATGTTTCCACAATAACAATCCTACACGCTGGAACAAATCTTGCTGCATTACAAACTTAAATAAAAAGACAAAAAAAACAACAACAACAAAAAAACTGAATAAACAAGGTTAAAAAACTCAACCCAAAACTTGTAAAGGGTTGTGTACAAATCTATTTTCAAAAAGGTAAACCAAATTTGAGAAGCCAACATTATGAAGAGATAGGTACTACACCCTCACATCACTAACCCTGAGGAATAAAAGAGGTTCTCAATACCTCTCTTCCCTACAACGTTAAAGGAACGCCTCTTACCGTACAGCACAAACGGTACCTGATAAGGGTGGAAGAGGTTTTATCCTTTGCCCCGGTTGTTGCAGTGTGGCTGAGATGGTTGCTGCGTAGTTCGGCTTTCTGACTGAGGTCCACCACCTCCCCTCCCGTCACAGAGGCAAAAATCTTGTTGCCTTCCACCAGGCTTTCCTCGGCACAGGCCACCATCTTCAGGATGGGGCTGACTGGAGCCTGCAGTCTGTTGCTGATGATCTGGCAAAACAAAGACCGGAGAGAGAGTGTGTGTGTGTGTAATACATAGCTACGGTGCAAGGGTGCTAAAAGTCAGGATCACTACCTCTCCCACGGCCACAAGACTAGTAACCCAGCCGATGTCATGTCACTGAAGAGCACTCCGCCCCGATTCTCACTAAACCATGAACAACTTTAACACCAAAAGTGAAGCTGAATACTTGAACGTTTGTTTTGAAACAATGAAAAACAGGGCATACTTCACTTAAACGTCAAACCAGAAAGGCAAAGTCCAAATGACTCACATGCTCCTTATGGAACTCTCAATATACAACATGGAAATGAGTGCCCAGACAACAAAAAATGAAATGGTGCCATTAAAATGGAAAGTAATACCGACTTTGATCTTTCTATGCTCTTGACCTTGAGATGACCTTGACCTCTGGCTCCAAAATACACTCATGTACTATCAAACAAACTACAGTAAAAGTTTAATTATGGCCAAAAAAATGGTGACCTTGGGATGACCCAGACCTTCAGTGACCTTTACCTTGGAATGACCTAGCTTAACCCTCACTTGACCTCTCATGCATGTTTGATCAAATAACCCAATGTTGTGCATACTATGGGTTAAATAAACAGCCATTCCACTATACAGGGTTCATACTCAAATTGTTGTAAAAAATTCAAGGAGTTTTCAAGGAGATTTCAAGGAGTTTTTCCAAAAATTCAAGGAGTTTTGAAAAATTATAAACGTACGTAAGAATTGACAAGTAGTCAAAATAAAGGATAAAATCTTTTACCCAGTGATATCCATAAATTGTTTGCAGTCATGAATCTGATGGTGATACTGATGTTGATATTAATTATGAAATCTACACACATAAATATTGCATGTCGATGAAGTTGCAGTTATAATGAAGATGCAGATTACAGAGTCTATACCCCTTTAAACAATAATTGTGAAGCCTGTTGTCCTTAGACACAAGTTAGAGAACTGTAAAAAGTCAGAAAGAGGTACCATCACCGGCTAATACATTTTATACAGATGAATGAGTTTTCAGTTATTTCAGTTTTTCCATCTCTTAATCTGACGGGAAATCTTCTCCAACTGGATCTTTATTTCCTTGGATTTGCTCCTCAGCGCATTTGACTGAGTCAAGAGTCTCAGCGCACCCTTCCTCTATCTGCTTGTTCAGCAAGCTTGTCTGCCTCTTGAGTCAGGTGCTGAGCATCCTTCTCCATTCTTCCTTTTTTTCTTCTCTTAAATCAGCAACAGTCTTCCTGTGCCTTCCTCTTCTTTGCCGCTTGTGCCTGTTCCTGGTCTTTCTTTTGTTGATCAAGGTAGTCGTGGTACTTTCTCCTTACAGAAGATGCTGATAATAGCAGCTCCTTGGTGATGTCCACCTTGTCGATTCCACCAATCTTCCTGATACTGTTCAGCACTTGTCGGCGAGCAACCAAGGACTGCTGGAAGAAATTTTCAGTGCTGGTCTCTTTGTTGATTGAGAATCCTCTCTCCACATTTGCTTGTCCATAGGACAAAAGTAACAGCTGCCTCACAACAGCCCAAAGATCCTGAGGGCCCGATCTTGATAGTCCTTTGTTGCTTTCATGTGTGTGCTGAACAGCTGGTCCAACACATCACTTTCACGTCGATAATTTTCTGGAAGACGCGGCAGAAACATGCATGCTTGTTTTTTTTCTTTTCAAGCAGTCACCCTGCATATTCAGATTTCGATAACCACAAAAGATTCAACACACAATCGCCTCCAGGCATTTTTATCCCTTCAGTAATCAAATATGCGCGGTGTCGCCGTCCTTTTCGCTGTTTTCATACTTTCTGTATGAGAGGAAGAACGAATGCACCGAGAACTGCGCATGCGCGACATCAAGGAAATGAACAATTTGCAGTGGAGGTTACTTCCCTTATCATTAGCAGACAACAAAAGTTACGATCGTCGAACAACACAAATAATATTATAATTTTTGTTTTATTAATTTTTATTTTTCAATGGCTTTTTTTTTAACTTGACAATAAAATCTCTAGGTCAAGCAATGGATAGATACACTGGTTGAAATTTCAAGGAGTTTTCAAGGAGCTGAGGCAATTTGGCTATTTTCAAGAAGATTCAAGGGCCCTTGAACAAGACATGGAAAATTCAAGGAGATTCAAGGAGGTTCAAGGAGCGTACGAACCCTGACTATACTATGGACTATTTAGGACTCATCTCGAACAGATTTGCAAAAATCTGGATTTTTTTTGGGGGGGCGGTAGGGGAAAGGAAGGATGTGAGGTGAGAGGAAGGGGGGGAGTTGTGGTAGAGGAGGGGTGGTAGAGGGGGGGGGGGGGGGTGTACATAGATTCCCACTGCTATGCATCCGAGTCAAAACGTATCGCCAATCTTGAAAAGCAGTAAAGAGCTGATACAAACTTTAGACTTTGGATTTCTGATTTTTCAAATTACAGTTGGGCTATTATGATTATGAAAACTTTAGAAGTTACACTGCTGTGCCAAAAGCACAGAAACACACACATAAATGAGTTTGTTGTTTTCAATCTAAAAACTCAATGGCCTTTCTGCTGGGACAGTGTACCTTTACCACACTGGTGCTGTCCACAGTTATAGCCCCTGCCTGGTTGCAGACGACGTCGTTTTCTGTAATCTCAGCCTTCCCACCACACAGGATGCCGCAGTCTCGATTGTCATAGATACCATTGCCCCTGATCGCCATCTGGACAGATATGAATTGAAAAAGCAGTCATCAACAGTAAAGCCTAAACATAATAATTAATTATCTGAACATAGGTTCACAGAACATGTGTGACTGGAAAACTTACGGGTGTACAACCACGAAAAAAGTGGTTGTATGTAACAGCCATTTTTTCTTTTTTATTTAAAATATTTTTTTTAATTCCAAAAACATCCAGAAATACAACTCATTATCAACATAATGCATGCTATATTAACATACCAAAAAAACCAAAAACAGACGATTTACATTATTTCAATAGTAGTCAAGGAAAGAAAATGAAAAGATCAAAATAAAAGTCAAACACTTGACTGCTTCAATAGCAATCGGTCATAAAATCAACATTTTTAAATGTAGTTATCTTGATATCTATATACAGTACAATGATAATTTAACAATACATTAATTATGCAGATTTGGTTTACATTTTCAAATATAGGGGAAAAAAGAAATGAAGAGACAGAAAGAGTCTCCCCCCCCCTCCACCCTCTCTCCCCTCCCACCCCCCACTATTACTAACAGTGACATACCTGAGAGGCAAGAGAAGTGACCACACCATGGCCGCGGTTGCTGCTGACGCTGTTGTCCAAGAGAGAGACAAGTGGTTCCTGGTTGACCCACACCCCATCCTGATGGTTGGCGTGGATGGCGTTGAACAGCAGATCCACTCTGTCCCCTAGCTCAATCGCTACCCCATGACCTATAGAGATAACCAGGAGATGACACTATTTATTAACAACAACTCGGCGTCGCTTTTTATAATTTTATTTTATTTTATCGTTGCTACACAGCACTTCTGCAGCTTAAGAGCTTCTTAAGACGCTGGCTGAAACGGGATCTAACTCAAGCTGCTCCAGGTTTGCCCACTTGCAGCCTTTGGGCGCATCGTCTGACACCCAGCAGGGCTGAGCTTTAACGTTCGCCAACTCGCCAATGGCCCCTAAAAATAGTGTGTGGCGAGCTCGATTTGGGGTACCATTCACCCGGCTGGTGACTTGAAAATACCGCCAGTGGTAGAGATTCTGTACCTGTACACGGACTTTTGACTTGCAATGTCAAACAAAACACGCGCCAACCACTTCTGCAGTCAGCACCGGAGACCCGTTCCGATGCATGCTAGGAAGTTAGGTAACGCTAGCAAAGCGAGGGATTTGCGAAGTAAAAATAGCCTTTTCTCGCGAGACTTTCTTCTTTCCCTCGCCGCGAAACGCTACTGCCCTGCGAGATCCTAGCCTTCTTGCTTCCTTGCGTGTATCGGAACGAGTCTCTGACTTCCTTGATGAGTCACGCGAGACTTGCCGTACTTTCGATATTCCCCATTCTCAGTCTTTTGTCAATCTCGAACGATGTGGCGCTTGTTAAGCGGTGTCTCGGAGCCTCCAGCAAAAAAAATAAAGTCCGAAGAAGAAAAAAAACAGCTGAAGAAGGCACACCCAAGCTCCTTTAAGTTTTGGAACATTGAGGAGGAGGATGTCGATGATGAATAAATTATACAGTGCTTGTTTTAAAAAATGAAACAGTGTTGTTGTTGAAATTTATCTTGTTTATTAGCTGCAATAGTTATACAGTTTTAAAAAAATGACCGTTCTTTCAATCAAGGGGTCTGGCAACCTGAAAAATATTTTGGCAACTTCAACTTCCCAGGTTAGGAGCCCGGCTGGCTCCTTAGCCTGGCTTGCTAAATCTCAGCCCTGACCCAGACAACTGAGCACAATCCTGAGTGACCAGGTATGGGGGTAGGTGGAGGGACCTAGTGCTTGCTGGGTCTACTTGTGTACCTGGCACTCACCTAAGGACATGAGTGTCAGGATCTTTAAAGTCCATGCGATGGAATGCTGAATTGCATTATAAAACGCATGTGCTTCGGAGATAAAAGTATAGGCTAATGACATAACGTATGTTTTTGGGTGATTATTTGATACTGACCAGCCATGAGCGAAGCTATGAGGGTTGCTGAGGAAAGAGAAAGATGGAGAACACTGGTACAATGATCATCTGTGGTGCCACAACGACTTTTGCGTGACGGGATGGGTTAGGATAGGAAATCAGCATATACAACACATTATAAACTAGAAGGGCAAAACCCATTTGACTCACGAACTTCTTATGGAACTCGCAATATTTAACATGGAAATGAGCGCCCAGAAAAAACCAAAATGAAACGGTGGCATTAAAATGCAAAGCAATATCGACTTTAATCTTTCTATACTCTTGACCTTGAGATGACACTGACCTCTGGCTCCAAATACACTCATGTACTATCAAATAAACTACACCAAAAGTTTAATTATGTCCAAAAAGCTGCGACCTTGGGATGACCTTCAGTGACTTTGACCCTCCGGATGACCTTGACCCTCATGCATGTGTGATCACATAACCCAATGTAGTTGCATACTATGGGTTAAATAAACTGCCATTCCACTGTTCGATGACCTAATTTTTGTATATTTTGCAAGGACTAAAATGACCTTGACCTTCAAGATCAATGCAAAAATGGAACAAACAGATCAATCTATCATCTCTAAATACAACAAGTTTGGACTTTAAATCTCTCATAGGTTAGGAGTCACTTTAAAGTACCTATACAAACCGACTTTGGACAGCTCCAGTGATTTTGACCTTGGAGTGAGGTTGACCAAATTTTCAAAGTATGTGTGTCTCGTTCGTATCTATCATGCATCAAAGAATCATAAGTTCACAAATAATAACCTTGAAAAAAAAGTGAAATTTTGTGAAACATTTTAATTTTTTGACTAACATTTGATCACCCTGTGACCTTGACCTTGAGGTGAAGTCATTCATTCACTGATCATTTATGTGGTCTCATGTCTATAAACCATCTTACCATGTTTGGTTGTGATAGTTGAAATAGGTTCTGAATACTTAGCCACTATAAAGTTTGTGCACGAACGGACGACGGACAGACAGACGGACAGACAGATGGACAGACAGACGGACAGACTGAACTTTTTTTCGATAGCATATTTGAACTATTTAGGACTCATCTCGCACAGATTTGCAAAAATCTTTAAAAAATTTTTGTGAAAGGGGAGAAGGGGAGAGGTGGGGGTGGAGATGAGACTAAGATTCACATTGCTATGCATGTGAGTCAAACAGCAACACGTCCCCTATCCCACCTCCCCAAGGTAAAAAAATAAAAAACACACACACTCCACTGAACACCACAACAACAAAAGCCACCAACAAACAAGCACGCAAATTTGCGTCATTAGAAAAAAACGGCATCAGGGTTGGACAAAGTTAAAGACACATAAGCTGGTCGTATACTCCCGGACAGCTCGCACTACAGGGTACAACCAACTGATGCTAATTAAGGTTAACATCAATGTAACTGACCAGCATTGTGGTAGATGTTGTTGTGCTGCAGTGTGGTGTGAGAACACTTGGGTGTGGAGACCGGCGCATCGTCAAAACTGGCTCCTGCCATGCTGAGGCTGCGAGAGATATGATCCATGCTCTCGGACCGTAGCAAGTGGCTGCCGTCTTGCTGTATGTCCTGTAAAAATGAAATGGCGGAAAAGAAAATGCATTTTTATTATTTATTTACCCGTTCCTGAATACCGCCTTTACAGCCGACCGATACAGGACCCAGCTCAAGCCACTGAAGGTGCCCACTTAAACTGCAGCCTTTGGGCCTATCGACCAAAAGATTACAGGGACACAATTTATACAAATTAACTTTTGTTTTCTTCAAGAGAGAGAGAAACAGAGACAAAGAGAGAGAGAGGCAGAGAGAGAGAGAGAGAGAGAGAGAGAGAGAGTGTGTGAGTGTGAGAGATAGAGAGAGAAAGAGTGTGTGTGAGTGATAGAGATAGAGAGAGAGAGACAGATAGAGAGACAGAGAGAGAGTGTGTGTGTGAGTGATAAAGACAGATAGAGAGACAGAGAGAGAGAGAGTGTGTGAGTGATAGAGAGAGAGAGACAGAGAGAGAGAGTGTGTGAGTGATAGAGATAGAGAGAGAGAAAGACAGAGAGAGAGAGAGTGTGTGTGAGTGATAGAGATATAGAGAGAGACAGATAGAGAGAGAGAGTGTGTGTGAGTGATAGAGATAGAGAGAGAGACAGATAGAAAGAGACAGAGAGAGACAACGAGAGAAAAAGGCAAAGCGAAAGAGAGTGTGAGTGATAGAGATAGAGACAGATAGAGAGAGACAGAGAGAGAGACAAAGAGAGAAAAAGACAAAGAGAAAGAGAGAGAGTTTGAGTGATAGAGATAGAGAGAGAGACAGATAGAGAGAGACAGAGAGAGACAGAGAGAGAGGCAGAGAGAGAGAGTGTGAGTGATAGAGAGAAACAGATAGAGAAAGAGGCAGAGAGAGAGAGTGTGTGTGTGTGTGTGTGTGTGTGAGAGAGAGAGAGAGAGAGAGAGAGAGAGAGAGAGAGAGAGAGAGAGAGAGAGAGAGAGAGAGAGAGAGAGAGAGAGAGAGAGAGAGAGAGAGAGAGAGAGAGAGAGAGAGAGAGAGAGAGAGAGAGAGAGAGAAAGAGAGGCAGAGAGAGTGTGAGTGATAGAGAGAAACAGATAGAGAAAGAGGCAGAGAGAGAGAGAGTGTGAGTGATAGAAACAGATAGAGAAAGAGGCAGAGAGAGAGAGAGAGGAAGAAACAAAACCTAAACGTACAGTTTTGTTAACCATCATGACGCCAGTGTCGCCGTTGTTGCTGATTTGGTTGCCATGGATAAATGGCTGACTGGCACTCATCAGCCAAAGGCCACACCCAGCGTTGTCTACAAAACAAACAAACGTAGCCCCACCACCAAATTAACACAGGGAGGTGCAAAGCTCATTAAAAGCAAAATAGAAAGGAGTCTCATTTTAACAAAACGTTTTGTTTGTGCACTGGTCATTTTACTAGGCAAATAAATCAAAGGTGCGAATGGAAAACATGGGTGAACGAAACAACTAAAAAATGTTTAAACAACAATACAATACAATACAATATAACTTTATTGATCTCAAACTGAGAAATTCGATACATGGTCTGCAATCCGACATAAAAATTGAGAGTACATGGACAAGAACTAAGAAACGTATTAGCACATTATGCATAATTATACAACACAACTTATTCTTTTTATTACTACTTATACGGCACATAGACTGGACATTGCTTTCAAGTTCTCGCACAGCACACTTACTATCACATATATTCCAACATTGAACATGTTATTTCTCTAAGATGCATAGACTAAACAAAAATGCAAAGACTAAACAAAGATGCAAAGACTAAACAAAGATGCAAAGACTAAACAAAGATGCATAGACTAAACAAAGGTAAGACCAAGGGAAAGAACTGACCAGCAATGATGTTGTTCTCGATGGTGCCCTGCCCCTGGTCGCCGATGACTATGCCGTCACCTAGTCCGTTGGTGATGGTGTTGCCACGTACAGTGGGACAGCTACCGCGACGTATGTCCACGCCGCCCCACTCGTTGCTGCTGATGCGGTTGTCTGTACAGGAAAAATTATAATTATTTTGAAATTATTTGAAGTTAAACATAGCCAGCATTCAAAATTAATCAAGGGAGAAATAAAAACCGGTATGTTAGTTCTTCTTCTTGTCCTCCTTCTGTGTTTGACCCACAGCCATGTCTATATCCTCTAGTTCAGTGACTGGTTTGCTAAGCAGTCTACAATCTTTCGTAGATCGGCAGTACCCAAACTAGTTTGTTCAGGCCAGAAATACTGAGAAATAGTAAAGTCTCTAAAAGAGTGCAGGTGTGAAGAATGTGCTGTAGATCTTTTTCAGAGCCACTTTCATCGAGTTCTGTGTCAGAGAGACCCAGTCTTTCTAGATGTGGGTGGGTTTTTTTTTTAGCCCACAATAGCAAAGTGCGCAGGAAGGAAGATAAACGTGGCGTGTTGATCTGGTCTTGATGTGGACTGTTGCCATCATTTCATTGCTCTTGTTCAGATGCGTACTTCCTTTGGAGAAGGGTCTTGGCTTCTTTGAAAGAGGCCGAACGGCTGGTACAATAGTAAATGTAGGACATCCTTGTAGAAGTTTAAATTTAAAATAATGTAAAACACAATTGACATTTATCTTCTACACCGTGTGACATTTTATTTACTACATGGACTGGCTATGTTACCTACAATGTCGGTGCTTACTTCGACTCCAAGGCAGCCAGCCATCTTCACCGACACAAAAGCAAGCTCAGCGGGGTTGATTAATTTTATTCTGCAAACATCCTATCCATAATTTTAAAAGTTAATTTGTCCAAAGCTTAGTTCACAGTTGACAGTACTCCAGGCAGCTCAAAACCAGATTTGGGAAGCTTTGACCAGATTTGTGTGTATCACCAAACAGACTTTTTGTCTTATTGAAACACCTTAATATTAACATTGTGCACTGAAATACATATAGAAGTGTATGTTTACATGATGTGTGTTTAAATGATATTACAAAGTATGCCAATGAAAGATTTGGCAAAAGAGGGCAAATAAACTTTCTTTCACATAAGCAACACATCATACATGCTTCAGGATTCCTGGAAAAGGCTTCTTCAAACTTCTCAAGTGATTTTGATTTTGATTCATGTGATAAACGCTTTCGCAGTCATGGCGAACATGTGCAAAGGTGAAGTCAATTCTGAACAAAGTGCATCTTGCAAATGCGGGCACTTTCGGAGATGTAGTCAGGCAAAGCCACTTTGTGTTGTAGACTTTGCAAAAAAGATTTCTTTCTGGCCTGCTATTTAGCTTTTGATTCATCTTTATTTGGATTGGCAGAACGGCCTGCATCATGCCTTCGCTTCGTTTTTCACTCTATTACACAGCACTGAGCAGAATGGAGGAAACCTGAACACAAGTGCGGCGAACTCACGATATGTGCACTTGCACCACTTCAGTAAAGGAAGTAACTATGCTGTGCGTCTTGTAACCGAAATCTAAATAAAATATATTTAAAAATTTTTTTTAAAAACAATTTAAGACTGTATTTTTGCGAGATGACCAGACGACAATACTCCAAGGCTAAATTGCATACGAATATGGCAAACCACCATATGGTAGGCAAGTCTCAGTTGCATAAATCAATAAATTAGGAACGTTGGTATAAACACAAACACCGACACACGTGAGACACCATCAACACCCATACAACACTTAACCCTTGAAGAAGACAAAGAACAAGACAAAGAACAAGAACAAGAAGTAAACAAGGAATGTTATTTCATGTAAGGCCTGTATACGATGCGATTTAGGACCATTATACATAATATATATTAGACCAGTAAAGAAAAAAGACGCACCAAAGATGAGTCCTTGTCCTCCTTCATTGATGGCCACGCCTGCTGCTCTCCCGTCATAGATGTTGTTCTCACTGAGATGCACACATAAGCCAGTCAACAGAGCACTATATACAATGATCAATCAATCAATTCTCTGATTACCCAGTCAACATATTAATGACCCAGCCCAACAGTAGCTTTAATACAGATGCTAGAGATTTGTTGATGAATCATTATATCAACCACACAACCAATACACCAAGCAATCAACCAACCTAACTCTGAAGCTACCAACCTGCAGGATGCATATCAGTCTCGATGCTTCGGGAGAAGTTGAAGCTCAATTAGTCACCCATTTCCTCAATCAGTCATACAACCAATCACTATATCAATCAATCACTTCTTGAACCAACCTGACAGTGGGATTACCGCCATACAGGATGTAGATGCCAGCCTCAATGTTGCTGTAGATGTTGTTGCTGCGGATGTGACCCCGACCGCTGCCAAGAACCACCACTCCTGATCGCTTGCCATGGTGGATGCGGTTGTGCTGTACGATGGGGTCCGCGTTCTTCCTGATGTCCAGCCCAGCTTCGTTGTTGGAGTGGATGTCGTTGCCTGGATTGGAAAGTGGTCACTCTAATATAGTCTTTAAGAGTTCTTATCTTGAGATGTTTTGCCATTTTGATCTTCTAAAAAACAAAAAATTTCTACTAACACCTGCTAGATCAAGCTTTTATTTCAAACATAATTGCTCCTTCATTGCTCTCTCATAGTAACTCGACCGTTGCAGATTTGTCACATTTTGCCGTCACTGCTATCCCTCGATTGTTTCCCATCTTCTGTCAAAACCGCATCACTCTACAGCCTTTAAAAAAGTGCACAGATTTATGTTTCTAATAAAATCATTTGTCTTTTTATTTTTGGCAAAAATATTAATAATTTTTTAAGTCTCAAAAATACTGTAGTGGACCAACATTTTCACATTTAAGAATTTTCTTTTTACCAAAGAAACAACATACATGGTTGATGTAGGCATGTGCGTTATAGTTTAAAGCTGTTCATGTATAACACAGAACCCTTGAATTTTTCTTTTTGTGGAATAAAGAATGCTTCTTTTTTTTTTTACTTGACCGGGTTTTGTGGAAAACAATTTTTGATAATTTTTGTTGACAAGAAAATGATAAGGTATGAAATATTGCACAGACAGTGAAGGAATGTTTCCATGAATGATGTTCTTGTTGAGTGTAGAAGGTTATTTCACCTGTAACACAAACTGCTGTCAACAACTAACATTCTGCTGTACCTGAAATAAGCCCAGAGGCGGCAAGCCGCATGAAAATCCCCGAGGTCCGACAGTGGTGTATCCTGTTTCTTAGTATCACCACCTGCACGCAACGCATAACATTAGGCAAATTACATCAGCGTGGCACATTCTGAATACTCAACCCACAGGGTGAACGTGTGTGGAAAAGAATGGGTAAGAAAAGCATAACCCATTTTCCTGCCAGCTCTCCTCCTTTGTCGATCTTCCAGCTATCAATAGTGGGGGTTTTCACAGGTTGAGGGGTCTGCTGGAAACTGTCCATTAACTTACAAAGTGTGTGATAAGTGTCAAACCTACCATGATAACATGGCAACACACTAGGCGACATATCATTCAAGCTAACAACAGACCTTTAGCACGTATCTGGCTGTTACTAAGCTTATTATGACAGTCAGCTGGAAAGTCAGGCCTTGCAAAGACCATCCTGCAAGGCCCGGTGCAAGGAGGCACAAGAAGAGGGAGACACAAAAAGAGGTGGGAGGACAACAACATTCGAGAATGGACTGGCTTGACACTGAGCGAAGCCATGAGGGTTGCTGAGGACAGAGAAAGATGGAGTATTCGGGTTAAACAATCATCTGCGGTGCCTAGACGACTTTCGAGTTACGGGATAGGATAGGATAGGATATGATAGGATAGGATGGGAGGGGATGGGATAGGATAGGATAGGACAGGCTCAAAAGTGACACTGACCCTAATGTGAGTATCATAGACTGTTGAGGGCAGACACCCACACACAGCCTATGTTTGATAAGTCTCTGACACTCAGTCACAATCAAGATCATCTGCTTAGTGGAAAGTGGCCTGTTAAAAGGACTTTTCAGCAATATCTGTACAGCTGTGTTTTAACATCAATAATCATTGTCTAGTCACATTAGCGCCATACACAAAAATAGGAAGAAAAAAAAAGAATTTATTTTTAAAAATAAAAAAAGTAAATAAATAAAACAAAGAAAAAGAAAAAAAAAGAGAAATGTCAATTTGTAACCAACCCTGGAGTTCTGGATGCATCGAATGCCGTAGCTGACGTTGCTGATGTCACAGGCGGAAATAACTGTGTGTGCTTGTAGACTGACCATCACTCCGCCTTTGCTGTGGTTCATGCGACACTGGTGAATCAGGCATCCTCTGACTCTCTGAATATGCGATACCACACTCTCATCTTGTGACGTGCTAGCCAGGGAAAAAAAATGAATTCAAATACTTTTTTTAAAATGTAGCTTACATAATATTAGAATTAACTTATGATTTGTATGCATGAACATTGTTGTTGTTATTTTTTCAATACAATGAAATAAGCCAAACAGTGTAATAGAAATAAATTTAAACATTAACTAACATCATGAACAATTTAATTACTAGCATCAGAGGCTAGTAAATCAGGCAGCTTCTAACTCTAGATATTAATTATTCTCCTTGATACTCATACAGTGTTTGTTTATTTCTAATAGTCTGATCAAAGAGTTTCAACAAAAAGAGATCTGATAGTGTGCTGACAAGCTCAATATAACCTTAAACATTCTGAATGGAAACTCCAACTGACCCTCTTCTAGTGTAGGACACAATGCACATACATTAGAAGGATAGATCATATGGATACCCAGACAAACAATTTAAGATCTCTGTCTCTCTCACATACACATGCCTATACACATGCACACACACACAAACACCCCCACACACATGCACGCATGCTCACCCAAACACACACCTATAAACTCACCTCAAAGTGACCGGTCGAGAGGTTTGACTGCAGATGGAGCCAACATCTGCATTAACGGCGTTAGCCGACAAAGAAGCTTCCAGATGCTTCTGACGCAGATGGGGCAGCATGATGACAGACTCTTCGGCATCCGAGCAGTCGTACTCTGAGTCATCATGAAAAAACTCGTCCACCTGTGAGTCGTCACTGGATGACGAGCTGTTTCTACCTAGGTCAGAACCTGGGACCAAAATAAAAACATAAGTGAAATGAAAGGCTGAAAGCAAGGTATAGCATGGTGGCCGAGTCGTCTAAGGTGGGACCAACTTGCCTTGTCCACAGGCCAAAAACCAATGGTGCTTGACAGGTGTGGGATCGATCCAGCCTCTGGGCATTAGGTTTCTCCAAACATTATTTACTTTTGACTCGGGCAAC
This sequence comes from Oncomelania hupensis, assembly GCA_036898135.1. NCBI lineage: Eukaryota > Metazoa > Mollusca > Gastropoda > Littorinimorpha > Pomatiopsidae > Oncomelania > Oncomelania hupensis. The sequence continues at coordinate 44,571,619 of CM072526.1, read as the reverse complement.
GTCTCGGGGGTTTTCTACGGGTACACCAGTTTGCTTCCCCAGCAAAATTTAAAATCACAAATAATATTAGGTTGATTGGGCGCACCACTACGCCTTCCCCAAGGGAGATGGCACAGAATTTCCTGATTAAAAAGGGACAATAAAGAGTCCCAAAAAAGAGTCTTGTATGAATAATTATTTGGTTTAATTACCATAAAATTCGGGCTATCAGCTTTAACGTTTTCCCTGAACTTTTACCCCTGAGCCTACACGGCTTGACTGGATTTTGTGCGTTGTTCAATTCTAAAACCAAAGACAAAAGCTTTCAGTAGCTTCAGTTGAAGTGATGATGACAAATACAATACAATAAAAGACATAACATCTTCGATCATTACCTCAAACAAGAAATGTGCACAAGTGTAGATCATTTGACATGAAAACTTAAAGGAAAGTACATTTTAAGGCCATATGTGTGATAAAGCATTACAATAAACCATTAGTAATCTAATAAAAACATTCAATATAACCAGTTATAAATATATATTTATGCAGGCAACTATCAGAGATAATAAAATATCAGTTCATCAATACAACGCATTCATACTATTACTATCACAGTTCCATATCACTGTTCCATCTCATCAATTCACATTCACTTGTTACATATTTATATACAAGTCACTCTATATAAGAGTACATCACATTTAATAAATTTACTACATTCGTACAAGCCACTACATCAATTATCAATCATTTATTAAAACACAAAAGCGACTAATGGTATTTAGTTAGTTATTAATTGCTTACAGGGTCCAGTGGACTGCGAAGAGCCCAATCAGGGCCATCTAATGGTACTTTGTTTGTGTTTGTTTATTGTGTGAATAGTGTGTATCATTGGTGTAGTAGTTGTAGTTTAATTTTCTGCGGCTTTGTCACTAAGCTTGTGCTTAGCGCATGTCTTGACACGTTTCCATGGCTGTCGAGCTCTCACTTTTTGTGGCTAACGTGTGGATGTTTTTAGGCTTTTTTTTTTCTTTCGACCCTTTCTTGTGTGTGTGTGTGTGTGCGTGTGTGTGTGTGTGTGTGTGTGGGTGTGTGTGTGTGTGATAGGGTCGCTGATTATCTGGAAGCAGCGATGTCGAGACACTCTGCCCATTAGCCTAATGCCAAAAGGACTATCAAAGATGATGCTATACTGTGTTGTCTGCAACTGTGAAAGTAAACTGGTTATAATTAAAATGAAACATAGTGTGCATGTTTTATAAGTAATCATGTTTAATATTATTATTCATATTTTGCATTCCAGTATAATATTAGAGAGAGAGAGAGAGACAGAGAGAGAGAACATTTGCCATTGACGTGTTATTTCATGTGTGTGTGCATAATTTGCTTCTGTCCAACCATGATTGTGCTTGCTTCTTGTCATCCATGTAATTCATATGCCCAGGCGATCTTATGGAGAATAAAATCTTAAAATATGTGGGCGTGTGCGTGTGTGAAACTTTTGCAGCTTATAAATCACTGGGGCTCGTGTGTAACTAAATTCCTTTTGTGTGTGTGATAAAGTTAGGAGATGTGGCTTATATGCCAATTGACTCAATAGCCCAATTTTTACGGCAAACCTTTGTGAAATGCGAGACAAAAGAATTCAAAAATGAAACAAACAAGCAAACATAAAAAAATGATTAGGATGTTTCCAGTCCTGTACTCATATCGGCAAACATGATGATGAAAACAATGATGTACAGTTAACTGTGACACTAACCAATTAACTGCGATGCCAAAGTACAAATGACCCAATCATTTATAGGCCAAACAAAGTTCAAATGACCCAATCATTTATAGGCCAAACAAAGTACAAATGACCCAATCAGTTATAAATATTAATTTTCTGTTCTTTATGACACACACTCAACACAAACACATACATCCATAATTATTCATTTAGATGCCAGTACACATCTGAAGCCTGACCAGGGAACCAGCAGACTTTTGTCACTACGGATGCCAGATAAAAGTTTCCTAGTCAGGAGTGGAAATGCCTCTGCCTTACAAACATTTTCCACTTCAGTACAAAGCGCTTATAACCGATACTGTATGATGAGAAAATGGTCTGACATTGTTCTGTAACCTTACTGTCATTGGAGGCATTTGGGACTTCTTTTCTCTGGTCCAGCCTAATGAGGGGGGGTGCCATTTTCCTGTCTCTTTGCTGCCTTACCTTCCCTGGTTTCTCTAGGACGAGACAGGTACCCATTCACAACTAGGGGGACTGGACAGTGTTGAGCACTTGCTTTACCCTTCTTTGTGGTTCAGTGGCTGCATCCAAGTACTATCCTCTCCCACTCAAGATGGCTATACTGTGGAAGAAATTGCTTAAACAAAACTTTTCTAGTGTGTGCCTAATCCGCTACACTACAGTGCCACCAACAAACGTCTATAAAAACATTGACCAACCTCGAAAGTCAGATCCGACGGAGGCTAAATCATCCAGGATGGACAGATCATCGTCACTGCTGCTGTCCTCGCTGCTGCTGTGGAATGACCCTCCAGCCCCCCTTTCCCCTCTCTCTCCTTCTCTTGATGATGGCCGTCGGTTGGGGTGGTGGTGGTGGTGGTGGTGATGATGAGCTGCCGGTGGGGGATTGTTATTTTGCTGCTGGTGGTGTTGGTCCCCTTGTGGTTGACGTTGCAGATCTGGCGGTTGCTGGGGGTGATGGCGATGGGGAGCCTGGTGATCATGGTCTTGTTGATGTTGATGATGACGATGCAGGGGTGGAAGGTGATGTTGTTCGTGCCTCAAAGAAGCAGCAGCAGCAGCGCCTGCAGCAGCAGCAGCAGAACTGCTACTCAACGGAGGCAAATTCTTTGGAACAATGTCACCTTTGAATGCCTCTTCCGCTTCATCCTGACCTTCACCCTTGACCTCTTTCATTTGACTTTTCACCTCAGCCTCAGACTTTCCCTCTTTCCTTTCTCTCTCGCAGTTAACATCAGGGAGCATCAAAGCGGAGGTGGAAACTGGAATATTTGGAAAATTGCTAGATGGTGGTGGCTGAGCGGGTCCTGTGTCTCCGGGATCTTCTGCAGACTGGCTTACCTTTGTTCTGGATGATACCACATCGTAGCCAACATTCTCCTGCCCATGATGCAAGCTTGGGGCTGAGGAGATCCCTGTTCTGCTGTTGTTGCCATCGTAAGTGCTCTCACAACTGTCTACTGATAGTCCATGCTGTGCATCTCCAGCGTCAGACCCGTTTGGCACAGCACTGTGAAGAGATGGGTCTTCTTCTTTAATACAATCGGGACTTTCCTGCATTTCAGGCAGACCTTTACATTCTTCAGTTGCGCTCAGCTGATCCTGCTGTAGTGAAGCATCACCGTTCATACCGGCACGGTTTGGGCCTAGCGTCGCGCCTTTATCGTTTTTGTTTCTTCTTTCGGGCGGAACATTTTCAGCTTCTTCTCTGTGCTTGTCTTTTTCTAGCTGCCATTCTTTCCTTTCGTCGTTGATTTCCAACCACTCTCCTGCACTGTTGTTGTGACAGCCGCAGGTGACCGTGTGAGGTATATGTGACTGTGCATCGTCGTTGTTGGTGAAGCTACTGGTTCTTTCACTGTTACTGTTCTGATTCAAACCGTTGCTTCTTTCATAGTCACCGTTCTGAAGCAAAGTGTTTTCCTTTATTCTCCGAGATTCATGAGACACGGGATTGTCCGCACGGCTGACACAGGCAGTACAAAATGTTGGAGGCTGGCCTGAAGGACTGCTCTCCACGTGCAAACCGTTCACATCGGATTTCACATTCATTTGATCATTTGCGTTGTTGGCATGGCCATTTTGACCATCCCCCAGGAAACCACAAGCCTCTAGGTTATTCTGGTCATCGCCACAGTTCTCATTCACAGGAGCAAAATGCCCAAATCCTGGCTTGCTTTCGATGGACACTTTGCGTTCCACAGAAACTTTGTGTTCGCGCTCATCTTCAAAGCTCAGTTTTCGTCTTCTGAGCCCACTGCCTGTTGTAGTCCCTTTGTGGGCAGAAGCAGGATGGTTAGCGCCTACGCTACTGTATGCAGGTACATTCGTTGGGTTGACATGGAAGAAATGTGCTCCAGCAACATCAGCTGAAGAATTCACTCCAAAAGTGGCACTCAGGTTATCGTTGTTTGCATCTGAAAGACCGTTAGCTCCAACACCCCCATTGACCATCCCAACACCGGCATTCCCTATGCCACCACCAGCATGTCCCACAGCAACACCGGCATCAGTGTCTTGGCTGCCTGCTCTGCCTCGCGAGACGGTGTCGCAAGTCTTGATGGTGGAGGCAGCGATGGATTTGCCAGTGAAAGTGGAATGCAGCGTGGATGTAGTGCTGTCAGTGGCCCTGAGAAAGTGTCGGTAACCATCGGTTGGGTTCTTGTGACTGAAGAGGGCATCCGTCTGCTGACACAGAAAGTGGTATGCCCAGCCCTTCTCCTCTTTAGGGTACCCTGCATTAGGAATAGGAAACAGACATGTTACGTTAATTTACGTCATTATAGCAAAAGCAAAGATGTCCCCGTAACTTTTTGGGTCGTTGCAACACATTTGGGACCTCTCTTTTCTCTAGACCAGCTTAATGAGGGCAGTGCTCATCTCCTCTCCATCGCTGCTTTACCCTCCACAGTTCTAAACAGACCCAGGTACCCATTCGCAGCTGGGTAGACTGGTGTGGGTCGTGCGCTTGTGTCGATTGTTTCATGTTGTTTGGTGGTTGCTTTTCAAGCATGGCCACCCATCCAAGTATTAACCGGTCCCGACGTTGCTTAACACCAAACATTGCTAGCATGTGCCCAGACCACAGCACTACTGCGTCACCCATGATAGTGGTCATATCAAATAGGAAATAAGACTACTCCTTACCCAGAGAGCGAATGATAGCACACGGTGCATGCTCCTGTTTCCCCAAGTTAACATACAAACAACAATCCCAGTGGGTACTGGAGGTTTCAAGATCATGGAACAAGGTTAAAAAAAACAAAGCACTGCAGAACAAACATTCAATTTCTATTTGAGATTTTGCACATTAAACTGGCTAGTCTGTACTGCACAGCTTCCATCGTGAGCATGTGTGGCAAAACGTGCTGGCACTGCAACACAACCTGACAGTTCAAAGTGATGCATTCACCTGAAAAGTGTGTCAGCAAAGGATGACGCTTATGATGAATTGTGCATTTCAATTTTTGCGCAACAAACTGGCTTGTCAAAGTGATAACATTCATCTGAAAAGTGCTGCAGCAAATAATGAAATTGTGCGTTCTATTTCCAAGCGCCTAACAGTTATCTCCGCAATAAGATTCCGATTCAGATACTTTATTGTCAAGTGACATAAAATGCACAAGGAATACATTTTGCCCTAAAACACATACACACCATTTAGTATATCACAGTGATACGGGCAACATTAGGCTTGCAAATACAAACAATAAAAAGTGAATTAAGACAAACAAAATTCAGATAAAGGAGGGAAAAAAAACCCCAAGGAAACGAACCTTCCACAACAATGTTAGCGTTGTCACTCTGAGAAAATTCACAGTTGCGGATGATGCTAGCGTTGACATGCTGCAAAATGACGGTAGCGTGTCGAAACGTACAAAATTGAACATGGCAAGCTGCAGGGTTCACCACGCACAGAATCCCATCTTCCAGTATACAATTATCCATCTGTAGAAACCCTGACGTTTTCTGTAGAATAAATAAATAAATGCATAAATAACTAAATACATCAATAACTAAATGCATACACACAGAACTAAACTAAAAGGGAAAAAAACAGAATAGAGACAAGCTAACAAAGAAAGAGACTAAGCAAGAGAAAGAAAGACAAGAGAGAAAGAGAGAGAGAATGAGAGAGAGAGAAAGAGAGAGAGAGAGGGAGGGAGAGAGAGAGTGAGAGACTTTAGACTTTAAATATTTACAACATGTTACAAGGATAATAATTTTAAGCTTACAGCTTATTCTTACAATTAGTCCTTGATTCAGGCACCCATGCAAACATGATACATTTAAACAATCAATCATTTAAACCTGCCACATTTTACATATATATATATATATATAAATTAAACTACAACAATTTTAAAACAAGAGCTTTAACATATATTTAAATGTCATTTGAACATGATAGTATTATAACATTGACCAGTACCTCGAGCAGCTCTTGGTCTGTAAAAGTGCTATATAAGATTGATATGATAAGAACATTATAATATTTTGTTTAAAGGAAATAAGCACCATTTGATGGCAAAAGTGCTGACACCTGGGCAGGAAGAGGAGAGGGGAGGGAGGGGGATTTCATTATGAATTTAAAATATGATTAAAAAGCATTGTTTTTAAATTATTTGTTTTTTTTTGTTTTGTTTAACGATAAAAGGAAGGTTATCCCATAAAGATGGTGCTCTAATGCCAAAACTAGTCTTGTACAGACCAATGTTTGGGTTAGGTAAGATATAATTTTGGGAGTGGCTTATATTTGATGATTTCGTAAAAAAATTGTTTAGATAGTTGAGAGAGAGAGAGAGAGAGAGAGAGAGAGATGGAGAGAGACAGAGAGACAGACAGAGAGACAGAGACAGACATAGACACAGACAGACAGACAGAGAAAAGAGAGAGCATTAACACATGTAATAAACGCCTCCTACTTTGAGTATAAAATTAGTGAACCATGGTGCACGCAGAACCAGGTTGGAGATTCTTCCTGTCAGGGCTACATGCTCCATGCACACCACCAGAATCACACTCCCCAGCTCCCCCACCCCCACCAGCTCCACCGGGATGCGCATCCACATCTCCAGCTGTTCGTCATAGATGCCCGGATGCACCAGGATGCGGTCGTACTCGCTGGCGACGGACAGTGCGCTCTTGAGCGTCTCGTGCTGTAGCCCTGGCCCCACCTCTATGGTCTGCCTCTCTCGGCTCCTCTGTGGAGTAAGAAATCAAAATATTACCCGACGAATTAAAATATGACAATATATGAAAATATTTTACAACGTTTAGCTAACAGGTTAAAACGGGCAACACGCGTCCAAATCTCTACACTGATTGCACTTACACCAACCAGCTATTTTCAAAGTTTGGCAAAGCATCAGTCCCTTAGAATGCATCCATCAATTACGGTTTTGGATGCAGTCTATCTAACGTTTCAAAAACAAAATTTGATTTTGAATTCTGTCTTCTAATAGTGACTTGCCTTTAAACCATTGTATCAGAGGTGAATGTGTGTTTGTTGTGTATGTAGGAATGTGTATAACATACATGCAGGGATGTTGCTAGGAAATTTTTTCTTCGGCGATTTGGCCGAAACAGCCGTGAAACTTTCGGCTTTTTACAGAAAGTTTCGGCTCTCTCTTCCAAAGCAGTCTCACGTGTTTTTTTGACTAGATTCACTACGTTAACATGCACCCTCCACCTCCATATATTAAAGGTGTTCTGTGGATGCATATCTTTGTAATAAAACATAATTTTAAGAGTAGAATAAGAACACTGAAAATAAATTTTATTTTCTTAAATTTTAGACACACAAAAACAATAAAAAGTTTAGACTGTCCCTTGACATACCACAATACTGTCAGAGTTTCTGGGTTTAACCTTATTAATTATCAAATCCTTACCTAAACTGCAAGCGTAAAGCACAGGAATATCGCAAAAATGGACAAAATTGAGCCGATTCACCCATGAAAACTTCGGCTCGGCGAGCCGACATGACGGACAGTTTATCGTCTTTTTTATAAAAATTTCGGCTAAAAGCCGAAGATCCGACCCAAACGACATCCCTGTACATGTGGGCGTGTTATGTTGGTTACAGATCGCCGCGCTTTGAGTTTGATTTAGAAGTTAGGTGAGTACAATCCAGTATTATTATTATTATTATTATTATTATTATTATTATTATTATTATTATTATTTAACAAATAGTTACAAGTATCTATCTACACAGCTTGACAATGTGCTTATATATCAACAAGTTTTATCTGGTTCACGAACAATGAAGACAGAAAAACCACTGACGATAATAAGTTTTATGCGACATCTGTAATACTACATGCACACAGCAACAACCAACAAAATCACAAACACAGAGGTGGCAAAGATTGCAAAGGGGCGCCTCAGCAGCTTCAGTTAAATCCTGTATTGGCAAAGCGCCTTGAGCAGCTCTTGAGCTGGGGAAGCGCTTTATAAGAATGAGTAAATAAATAACAAAACAGAAGAACAATGACGAGACATCTCTCTTACCTTCAGCAGTGTCATACAGCCCGTTTTGTGCAGGTGATGTGAGCAGTGGTTCCAGAACCGGGTGGACTGGTGCTGCTGGCGGTAGGCCTGTTTCCATGACAGCGGCTCCGTGTGCGTGTTGAGAGGCCAGAACGGATGCCTCCATTCCCGGCAGGTTAAATACAGCTCCTTCCATCGGGTCAGGTCAATGCTAAGGGCAAGGTCGTGCCAAGTCTTGCTCACCCGGGCAACGCAGCAGAGATCACGGACGGTCAGGTAGGAGAAGATGATCTGCCAGATCTCCAGCGGCAATCCTGACTTGTCACCTGGTAACACCTTGGAGGTCACGTCTGTCTTCAAGGTCGTGGTGGAGGTCATGGACATTCCTGACATGGTGCCAGTGTGTCGATCTGCACTGTGCTTTAATTGTACAGCTGAATGTTGAAGTTCCAGTTTTGTGCTGCTGTGGAACTGTTTGATATTAGTTGTATCCCCTTCATCGTTTCATTTGTCATGTAAACTGCTATTTATTAACTCCAGCTAAAGACTTTGATGACTCTCAATGCTTAAGGTTTGTGAAAGTACAACTACGATGTGTGCATGAAAACACTGAACTCCACTGACCAAGTGTGAAAGTCAGAGGTTGCATGATGATAGAATGCAAAATTTACATTAGTCGCAAGACTGTGATTGTAAACAATGCCATTTATGCAAAGCTGAATTAGTCAAAAGACTTTGACTACATAATCAATAACATTTTAGTCCATTTCCACATTTAAAAACAGCTAGATCACAAAACTGACTGCTCGGAATACTTCTGCCTCCATCAAGATTTTTGTTTGTTTACATCTTGCTCAAACTAAATTCCTGTTTGCTTACACTGGCAGCTTGTTTCTCTGCATATCCTTGAATGTATGCAGTCTTGACATTCTGAACACAAAACTGCTGTGTGAGTTAGCACTATAATTTGTATGTCAGATGTGAAATCTTAAAACTTTTTTTTTGCAGCAGAGGTGATCCCATTTCCTTTCCATGCTGCAGGCAAGTTGGATATGGCCACTACCTACAACATTGCAATCAAATAGTATCAAGTCCATGATGAAAGTGTAAAGAAGAAGAAGAAGAAGAAGAAGAAGAAGAAGAAGAAGAAGAAGAAGAAGAAGAAGAAGAAGAAGAAGAAAAAGAAGAAGAAAAAGAAGAAGAAGAAGAAGAAGAAGAAGAAGAAGAAGAAGAAGAAGAAGAAGAAGAAGAAGAAGAAGAAGAAGAAGAAGACCGAAGAAGAAGAAGAAGATCGAAGAAGAAGAAGAAGAAGAAGAAGAAGAAGAAGAAGAAGAAGAAGAAGAAGAAGAAGAAGAAGAAGAAGAAGAAGAAGAAGAAATGTTCTACACCACGGATATCATTAACAAAATTGTAGTATTGACATAAAATTTTAATCTGCAGAAAAAAAAGTTTTTCTTTTTTCTTTAATTTAATGTCTTTTCACCTAAGTGATGTTAGAGCAGAAAAAAAGAAACATACAATAAGTATTTCTGACAGTTCTACACAACGCAGGTTTAAACTCTTCCATGTGTTTTGGGATAAGTCTGAAATGTTGGCCCGAGTTCAAAATACATTATCCAGCACCAGGAAAACGCCAGCCAAGGTATACTGATAGGTAAAAGCATGTGTGCCAACCTCTAGCCAGGAACAATAACTTGTCCACTTCATTATAATGGTTACCAATGATAATGGGTCTATCAATCAAATGTTCTCCATAATCCACACAAAAACTGCTGTATTTAATATGTTGGTTACTATGCCAAGACTCGGCTACGGCTCACATTTACAAACTATGGACATACTCATGCATGTCAACACTTCAATTTAAAATCTTTTTTCATTGCCAAGATGCAGCAAAATGCAATGCACATACTCAATGTTGATAATTATTTACACTATGATTATGTGTGTGTTTGCGTGTGTACGTGGAGTTTTATTGTGTGTGTGTGTGCATGTGCGTGTGTTTGTGAGGTTTTGTAGTGTGCGCGTGTGTGTGTGTCACGAATATAGGGGGTTGGGGGGATGAGGATCAGCAATTATTCCCCCGCGCTGTGTTGCCTCCCTTGACTAGGCCAACGTGCGGCGACATTCAGGGAAATAATGCTGGGAGTACTAAAGAATGATAGACAGTCAAAAGGCCAGACGAGAAGAATACAAACTAAGCTAGTAGAGAATATGAATAAGGGGGAAGTCGGTGGTTATAATATAATACTAGACAATTTATTAAATAGATGCAGGTCAAGCGTGGGTGGTAAGCTATAGGGCTGAGTCACTGGTGAGAGTCAGTTTATGTCCAGAGTATCGAGGAGTTATTCAGGTTTAGTCATCTGAGGGTTACTGGGGCGATTGAGGACAGATGTCATCATAAGGCAAGGGGGTATCTGGCTGCTTTCGCGTGGTTAACCAGGTGTTCCGAGAATTGTGGTGTGCGCTGGGTGCGCACTTAGCTGCTAGGGCGTGTAGGCGGTGGTTGCCTCAGGATTCTGGATGGCGATTACGCAAGGGTCCAGCGTAGCGTCCGTCTTCCGATCCAGGTCACTGGGGCGAATTCTTGGGTAATACGAGGCGTGGTGTTGCAAGCGGCCTGCCCGGTTGCTGTATCTCTGCTTTTACGCTTCATGGTGTCAACCAGGGTATCAGGGTTGCACGCAGCGGGTCTTGAGTCTTCGTAGCAGCCCGGTATAAGGGCCCGTTCTTGACCAAGGAACGGGTAGGAACACGAGAATATTGACGAGGCTCAGGGGTCGCAACGTAGATGCAGACGTGTCCTCGGCAGGCAGTGTTGTTACTCGGTCTGACGGAGTGAGACTGACGCTTGAGTCTCTATTCTGGGGCTTCAAGGGGCTATCCCGAGGGGCGTGGCTTAAGTGGCTTGGCCAGCGGGCGAGAAAGTAGAAACTGGACGCGACCAGGGGTAATCGTACGCTTGTGACAGTGTGTGAGTTCCATCTGTGGGTGTTTTAAGTTGTGTGCGCCTGTTGGTTTCAGTGTTTACATGTTATTATTATTTTAAAAAAGAGGTGTTGTATTAAAATGCTTAAAATGCTCTATTTTCTGGATACATGTCATAGTCCAAACTATTATAGCTGCTTGCCCCTTGTTGCCCTCAGCCATTGTACAGTGTGCATTTTATACAGCCTTTCTGTAATCTTTATGCAATAAAGTAGTACAAATGTGTGTGCCTGTTGTGCAGCTACATGTGTGCCTAATGTGTGTGCGTGCGTGAGGATGTTTACACGGCGTTATTGGGACAAACTAGTGCAAGTTTACATACGTTCTTTGGACAGACCTCCTTGTTGGGACGTCCATTTAATGATCCGTGATGGTTAGGGTAAGGGTTAGGGTAAGGGTTAGGGCTAGGGTTAGAACACTTTAAAGTACTTAAAAAGGGGGTCGTAGCACGACCCATTGTCCACAGAACGTATGTGGCGATAGACGAAAGTCCAAATAACGGTGTCTGCGCAAGTATGTGTGTGTGTGTGTGGGTGTGTGTGTGTGTGTGTGTGTGTGTGTGTGTGTGTGTGTGCGTGTGTGTATATATGTGAAATCTGCCACAGCCTCATATTTTTACCTCCTCATCTGCTGTCGAGCAATGCTGCATTCTTCAAAGCAAACATTGCAAAACAATGCATGTTTCCATCGTTCACAATGGATGCAGAACATGGTCTTTTAGGCGTAACCTATCCATGAGCACACAGCAGTGACGAGCTGCACAACAAGAGAGAAGCACAGAAAATCAATTTGCTTCCAAGTCCTTCTAAAATCTATCATCTTCACGTGTACACATGCATATATAGTGAAACATTTGCTGTTGAACAGAAGTGGAAATCAATCTTTACAAGCTTTTATAACTCAATGTGTAAAAGCACTTATGCAGTGCATTGAGCATATATCTAGCCTCTTTTATATTGATTCAAGTTTTGAACAACTTATTATTGTATAGAAAATGTTTACTTTACCTGATGTTGTCTGATCAAGTAAACTTTTAACAAATATATTTATAATTATTGAATTTATACTTTTTTTAATGTTATTTTAAATAATATTTGTAAACTTTGTACTGATGTTATCCACACCTTCCATTTTACTGGAATAAAGAATTGTTGACTCAGGTAATGTCCATTTAAAATTATCAAAGCTCCATGCTGATTGAATGTATGTGATTTATCCACATGTACAGCTGAATATGTAATGATTGAGATGCACAAGATAATTACAAATATTGTGTTTAGGCACAAATTAAGTGTGGAATGACAGCACATATTTTCATTTAGAAATGTAGTACTTTAATTAAATTACCGCTGTCTCTGTCATTCCCATTTGTTCTTTCTCGTTCCTATTCTGTTCTATCAATCTACTATACTAATTCTATCTTCTTCGCTAGACCAGTAACCTACCTTTTTCCTTGAAAACTCTCCCAAAACTTCTGATTTGTGTTTGGGGTCTGTTGGGTCAGCTAATTGGGGCTATTGGACACTTTCTGCCATATGGTCACTAGGGCTTTCTATGGTATTATTATTTAGCAATGTAGGCATTTTCTAGGCGTGTGTTTTGTTAATATTTTATAATGATGTTTATATTCTATTTTGTTTTTGTAAATGGGGGTTTAATAAGAGAGAAACCTCAGCGTCCCTTACATGGGATGCCTTTACTGTAAAGTAACCGGCTGGTGGAGTGCCTTCGGTGTTATTGTTAATTTAAGCAGATCTTTTCTTCGGATCGGGGGTGAGTCCTCTTTCAACCATGTTGTGGTACTGATTCGGCTCATTGCAGTCCGCAGGACTTATAAACAGTGAACCAACTAACTAACTAACTTTGATTTGGTTCTATGCCGTGGCTAGAAATGCTTGGCATAATGTTATGTGTTCTGTTTGTTCGATGTTGTTGCAACAATACTGAGAACCTTCTGGAATTGTTTGTTTACCACTGTTGGAAGATTTGAGATATATCTAGAAACAGGTAGTCAACTTATCAAACTGGGTAGAAGTAGAACATTCTATGACATAACAAGGGTGTATTTCCGGTGACCAGTTTTATTGTCATTGGTTATTGATTCTAGAATGTTCCATTTTTTTACATTGTATAGAGAGTATTTTATAAAAAGCGCTTTGTGTGGTTAGAATTTTCAGAAATAATTCTTGATTGAAGCTGTTGTTATTGTTTGCGTCTTTTGATGAATAAAGTTGGAAAACTTTCTAACGACAACTCTCGTTTTGTTATAGAGTGAACAGGCTGAGTGGCTAAGAATTCGGATTACCCATGTTTAAAGCATCAGGGCTGCATCAACCATTGCTGTCTAACAGAATAATAGTATAGTGTAGCATTGTATATATACATATTATATTATATGTATAGTGTAATATAGCATAGCATAGTGTGTCATGCATAGTGTAGTATAGTATAGAACAGTATACAATAGTAGTTAATGGTATCATACATTGTCAGTCTTCAGCCCTATAGTTAAAATGCTGGATCAAGACAGAACATTTTATTCAAATTACTGGTCACTCTGAAGAATTTGCCTTTACTGAAGGTTAGTGTGGTGGGAGAATCTCCACAAAAGTTTATCTATATGTTATTAGATAGATAGATTGATAGATAGATAAATAGATAGATAGATAGATAGATAGATAGATAGATAGATAGATAGATAGATATATAGATAGATATAGATAGATAGATAGATAGATAGATAGATAGTGTCTAAAAATAAAAACTGAATGCATGCATGCAAATCTAGTTGTTAATATTTAAATGCCATATGAAATTTCCCTAGACTGGTGAGAGCAGCGAATAGCCCAAAGAAATCAACAACAATAACAATTTATATAGCTATAATTAAAGGGTTGGTCTAATTATAGTTAGCTACAGTTTCCTGGAATGAAATTGTATGTGTTCATTACTTTCAATTATATAGATACATTGCAAACTGAAATACAATAATATGCAAAATGTATTAACCCAAACGACTACAACGATCACTGTTCTTTTATAAGAAAATGCTGACATAAGCCTTACTTGGTCCGTACAAACATTCAATACCAACTCACTGATCTTTGCTTGGACATAAAAACAAACTGAAATTAGCAACGAAAATATGTTTGGAAGCACACATATTAGAAAATCTAGTTCCACATTGTCCGTTTTAAAAACTAATATTAAAAACCACGTGTGCCATTAGAATAAACTGGACGGAGCGGAAAGAGAGAAATCGTATTTTGCCTGAAAATGAAACTAGTGAAAAAAATAAGAGGCAGACATGTTTTGCTTGGAGACCACCCCAAACATTCCATCAAGACCACTGCATACGTCGAAGATATCCATTCTCAAACAATGGGATGCACTGAACAGTTGGCGTCTTTTCTTCGAATACGGTAATACTACATTCTAACAACCAAAACAAAGCATCTGCAATATAAATCCTACCATGTTCGGATCAACACGCACGCACAAGTTGTTGACAGTCGCATGGAAAACAGTGCATGTTTCCGTGACGTCACCAAATTTGTGGCCCCAAAATCTGCATAACTAAAAATTGTTATCTTTTCTGAATGCCGGCATATTTCATATGGACACCAGAGGCCAAAAAGAAAACAGAAATGTGGCAGAAAATAAATTGAACACTTAGCGCCTTTGCTTTGAGCTCAATAGGTTCCAAGCTAGTGGCCTCAAACGCTCTCGAGTTACAGGTGCTGATTACGTAATATGCTAATAAAGCATCACAACATGGCGACCAAAGTGAAGGTAAAAATCTTGTTTCTTATTGACATTGCAATAACAGGCTTTCTTTGATATCGACACAGTATGGTATTCACGATTTTGCTTTCGAAATTTGTAGCTGCACCGTTTGTGGCGTTGTTGTTGTCTGTTTCTTCAGTCAACTTGAGTTTGTCACTTGTTCTGGCTTAGGGCGCAAAATTTTGATTTGTTTATGTTCGGTAATGACTTAGTGAGGGTATCGGTGTATGAAATTATGTGTTGTTTTGGCAGATTCTGCTACAGTGACATTTCACAAGCATGCACTTGTTTGGCATTACAGGTTGTACTATTCAAATGTTAACGGAATCACGTTTTTATGTTAGATATGGGAGCTATAATAAATCATTGTATTATTAGTAGTAGTAGTAGTAGTAGTAGTAGTAGTAGTAGTAGTAGTAGTAGTAGTAGTAGTAGTAGTAGTATTTTATTTTTCAACAATAGAAGTGTCTGTGATTTATTTTGAAGGAGTTGGAAAGCCACAAGACCTTTGCAAGATAGCCAATATATATTCAGTGAGAAACTACTAAATATCAAGATGAAATTAATTTACCTAATCATGAATCCATGACACTTCCAACTGGGGTAAAAGAGATCAAACTTGATGCTATATTAATAATTATTTACAAAGTGTGAGGATGATTTTGAACTAATTCAACCCTTCACTGAAATTCACTACATTCTTGTGTGTTATGTATGATTATCACTAACCTCCTTATTTTTGCATTACTACCATTAGACATACAATTATTAACTTAATAGTAACAATAATAATAATAATAATAATAATAATAATAATAATAATAATAATAATAATAATATTAATAATACAAGAACTTATTATGTGCACGCATCTCACAAGATATAGTGATTCAAGGTGCGGTTTCTCTCACACAAACACATACACTCACACACACCCACACCCACACCCACCCACACACACACACACACAGATGCAAACAGAGGCAAATAGATGTACATTCACTAAACGTAGAAGAGAGACAAAAAATGAACCAAGAACAAGTAAAATTAAGTAAATAAATGAAATTTGTTTAAAGACAAAAAGACAACCAACAAAAGTAGTGTACATGGTGGCATGTACAGTTTGGTTTACAAAAGTGGTGGCTGTGTGGGGAATAATATATTTGGGAAAAAGAAAAATATTTAGTACAATCTTACTCCTTAGGGAAGAGAGGGAGAACGGTGGCAATGAATTTCAGGCAGTTGATGACTGAAAGTGAAAGGCAGACGAATTTGTTTGCCGGATTCTCAATCCGAAGCTGTCTGCTGCTATGTACCTGACCAGTGTTTAATATACATTAATCAGGCTGCAGAATTTTCTGCGGATTCGTGTGTTTCCCGAGTAAGAATAAAAAAAATTCAGAGAGAAAAAAAAATTTCAGAGAAATAATCCAGAGAATATTTTTTTACCGAGTACCGATCCACATTTTCATGTTGTCTTATTGACAGAGAGGTGCGCCGCCCGCTAATACTGCTTCACTGTTATAGGCTACATTTCGCTCGTATTGTTGACCTACTGAAAGAAAGGTGCATAATGACCTACTGAAAGAAAGGTGCGCCACCCGCGTGTGCTATTCTCTGAGTTTCTCTTTTAGTCTATGCGCTAAGTCTGTGAACATCAACGGAGACATTGTAGAACTGTGATTGAAATTTTGTGCGTTAGACTAAGCCGCTTCCTATGTGATGAACACGCTTCATAAACTTATTTTTCAAAATGTCGTGTGCTTCTAGAATTGTCAATCGTGGTGATACATTTAATGAAAGCAACATCCAGAACAAATGGAAATGGGAATGGATGGAGAAGTCAACGAAAGTTGGAGGTGAAGAGCAGAGGCTTTGTAAAGGTCAGAGCAGTACTCTGTCCATTATGTCAGATGCTCTTGCAGATCACGAAGGAACAGTCAGCATAGGGGGTAGAGCAATCTCCAATCTTCGTTTTGCGGATGACATTGATGGATTGGCTGGAGAGGAACAAGAACTTGAACAGCTGGTACAGAGGCTTGACACCACCTCCAGAGCTTATGGAATGGAAATAAGTGCAGAGAAGACCAAAATGATGACCAACAACACCAATGGCATCAACATGGACATCAAAGTCCAAGGCCAATCCCTCAACACAGTGCATAACTTCAAATATTTAGGAGCCATTGTATCAGACAATGGGTCCCAACAGGAAGTCCTCTCCAGGATCGCACAAACAACTGCTGCCCTGACAAGGTTGAAGCCCATTTGGAAAGACAGGACCATCAGTCTACATTCCAAAGTAAGACTGCTGCACTCCCTTGTCATCTCCATCTTCCTATATGCTTGCGAAGCATGGACCCTCACTGCAGATCTCCAACAAAGAATACAAATCATGGAGATGAGGTGCTACAGAAAACTTCTGGGCATTTCCTATACCCAACACATCACCAACGACGAAGTCCGACAGACCATCACACAAGCCATTGGACAACACGATGACCTGCTCACAGTGGTGAAGAAACGAAAACTCAGATGGTATGGCCACGTCACCAGATCATCAGGCCTTGCAAAGACCATTCTGCAAGGCACAGTGCAAGGAGGTAGAAGAAGAGGGAGACTGAAAAAGAGTTGGGAGGACAACATTCGAGAATGGACTGGTTTGACACTGAGCGAAGCCATGAGGGCTGCTGAGGACAGAGAAAGATGGGAGTATGCTGGTTAAACGATCCTCTGTGGTTGCCCCTACAACCTCCGGGTTACGGGACAGGATAGGATAGGATAGTCATTTACATATTTTAGGAAATGAAATTGTTGACCACTTAGCAAAGAGTGCTGCATCTTCAGACGAGTCCATTACATTATTTTTCAACTTGACAACAAATGAAATTAACAATCAAATAAAACGATGTGCTTGGAATCAGTGAAATCTATATATATAAATTGCTTAGCCGGAAGTCCTTCTTCGCTTCTACTATAAAGTTTGTCTCCTATGGACGCTGATCTGGGCAGGTGCTGTGGGCCACGGATCGTCCTGCTGTGTGCTCAAAACCCACGAAATCGTTATAGCCGACATTTCCTTACCGAACATTTAACCGTTTCTGAGATAAATAAATAAACAAAATGTCCACAAACTGCAATAGCCTCATTCCGCGCGCTTCCATTACAAATCAAATTGAGGTTTCAGCATGTTTTCCCATATAGACCAAAAAATTGATGACATTTCTATGAAGTCTTGGTAGCTCAGTTAGTATAATCTTCGCCTACAGTGCAGGGCGACCCAAGTTCAAACCTCACGCGGGCCGTATTTGTTTTTTTTTTAACACTACAATATGGATATTTTTATTTTTAATTTAGGCTTTTTACCTTTAATTTATTATTTTTTATTATTGTTGTTATTATTATTATTATTATTATTATTATTATTATTATTATTATTATTATTATTATTATTATTATTATTATTTATACACTAATAATAATAACTTATTATTATTAATTATTATTATTAATATTATTATTTGTTATTATTGTTATTATTATTATTCTGAGATAAATAAACAAAATGTCCACAAACTGCAATAGCCTCATTCCGCGCGCTTCCATTACAAATCAAATTGAGGTTTCAGCATGTTTTCCCATATAGACCAAAAAATTGATGACATTTCTATGAAGTCTTGGTAGCTCAGTTAGTATAATCTTCGCTTACCGTGCAGGACGACCCAAGTTCAAACCTCACGCGGGCCGTTTTTTTTTTTTTTTTTTTAACACTACAATATGGATATTTTTATTTTTAATTTAGGCTTTTTACCTTTAATTTATTATTTTTTATTATTGTTATTATTATTATTATTATTTATACACTAATAATAATAATAACTTATTATTATTATTATTATTATTATTATTATTATTATTATTATTTGTTATTATTGTTATTATTATTATTATTATTATTATTACTATTATTATTATTATATCTTATATCAAATTTCCTTTTAAAACCTTGGTGTTTTTTATGATTTCTATTTGTATTATTCTATATTCAATATTATTATTATTATTATTATTATTATTATTATTACCAAGGATCGGGATGGGGTGGTACGTGTAGGTAAAAGGGGGCTACGGGTAGGTTTAAAGGGGCATGGGTAGGCATAACGGGGATACGGGTATATATAAGGGGGTATGGTGGTGGTCGATTCCAAAGGAGTCTCCTCTCTGAAAATCCTTAACGGGAAGAGAGGGGACTATAAACTGATTAAAAAAAAAAAAAAAAAAAAAAAGGTCGATTCCTCTTCGTCCCCTATACGCTTTGGTGTTGGGGACGTAAATTTAATCCCGAACCGAACCGTCGATTCCTTTCATCCATACCTGCGAAACGATCAACGGGGAAGTATCAAGGAGGGTACAGGTAGGTTACAAGGGGGGTACGGAAGGTATCAAGGGGGTATGGGGAGGTATCAAGTGGGTTCGGGAGGTATCAAGGGGGTATGGTGAGGCATCATGGGGGGGGGAGGAGACGGGGAGATATCAGAGGGGGTGGGTATGGTGAGGCATCAAGGGGAATATGTGGAGGTATCATCGTCTAAATGAAACTCGCATACAACAACTGTCTACATTTTAAACAGCAACCTGTGTACCCTGGCTTGCCAGGGTACAAAAACCACTAGTGAGAAATAAAGCAAGAGGTCATTGAAAAACATTACTTGGATAATTCACCAGTATCACAAAATGTTATATCTATTTCAAAATCTTTTCATATTAACAGTTTATTTCACAGAATAAGGCTAAATGCTAGCCGTGCTTGTTTCATAAATCCTCCAGTACTTTGTAACTGTGGTAGCATTTTGAATGTAAATCACCTAATACATGTATTTCTGAATCATATAAATTCTTTATAGTCAGCTCATGTTAGCTCCTCTTCACCTTTAATTAGTCATTTAATCACAACATCAGTATCTCCACTACAATATCGTATGGAATACATATCATGACTTGCTCACTACTTATTGATGGCAAAACATCACTGCAATACAACCTTCCACATGACATAATGACGTGTGTCCAAAATGATTAACCTAGTATTGCTTTTTTCCCCAAGTCGCCCCATAGTAAAAAGGCAAAACTAGAAAATAGGCGATAATTTTAAATTTAAAAAAATTGGTTTCTCTCAACCAAATTTCATTTTTGTTCTATTTCCAGACATAACTGGAGATACATGTACTCTGAAAAAGTCGGCCTACAAGTAGGTCAGTGGCATGACTCCCGTCCAGTCATATTTGCTCTACCGCAAAATTCAAGGTCACTGGTGTTATTTTGTTGCAAAATATCTATAAAAAACAAAACTTAGATATTGTGTTGAGGTTTGGTATACAGTTACGCTTATTTAAAATCATGGGCCATCCTTCAATAGCGGTCCGGTTGTCGGTCAGTCAGTCCGTCCGTCGCTCCGATTTTTGTGTTCGTTTGTTCACATCACACAATTGGGATTATCTCAAGGATAAATTAACCGAAATCATAATTTTTACGTTGTAGATAGTACTTTAAACTACTTGTAGGCATTTGACATAATTATTTGTACTTTCTCAAAGGTCGAGGTCATTGAGCTTCATCATTTTCTAAATACAGTTTGCGCTGTATCAAAACATTGGCCCAGGCGATTTTTAAAATTGTTTGCTTGCAAATCTTTCAGACAGTGACCTATTATGCCTGAGAGCAAAGATCCATTTATATATACCAAGCTTACGAAACGGAGACAAAATTAGAAACTGAAACGGAAAAATATTCAATAGCACTGCAGCTAGACTGCTCCGGCAGCATTTTCACAAAAGAAGATCAATTGATTTTTTTTCCCCCAGGCGAAGAGAGATTGAAAAGAGAGAGAGAGAGAGAGAGGGGGGGGGGGGGGGTTCGTCCCTCCCCATGAGTCGCGGGCTTATGACGCGGCAGACAAGGGGTGCGGGGTCGAATCCCTAGAGCCGTGCTTGCTGGATCTTGATGAGTTAAGTTTTGATTTCAATGTTGTTATAATGTGTGATCTAAGGGGGACATAAATTCTCCTGACAATTACATAGGAATGGCATTGTTGTTTTAACAAAGTTTTTATTTCTGGCATACCACCCTAAAAATGGGCAACATCTGTCATCATTCCATTGCACAAAAAGGGGGGAATAAATTCTCCTGACAATTACAGAGCAGACATTGCGAATAGAAGTATAAAGAGTTCCAACGTGTCAGGCAGCCTGCCTAAATTGTTCACTTAGTTTGCTATTTCATTTATTAGTATTGGTTTGTATCTGGACATAGAATATATTAAAGGAGCGTTCTCCTTGAAATGATGCTGAATTGCACAAGAACACGGAGAAGGTTCATAGCGGTCTTTTTACCCTTTAAAGCTAAGTGATTTACTGCTTGATTAGCGTGTAACATGGTGGTGAAGGTATAGCCTAAATAGGTGAAGTTATTAACATCTCCTAGTTTCTTTCCTCAAAGATACCATACCTCTATTTAGCTAAATAACCTCCTCTCCTAAAGACCATAACTTTCGTATTTTTTTCTATTTATTTTAAGGGAGCGGGTTATACAAAGCTCATGTAAATGGTTGACTTGATTTTGTAATCCAACAGGTGTAATGGGGCAGAAATTTGGTGCACTCTGCATATTGATAGCATAAAGTGCACACAATGGTATGCAAAAAAAATTTAATGTAATAATAATAATAATAATAATAATAATAATAATAATAATAATAATAATAATAATAATAATAATAATAATAATAATAATAATAATAATAAAAATAATAATAATAATAATAATAAATTGCATTTATACAACGCATTTTTCATTAGAATAATAACTCAATGCGCTTACACACATCATTCGTATGCATCATCACAACATTCACACTACATCATGTACAGCATCATTGAGAAAGTATTATTACTGTTCATACTATTACACAGAAAACGCCTTGCGGAACAAGTGCGTTTTTAAGCAGCACTTAGGACTCCAAATAAACTGGTGTATGGGGAATTAGGACGCTTCCCTTTGTACAATTGTCTAAAATTATTTACAATGAATGATGACAGACGAAACGAAACCAGCATACAACATTTTATTAAGGGTGGATGAGAAAGAAGTCTGGAACCAGCAAGGAGTGGGTCGAGAGGGTGGGTTTGCTTTGGCTTTAAAACAGAGACTAACAGTCAGCACAATGAAATATTTTGGGAATGAATGGTGTGACACAGATTTCTTGTTAAATATGCTTTATTGTGATTCACAAACTCGTTGTCTCAATGTTGTCGCTTATATCTTTTGTGCGTTTAGCAAAAGACAACAGTTCTTTCTAGTTTAATAAACATTGATATTGTCTTGTTATCCCTAGGCGAATTTTAAGTAGGGTGTCTCGTAGGATAGTATACCTAGTTCCCACGATGTTTCCGTAAATTTAGAACATTTTACATAACTATTTTAGTCTACGTTGTGTATGAAGTGTCAACTCGTTATAAAACGTGAATAAATAAATATATGTACATGTGAAAGTTGGGCTCTGAAATTTGTTGCTCTTTTATTGTCTTAATTGGAAAGTTTGTAGATGGAAGGTTCGTGAAGATTTCAAATTTGTTTTAATCGAGGTTTTCAGATCCAGAACCTAGGTCATCCTATCCTATCCTATCCTATCCTATCCTATCCCGTAACTCGAAAGTCGTTGGAATACCACAGATGGTTGCTTAACCTGCGCACTCCATCTTTTTCTGTCCTCAGCAATCCTTATGCTTCGCTCGGTGCCAAGCCAGTTCATTCTTGAATGTTGTCCTCCCATCTCTTTTTCGGTCTCCCTCTTCTTCTGCTTCTTTGCACCGTGCCTTGCAGGATGGTCTTTGCAAAGTCTGATGATCTGGTGACGTAGCCATACCATCGGAGTTTCCATTTCTTCAACAATGTGAGCATGTCATCGTGTCGCCCAATGGCTAGTGTGATGGTCTGTCGGACTTCGTCGTCGGTGATGTGCTGAG
Source organism: Oncomelania hupensis (assembly GCA_036898135.1). Taxonomy (NCBI): domain Eukaryota; kingdom Metazoa; phylum Mollusca; class Gastropoda; order Littorinimorpha; family Pomatiopsidae; genus Oncomelania; species Oncomelania hupensis. Next base: position 44,548,588 of record CM072526.1, on the reverse strand, counting down.
TATAGGAAATGCTCAGAAGTCTTCTGTAGCACTTCATCTCCATGCTTTGTATTATTTGTTGAAAGTCTGCTGCTGCATGTTTCGCAAGCGTATAGGAAGATGGAGATGACAAGGGAGCGCAGCAACCTTACCGTGGGGTGTAGATTGAGGGTTCTGTCTTTCCAAATGGGCTTCAACCTTGTCAGGGCAGCAGTTGTTTGTGCGATGCTGAAAAGGACTTCCTGTCGGGACCCATTGTGGGATACAATGAATCCTAAATATTTGAAGCTATGCACCGTGTTGAGAGATTGGCCTTGGACTTTGATGTCCCTGGTGATGCCATTGGTGTTGTTAGTCATTTTGGTCTTCTCTGCACTTATTTCTATTCCAAAGTCTCTGGAGGTGGTGTCAACTTAACAGCTGGTACAGAGAACCTACGTTGCTGAACCTTTTTTTTTGTTGTTTTGTTTGGGGGGGGGGGGGAGGGGGGGGGTGTCCAAAAGGTTCATGAACCTAGGTTCGGGATCTGAGAACGTCGATACAGAGAGAGAGAGAGAGAGAGAGAGAGAGAGAGAGAGAGAGAGAGAGAGAGAGAGAGAGAGAGAGAGAGAGAGAGAGAGAGAGAGAGAGAGAGAGAGAGAGAGAGAGAGAGAGAGAGAGAGAGAGAGAGAGAGAGAGAGAGAGAGAGAGAGAGAGAGAGAGAGAGAGAGAGAGAGAGAGAGAGAGAGAGAGAGAGAGAGAGAGAGAGAGAGAGAGAGAGAGAGAGAGAGAGAGAGAGAGAGAGAGAGAGAGAGAGAGAGAGAGAGAGAGAGAGAGAGAGAGAGAGAGAGAGAGAGAGAGAGAGAGAGAGAGAGAGAGAGAGAGAGAGAGAGAGAGAGAGAGAGAGAGAGAGAGAGAGAGAGAGAGAGAGAGAGAGAGAGAGAGGAGAGAGAGAGAGAGAGAGAGAGAGAGAGAGAGAGAGAGAGAGAGAGAGAAGCTAGTGGCAGCTGTTATGTAACGGAATGAGCGATTAGTTTCAGAGTGCCAATATGTTACGTTGAGACGCGCATGATGGTGCGTGTGAAATGCGCACGATAGTATGTGTGAAGCGTGTGCAATGGCAGGCTTGCGTGTGTGACGCTCGCGATAGATCTGTTCGTTTTATTTTGCAACGCATGCAGTAATAGAGTGTATTTATCCTTGATTTGATTTTGCGTTGTTATTAGTGGAGGCTTTGTGTAACGTTGGTGTTTCTAGTTGGTCGATATTATTTGAGAATTTTCGAGAATTGGTTGTTTACTATCGATCGAAGCGTATGGATTGTTCTGTTGGTTACCATGGAAGCTTCCATTCCAAATAAAGTTGTGTCACGTGAGATAGTGATGATGAAATTAATTTTGATTGGTTGTGGTGTTTCATGTAGGATATTCTCGTTTGTTCCCGAGTATGTAGAGACTATATAAGTGCCGCACTGTTTCAAAATGTGTTGTTGTTGATAGTGAGTTGGAAAGTAAAATTTGAGCGTGAAAAGCGATTGTATGCAGTTGTTGATGTGTGCTGAATAAAAGTGGAAAACTTCATACGAAGACTCAGTGACTTGTATGCTGATTGGACGGGTTGCGTGGATAAACGAATCAGAACTTACACTCATCAGGAGAATTCACGCATTGGGGCTGAATCTACTACTGATAGAAATCACCACCATCAAACGGAGTGTAACACAATAGTAATAGAGTATCTCTTTCCTTGCTAGCATAAATAATATGGACCCTGACTACACCGCCACTGGTGCTTATAGTTCGCATTAGTTTTGGAATAGAGAAACATATTATGTTGTTAACCACGCCAGTGAAATTGGGATCGTTTTCTTTGTTGTACAGTTGCCACTGGGCAGCGCAGTAGCCACTGGGCAGCGGCCACCCAGAAATTTGCTGAAGCGAGTTTGATAGTTGGCTTGAGAGAAGAAGTTAATATCCATTTGCATTGTGCATGACTATCGATCCTGTCTGCAACGCCATTGTTATGTTTTGAGGTTTGGATGGCATGGCATTTGGTCAATATGGATTTGAAACGCTGCTTATATTTGTCGCTAAACGAATGAAATTTGGGTAATATATGTACTACTGGAGCTACTGGGCTAGCAAGAGTGCAGCCATCACCAAGGAGCAATGAAGAGCCCCCTCAAAACCTGAGGATCAGGACCCATCAACCCTTTCTGATTTGTGCCTACTTCAAATCCCACTAGCTATGTTTCGATCTAACTACCGTACTACAGAAAAGAACCGAAAATGTTTATTTTGACAATGAGGCGGTTCTCTTATGAAAACTCGGATTGATTAAAGCTGTAAGATGGCCCATGCTCACAGCCGCTTGAATGTTCGGGACAACTGGGTTTGAATTCACGAGCTGTGCAATACGAGCTCGTCGTCGCGTTTTGTAACATCCCAAGTGGGTTATGCTACATGTATGCATGCCACTCTAAACTTTTGGTGTGTGGCTATAGTCCAGTCCCAGTAATGAAATAAATAGCCAAATAAGCAACTAATTCCTATAAAAATGCTATGCAGTAAAAAATGTTCTTTAAGCAATGAGGAAATACCTATAAAAAGTCCCAGTAAAAAAAAGGGGTCTGAAACATGATTTTTGGTGTTTATGTTTTTTCACACTTCAAAACGTCAAAGGGAGATTATTTGAAATCAACATTTAATTCAAAACCATATCATGTTGCATGTCAAATGAAAGCTCTTGACATATACAGTCCGAAAATCTGTTTTAACCCTTTCTGTGTCCATTTTAGTTCAGACTGTGTATTAAAATGTGATTAACATAGGGGTATAAATGCGAAATTCTGATGATCGCAAAATCTTGATCTCGATTGTAAAAGTCGACTTCTATCTAAATCACAAGAGAAAAAGGATTAGTTAAAAGGAAGACACACGAAATAAAATAAAACAAAAATAACAATGCAATTGATTAGTTTTCCAGTAGAATATAAAAGTGGTCTGCCTTAGTCGCTCTCAGAATCCGACTCGTCATCCAGCTGAACCACAGAGTTTGTGCAACTGACTCCACGGCATTCTCCACAAGCTGTGGTGCACGTAAGTCCGTGCTTTCTGCAGCTGCATCTGCCAGTGGAGCAGTCTTTCTTGCAGCAGCAGCGGATAACATTCAAAATATCCTCGGGGGCAGCTGGCTTATTAGTTGTGATTGGAAGTAGCCGACCCTCCTGTAACTTCCATCCCCAATCCACTGGTGATAGACCATGGTCTCTGTCTAGACTCAGCCACTCCTGGACTTGGTAGAATGTTCTGTAGGCATGGAATTCAGCTGCTGCTTGTGTTGGGGGGAGCACTTTAGCTTGGATTTGTGTATGGCTTGCTGACACTTTTTGCTGATATTTGACAACCCGCAGTTTGGTCAAGGTATCAGAACGTTTTCCACTGTACAGGTGAACAAATACCCTCTCACCAGCCGCTGCAACAGCATCATGACTTGACATCTTATCATTGAATACTTTAGCCTCATCCAGTAGCTCTCCTGAATCAAGCTTCTTGACTGTAAGTGATTTTGAGATGTTGAAGGGATGAGATGTCGTGTCGCATCCACAGAATGCATGGGCAAAAAGAATGTTATTACAGACTGTTGCTCCAAGGCGCTTCTGATTTGCCTTTATGTCCCACAACTTGGTCTTCTTGTAGGAACCTGATGTAAAGAACACATCATGCATTGTTGGTTCCACATGGTGCAGAAGTAGAACTAGCAAGTCAGTGTCTTCTCCGACAACAACAGTGGCCGATTCTTTTGCAGACGCTAGAGCTTTGGCGACAATTATACAGTCTGCATCTCCCTTTGCATGGAATGTGACACATTTGTTTGCCTCGAAAGCTTCAGCCAAAAGATGAATAAATTGCTGTTTGTTTTCGCAGTTGGCCAAGAACATTTCCTTCGTCTCGCAGAGGATCATGTCAGGATCAAAGGCTACATGTCTCCCAACCATGCCTTTGTTTCTTCGAAGATGGGCAACATCTTTGGTACTTGGGCCATTCACATAGCCATCGAAAATGATTGTAGCTAGTGTATGTTTCCTAGCAACAAAGCTGACATACATCTTTGCTAGATCTTTGTAGGACGACCCTCTGGGCCATGGAAGGCGATGCAAAAGGGATCCACCATCGAGAATGTATTTCACATTTTCTCTTGGGAAGGATGCAGTTTCATTGACAGCAGACCAGAGAAATCCTGCAAGAGTATGTTTGTTGGCTTCTCTGGGGAATCCTGTCGAATCAAACAAGGAGGCAGGTACATTGGCCAGTTCATAGTAAAACATTTCCTCGAGCCTGTTGGTATCATTCCCAGCAACTTGCACCAACCTTTGAAACAATAACTGCGGATCCACTTGCACCATTTCCTGGCCAATAGTCACTCCAGTTTTTGTCGCCATTGTGACTGCTTGATTGCTTTTCTTGAACGTCACGTCAGCTGCAGATTGACCCGTCATCCCTTGGAGAATGCGCTGACCAATTTCAACAGCTTTGTCAGCATTGACAGATGAGTCAGCTGCTTGGCCAGTAGAAATAGACCTAAGACTCATGTCAGCGCAAAACGGATTTCTTGATGAAACATAGTTGATGATTGTCAACGTGTCTTTGTGGTCTTTCTCTTGCCTTGTTTCAGAAGAATCTTTGTGCTGTTCACTTGTTGTGAACTCTGTTTGCGTCAAGGATTGCATCCACTGGTTTGCTGTTGCACAAGCAGGCATAGAGAGAAGCCAAACAAGCCTTTGTCGTTCGCCCATTCCGCGTCCTCTAGTTAGGCCACCATTTGACTTCAGCGTCCTCATCAAAGTTTGCTCAATCACCAGATCACACGACAGACCAGCCCAATAGCGATCGCTTCTCCTCATCACGTGATGGCCTGCCATGAAATCGTGATAGACTTCTGGGTGGGTTTTGTTCAACTCCATCATTTGCTGTAAGTACAGCCTGGCCGACTTGGTGTAGAGGTTGTGCCCTGAAGCAGCAAAATAGGGCAACATTTTGGCAACAGCAGATAGATGGAGCTTGAAGTCTCCAGTTCTCTCAGCCTGTATTGCTGTGCGAAGGAGGTGTACCATTTCTTGATATTGGATCCATAGTTTGCTCGTTCTACTTGAACATTGTCGTTTGAAATCTTCCAACTTTGCTTTGATGCGTCCTAATACAGGATGTATTCCAGCATCTCTTGCTGTTGTTTTGCCCTGCATCAGTGATTCAAAAAGAGCAGCAGCCTCATCCAAGTCATCATTGCCAACAGACTCTGTTATGTCAAGATCTGCAGGATTATGTAGAAGTGACTCTTCTTCCTGACAATCACTGTTTTCCTTCCTAGGATTGTTATCATTGGACAAATAATCAGGATGGAGCAACAGCCATGACATGTTGAAGGCAGTGCTTATAAATATTGCACTCAATGCTGCTTCGACAAGAAAATGTGCTCTAATTGCCCTAGAATAAGCCTTTCCAGCAATGATGTGAACTGCAGAATTTGCTGCATAAACTGTCTCTATTGCCTCCTGCAAGCCTGAACCAGCCATAAGATGACCAATACTTCCCAAGAAACTCATGAATAAATGAAAAGCCCCCAGTGAAACAACTATGTTTCTGATGTCGCTGTTGGGTGGTTCACTTGTGATGATGGTCTGAGCCTTCCAGTAAAGTGGTTGATCAAAAGTGACCACTGGAGTCACATTGTACTGTTTTGCTTGAGCCGAAATAAAATGTAGGGTAGAAAATATGCAGGATAAATCTCCAGGGTTTACGTCTATCATTGGCATGAAGAAAATTGCCGACTTTCCCGGGTACACGCCAGTGTGTGTTGTCTGCATAAATCCATTCCACCCAGGTCGAGGAGATATTAAAACTGATGAAATTCTCCAAAGCAAGTCAAGGTCAGCAATTTCATCATTGGTGTCAGGCTCCACAATATCTGTATACTTCAGTACAGACAGACCATTCCATTCAGACCTGCAAACAAAAATAAAGAAATATCAATGTTTGTAAATAAGCTACACTCACTATTTCTAATTATAAGCAAACTGGCTAACGTGCCAGTCTACAAAAGTGAAGGAAACCCCCTCTTTATCTCTCACATACTTGCTCCGAGTCACACAAGAATGGGGCGGAGCGCATCTATATGGGTTTGTTCCGGCGCACAGATTCCATCTTGAATGAAATGAACTGAACTAACTTCTCACCTAACTTCTTTCTACCCCTGTTTTACTCCCTCCACCACCCTTTTCTCTGTGTCCCACACTCCTTCACCCGCTCCCTCTCCTTCTTTCTTTCTCTCCTCACCTCCCTCTCCCCCCCCCCTCTCCTTTCTTCCCTCTTCCTCTCCTTCTCATATCAGACTCCACGTTGATGACCATTTGGAGCTGACTTGCCTCTGTCAACACATTAGCAGTCTAAAAACAATAAACATGTATTAATTGTAAAAATGAGGGGGGTGGGGGGAGAGGGAGAGAGAGAGAGAGGGAGTGTGAGAGAGCATAATGGTTTCAGTATAACTATTAATAATACAAACCTGTAAAAATGGAAGCCAATTTTTCCAACACTGCCAATCTCCTCGAATGAAACAGATCTTCGTGGGATAGGCTTCAGTTTGGCCTTGCCAGGTGTTACCACAGAAATAATGGCCATGCCATGAAACGTGCCATGGCCATCTAGGGTAAAAGTGTTGTGATCCACATTGTCTGCAACATGATGAATCACTTTTTTCTCTGAGTCCGACTCTGAAGTCACTGAGAGGTCTGTTCCCTGGGCTGCAGCTGCATTCATTTCATATTTCTGAAAGTAAAGTTATTGAAGTTTATAAGTACCATTTTCAAGAACAAATTTTACAGGAATAGATCTTTCTTCTTGCTCACCTTTTTCTTCTTCTCTTTCCAAATAAATTAAAAACCCCATTCCTCCAAAAAATAAGTTACGGTTCACGTTTGTTTAATATATGTGTGTTTTTATGACTAATATCAGCTGGGGCATATATGTTCGCCAATGTGATTAATGAAACAAAATGAAACAATGAAACGCTAATAACCTGTGTGATAATAAACACTGTGCCCCCAACCCCATGCCCCTTAAAAGAAGAAGAATTTAAGAGGGGACCCTGCCTTACCACCCTTAGAAATATTAATATATTTTAGTTTTCAAAATGCGTGTGAATAGTTTTATATATCCCCCCATTCTCCACCCTCACCCCCACTCCTCCCCCTTCTCACCCCCAAAATGGGCTTTATAAATACCTGAACTTCCTGATATGAAGTGCAGAAGCCAAGACGATGAAGGGTCTCGACCAGAAACCTGGAGCCAACGGTGTGGTGTGTCTGGATCCCAAGCCCAAGCTGTAAAGGCGCTATAACGGTTTTTGGACGTGCAGCTTGAATGATTGCTTGTCCAATGGATGCCACCTTCAGCTCGCTGCCTTTACAACGCATAATGGCCCTCAGCAAATGTTTGAGTGATTCTGGCATGTAGCTTAGCTGATTTTCAAGACATTTATTAGAGTCACAATACTCTGGATATGTGTCACGTTGGTTTGGTATACTCTTGATGTCATTCAGAATTATCAATCCAGCTGTTTTTAGTAGTTTTTCAGTCTGCTCAGTTTCATTTGCATTTTTAGTAGAAATAAAAAAATCATGCAGGATTTTTGAGGCATTTCTCCTCAAACTAACCACATCTGATTTCCCACGCCCTAGGTCAGTAAAAATATCTCCTCTCCATAATGATCTTTAAGTTTTTGTTTCAAGTAATGACTACTGTAGGCCCCAAAACTTCCAGATGAACTTTCCATAACAGCAACAAGTTCCTGTAACGTTACTTGGTCATAGTCACTATATTCCAAAAAAGATATCACATCCTGAAATGCTGATGATAAGATTGGATTTTCTGGACGTCCTTTTGGTTTTTCATGTTCAGGGTTGTCAGAAAAGACTTTGGGGATCCCATATCCAGAATTAAAATTACTTCGACATGCGACATGATACACCATGTCATATGCACAGCAATCAGGACCATAGGCTAGTCTTCCTCTTACCTGTGTAGCCCATTGGTCAGTTTCCCCCCTCTTGGCACATTCTTGTTGTATGGAAACTTTAAAGTTGTCTGTTCTGACTGGAATAAGTTTTGTAGGCTTTTTACATTGACCCCTCTCCTTGCTCTTGCCACAGAAAAGACACTGCTTTTTGAAATCAATAGATGTAGAGTCTGAGCGAAGTATTTTTTTCTTCACTGGAGAAGATGTTGCTGTTGCTGTTCTTTTGCAGGCAGCTATTTTGGTCGGATGTGTGTAGTCTTTGCGGCATTTTATATGGACAAAATCCCCAGAATTTGCACTGAGGTCTTCATTACGTTCTTTACTTGCAGCATTGATACTTTTGCATCCTTTCTCTGACAGTTTAACGTCCTTATCATTCGCTGGTTCTCCACAGATTATACAGTCAAACTCTTCACGGGTAACCTGCAAGGGTATACACACAAATTTACACACAGTTAATGAATTGTACTTTCACAAATTTATTTTCGTCACTATACTAGAAAAATGACCCCTTTGTTTCTCGCAAGCAGAGAGGGTTAAAACCCGACCAACATCGTTTCAAAAAAATGTCTTCAAGCTCTGAGCTTGCGTTTGGTCATTTACACATTGTTTTTAAAGTTGCCCAGCTGTTCTAGAAGTCACAGTATGAGGAGAATTTGCCAATTCTATCAAAAATTCATGCTAGAATGGTAGTGTTCTTCGTTTTGGATTTGGAGCTCAACGTTATCCCAGACACTTGGCCGATCTAAACAAATATTTAGATTCCTCATTCATATTGCAACACACACAAAACTATAACATGCAATTATCTATTCCAAATCATTTACGAGCTAGAAATGTTGGTAAATTACGATACGCAACCTAGAAAAATTGCTTGGCGCCACGGAATGCAAATGACGCCAAAATAGTGGGCAGTGAAAGAACTAAACGTTGTGTTCCAGAGAAACATTAGGGCTTATTTTTAAAAATGCAGAAAGAAGTAACAGCGACATCAATTTCATTGAAAATAATAAACCTAGGATGTTAATTACTTTACCTGAGGTATTGTTTTTGAACTTGGTCCAGGGGTGCAATCATTCGCCATCTTTGCAAATTAGTGTAAAACTATAATGCATCTATCAAGCACAGGCTCTGAAGTATTTTCTTTCCCCTCCTACATACGTACGTAGTATAGTATGTATAGTATGTAATTGAGGCCTACGAGAGACTAGACTTCCCAGCCTGTGTATAAACAACGCCATTGACATGTCACGTACGCACATTTCATCACTTGGCTGCAGATTCCTGGCGTCGTGCGGAACAATCTGGGCGGTAAAAATGGGGATTCCCCATTCGCATTCGCATCAAAAAATAGTTCGCTTTAAAAAATTAAAATAAACATATTCATACCCCTTCGATTCCGTGGGACTTTTCTTCAGTTGTAAACACAACTTTAAAGAGTAAATTAGAATATAAATCATTTTTATAGGATTTAGTTACTTTCAAAAAGCCTATTGGATTGGACTACTAGTTTAGTTACCACAAAGTTAGCTCTGTCAGCTTGTCACGGCCGTGTCGACATTTGCTAGTTAGAACTTGTGTGCACAGTGACTAAATACTGAATACCGTGAACATGTTCGCAATTAAAACTTGTGTGTGGATCGCTGAATGAAGACTGTAAATCATCTTGCTTAAAGATCGTGATCAAGCGGCCATTGCAGACTCTTATAAAATCTTTAACCGTAGTAAATCGTGATCAAGTGACCATAGTTTGTTTGTATTGCTTTCTCTTTGATTTCCTTGGTTCTGTGCCCATAGTTTGGATGTAAAATTTAGATGGCAAGCAATCTAGATGTGTTTCAGGACACTCGCATACATAGCTGAAAATCCGCCTTTTCAAAAGTGAAAAGGGATCATTTTTGTGGTGATGGTGATCCCAAATAAGCAAAATAAAAGAACAGAATTACGGGTCGCTATCTGGGCAGTCTGCAAGCAAAAAAAAATTGATTAATTAATTATTTTAAAAAATAGAGAGAGGAGGGGGGTGGGGGGGGGGGCGCAGAGAGAGAAAAAGAGGGGTAGAAGGGAGAGGATCACTGTATAGTTTAAAATAGCCATTTTCTTCTTTGTGACCTATTCCTTCACGTTGGGAAGTAATGTTGGGAAGATTTGTAATTCCATTCTAAAA